>JAGFNQ010007859.1:311416-345048 GCA_024364735.1 Boesenbergia rotunda
CATAGCTAAGAATAACTTGATGGCCCCAGCCATGGTTGTTCTTATCTATGGTTGGATATCAACCTATTTGGAGATGTTCCTACGATCTCCCGAATTGATAAAAAGGGTTATTCAATTCGAAAAATAAATAGGATTTAATTAATGTATATTGATGCATTCTTCTCATCACATAACCTCAATTTGTATTTCTAGGATAATCACCTGATCATGTCTTCTTTGAATTTGCGTTCCATTTTGGACACCAATAAGTTAACAAAGGACAAAAGGATTGAAAAGACACCAAAAGGCACTTGCCATCACTGCGGCAAGGAGGGCCACTGGCGAAGAAACTGCACGGTTTATCTTGAGTCCTTGAAGAAGAAGGCATCCGATGCCCCATCCTCTTCAGGCATCATCGTTATTGAATGTCACTCTATTTCCTCGTACACATGGGTACTTGATACTGGGTGTAGCTCACATATATGTAATGACATACAGGGGCTAAGGAATAGAAGAAGACTCATCAAGGGAGAAGCGAATTTGCGAGTTGGAAATGGAGCAAAGATTGCTGCTGTTTCCATCGGAACATATTTTCTAAAGCACCCTACTGGACTTGTCTTAGAATTGGATAATTGTTATTTTGTTCCTTCATTAATAAAGAACATTGTATCTATTTCATGCTTGAATGAAAAGGGTTACCATTTAACTTTTAGTAACAATTGTTGTTGCATAACTTTAAATGGTGTTTTTTATAGGACCGGAACTTTATGCAATGATATCTACACTTTAGATTTATCCGGTGACGTTTTCAATATCGAAGTTAGCAATAAACGTGCTCGAATAGATAATCAAATAGACTCCTATACGTGGCATTGTCATCTTGGTCATGTAAGTAAGAAACGCATAACCAAATTACACCGATGTGGAATTCTGGAATCATTTGAACCCGGTTCATTTGATACATGCGAATCATGCTTAAAAGGCAAGATGGCCAAATTACCCTTTTCCGGAAAAGGTAAACCAGTGGAAGAATTGCTTGGTCTAATACATACTGATGTATGTGGACAAATGTCAACTCTTGCACAAGGAGGCTATAGCTACTTCATTACCTTTATCGATGATCACTCACGATTCGGGTATGTGTTCTTAATGAAACACAAATCTGAAGGTTTTGAGAAATTCAAAGAATTCAGAAATAAAGTAGAGAAACAGCTTGGCAAAAGTATTAAGATACTTCGATCCGATCGGGGTGGTGAATACTTGAGTCAAGAGTTTCAAGATTATCTTAGGGACAATGGGATATTGTCTCAATGGACTCCGCCGTATACACCAGAGCATAATGGTGTATCTGAGAGGCGTAACTGATCCTTGATGGACATGGATAGTGTTGATGCAGTCTGGCCCTGATTGTTGTTTTGGTGTTGACAACGATTTTAGTTTGGGTTGATGATGATGATGATGATTATGATTAAGTCCTGATCGAGGATTAGGCATGATGTGAAAAATCCTAGCCTGGAGGGCTAGGTGTTGGAAAATCCTAACCTGGAGGGTTAGGTGTGAAAAATTCTAGGTTGGAGGGCTAGGTGTTGGAAAAGTCCTAATTCGGAAAGGTTGGGTGAAAAGTCCTAGCTTGGAGGGCTAGGTGAAAAGTCCTAACTTGGAGGGTTAGGTGCAAATTCCCATCCTGGAGAATTAGGTGAAAAAGTCCTGGCTTGGAGGGTCAGGTGCCTCGCTTGGAGGGCTAGGTTGGATGAAGTTCTAACTCGGAAGGGTTGGGTGAAAAGTCCTAGTTTGGAGGGCTAGGTGAAAAGGCCTAACTTGGAGGGTTAGGTGCAAATTCCCAACATGGAGAGTTAGATGGAAAATCCTTAGCTTGGAGGGCTAAGGTGGATGGAATCTTAGCTTGGAGGGCTAAGGTGGATGGAAACTTAGCTTGGAGGGCTGAGTTTAAGTCCCTGGATCAGTCTGGTGACCGATCAGGGATTCTGGTACGCTGCTCCTTCGTGGATCGGTCTGGTGACCGATCCAGCTATGACTGATCGGTCGGGTGACAGATCAGGGAGCACACAGTGAGGTTGGGAACCTACTGTGCTGCTCCTGATCGATCTGGTGACCGATCAGGGAGTATGCGTTTCACCCATTGACTGGCTCCTGATTGGTCTGGTGACCGATCAGGGAGCAAGCAGTGTAGTTGAGTTCACTTGCTGAACAGCTCCTGATCGGTCTGATGACCGATCAGGATCACTGTGCAGATCGTTCTGGTGAACGATCCAGCTTCACGGGCTCCTCACTAAGATCGATCAGGACGGTTCCTGATCGATCAGGTGATGCCCTGATCGGACTGCTGACCGATCAGGTGACACCCTGATCGGTCAGTTGACTGATCAGGAGGGTTAGCTTGCGAAACTCAGAAATCGCCTCATATAAGGGTGGATCGGTCCGGTGAACGATCCACGACCTGGGATCGATCTGGTGATCGGTCCAGGAGAATCTCAAAGAAATCGCGATTTCTGATTGAGCGTTGGGGATCGATCAGGATGGAGCCTGATCGGTCTGGAACCAGCCTGATCGGTCTGGTGACCGATCAGGAGGCTCTCTGATCGGTCAGGTGACCGATCACTTTAATTCAAACTGCACTGTCAGACGCTCTGATCGCGTCTGAACACAACCGATTCGCTGCCACTTTCCTCTGATATTTGATATGCTGTTTGATTTGCTGCTCTAATACTTTGATTAAGTTTCAGGTGACAGGGGAGGATTCAAACACTCAAGGAGAAGTCAAAGAGAGCTTTCCTTGGAGCAGGTTTGTCCCTTTCTCCACACAGGTTGCAACGGCTGGATGCAGGACTGAAGCTGCTGACTGAAGCTTGGCTGAGGGAGCTCAGGAAGTTCAGTTAGGGTTCAGTGTAGCTGGCGCGTTGGCAGTGAGGCAGCTGTAGGCTGCTGGAGATGAGATCATCTGTCGCTTGGCGGAGAAACAAAAAGGAACGAGAGAAGTAGAGTTCTACACTTCTTCAGTTTTTGTGCTCTTGAGTTCCTGCGTTTCTGCTACACATCAAGCTTACTGTTCTTGAGTTCTTCAATCATTCTAAGCAAGCTATTGAGAAGCAATCATCATACTTGAGAGCTTGAAGGAGAAAACAAGAGGCTTGGAGTCCGACAGTGGGAAGACACGGAGAAGGGGTCTGCGTGAGATCACCACTGGGTGGAGCTCAGGGAAGCTTGCTGTGTTTTGTCCTTTCTAAGTGGTTTAGTAAGATCCTTCTTGTTGTTGTTTCTTTGTGCTCATTCTATATCATTGTTTGAAACACACTGTGGGGAGGTTTCTCCACCAAGAAGGAGGTTGCTTCATATCCAGTGATCACCGGGGCTTGATCTGCCGACGATCAAGGGATCGCCCACCTTAAGGGCACGCCAAGGAGTAGGGGCAAGTTATCCCCGAACCTTGTAAAATCTCCTTGTTAGCGATCTTGCTAATCTTGCTAGTTGGGTTTTGATTTTTAGTTTCTGCAAGTTTTGTTTTCCCATACTTCCGCTGTGCTATTAATAACTTCAAGTGCAGAAATTTGATAACTCTTCCAAGAAGAAGTGATTGGCTATATTCACCCCCCTCTCTAGCCATCTCGTTCCCAACAGTTAGATCTATGATGAATCATGCAACTCTTCGAAAATCCTTTCGGGGCTATGCGCTTAAGACAGCTGTTTACTTGCTAAACAGAGTCCCGACCAAGGTAGTCTCTACTACTCCATATGAGATATGGAATAGTAAGAAACCTCATTTTTCTCACCTAGAGATATGGGGTTGTCCTGCTTATGTGAAGCAGACTGTATCAGACAAATTGGATGCTAAGTCTGATAAATGTCTATTTATTGGATACCCTAAGGAAACGAAGGGTTACCAATTCTATCATCCCTTGGAACAAAAGGTGTTTGTTTCAAGGCATGCTATATTTCTGGAAAAAGAATTTCTTTTACAAGAAAACAGTGGGAGTAATATTGAACTTGAAGAAGGTCAAGGAACTCCAATTGACATTACAGAGACACCTAGTCTAGACCCACAACCAATAACTCATAATGATGAGCTATCAGTTGAACCAAAAACAACACAACTTCTTCGTAGGTCTGATAGGACACGCAATATTCCAGAGAGATACGGATTTCTCATAAGTGAATCGAATGACGTTTTACTCATTAGCGATGATGAACCTATCAGTTATGAAGATATTCTGAAAAATTCAGAAAGGGATAAATTGCTTGAAGCCATGAAGTCGGAAATGGATTCCATGTACGAAAATCAAGTATGGGACTTGGTTAACCCACCTGAAGGGATTAAGCCCATAGGGTGCAAGTGGGTTTTCAAGAAGAAAACCGACATGGAAGGTAATGTTGTTACCTTCAAGGCTAGATTAGTGGCAAAAGGATATCGTCAGAAACAAGGAATTGATTATGACGAAACCTATTCGCTAGTAGCTATGCTTAAAACCATTCGGATGCTCCTGACCATAGCAGCTCATTATGATTATGAGATATGACAAATGGATGTGAAAACAGCTTTCCTTAATGGAAACCTACTTGAGGATGTATACATGATACAACCTGAAGATTTCATATCGGTTGATAAAACCAAAGTATGCAAGCTTCGACGATCCATATATGGACTAAAGCAAGCATCCAGGAGCTGGAACATCCGTTTTGATGAGACAATCAAAGAGTTTGATTTCTCACAAAATCCTAATGAACCTTGTGTATACAAGAAGGTTAGTGGGAGTGCAGTCGTATTCCTAGTGTTATATGTCGATGACATATTACTTATAGGAAACGATATATCAGTCTTACAGCCAGTTAAAATTTGGTTGTCCAAAACTTTCTCCATGAAAGAACTGGGAGAAGCAACCTATATCCTTGAGATTAGAATCTATAGAGATAGATCAAAACGGTTGCTTGGTCTTTCGCAGTCTACATATATAGACCGAGTGCTAGAAAGGTTTAGCATGTCGGAATCCAAGAAAGGTTACCTTCCCATCAGGCATGGGATCAACCTTTCGAAGTCTATGTGTCCGCGCACAGAAGATGAGAGGATTTGCATGAATAAGATTCCTTATGCATCCGCGATAGGATCTATCATGTATGTTATGTTATGTACTAGGCCCGATGTATCGTATGCTCTGAGCGTCACAAGCAGATACCAGTCTGATCTAGGAATGGATCATTGGGCAGCTGTCAAGACAATCCTCAAGTACTTAAGAAGAACTAAGGATGTGTTCCTACTATATAGAGAAGGTGATATGGTAATACGTGGGTATACAGATGCCAGTTTCCAGACAGATAAGGATGACTCCAAATCTCAGTCTGGATACATATTTATTTTGAATGGAGGCGCAATAAGTTGGATGAGTTCCAAGCAAGACGCCGTAGCGGATTCTACAACGGAAGGGGAATATATTGCAGGTTCGGAAGCAGCAAAGGAAGCAGTCTGGATCAAGAAGTTCATCTTCGAACTTGGTGTGGTTCCAACCATTGATGAAGCAATACCGGTTTATTGCGACAACAATGGAGCTATTGCACAAGCAAAGGAACCAAGGTCTCATCAGCGATCCAAACATGTGCTTCGCCGCTATCATCTGATCAGGGAGATTATAAGTAGGAATGATATACAAATTGAGAAAATTCCCACTGAAAGGAATTTAGCGGATCCTTTAACTAAGGCCTTGCCTCAAAGCAAGTTTGAGGGTCATGTGAGTGCCTATGGTATTGGATACCGTAGCGATTGGCATTAAGCCAAGTGGGAGTTTGTTAGTGCTATGAGAAAAGTGTCCTAAGGCAATCGACTTATGATTGTAATAATTTATTTTAATAAATGAATATTCACTATTTAAGTATACATATTTATGTATTTGATTGAGATCTTAAACTCATTTACTGAATGTCCGCAATACAATTCACAGCATAAGAGAATTTGTGATGAATTCACAACTAGTGATTATCTCTACATGTGCAATTGTGAAGTATTGAAATTGTCCCTAGTCAATGAATTGATAAAAATAGACACTATCAATTCTATTGAGACTAGCATGGGTTATTCTCTAATCAGTTAATTATCACTGGCTGGTGACATTGGGATGTCCAGAGATAAACATGAATGCTAGTTAAGGGAACTAGTTCATTGGAGTGACTGGCTGTAAAACTTCATATGGTAGTCAACATATAGACATGTCAGTGAAGTTCTTACTGCAGCTTAAGTGCGATGTTCCTTTGACTTGCGGTGTTCAAGTCATCTTGGTCATGAAGACTTATACATTGACATCTTAAGCAAGCATCTCCAAGGAGGTGTGGACCCAGGATGATTGGGTATAAGCCGAAGTGCCCGAAGATGTTTGAACAGCCTACAAAGAATTCACCACTCCTTGCGAGGGGATGTATACCCAAGGCCTATCGTCGGATAGTTACTCGAAGCCTCTGGCCAGAGCATGACATGTTCAGAGTATGAATCTCTTAGATACATGAGAGTAATTAGAATTCGTAGGACGAGAAATCGTTACTAGATCTAGGTGTGACGTAGTCAGTCTAGTGGGGACTGACACACATAGACCATGTCCTAAACCAAGTGGGTATAAGATGGTGAAGGGAATGGGGCACGATTCATTATAGCTGCTGAAGGGTTTCAGAATTGTTTCTGAGGTCAACCGTTGATCTTTCGATTAATTGGGGATCATGATGTACTACTAGGTGCCACTCATGATCGTTCTATAATTGGTTAATTATAGACGGCCAATATAAATCGAAAGCTTATTTAGTCACACGCACTACGAGTAATCCGAGGGATTTAAAACGAGTTAAAAATTGGATTTTCCAATCAAGAGAGATTAGGTTTGGTTGAGCCAAACGATAAGTCGAATCTGAATTTTTCAGAGACGCATCGGAAGCGTAAAATGGCTAAGTCTTTTGAAGACTTAATAGATGAATTAAATGAGTTTAATTCATTGGGGCGTGGCCTGGATAGGACGGCCAAAGAGGGTCCCCACCCTCTTTGCTTGGCCGGCCACAACAAAGGGAGGGAACCAAATTGTTTGGTTCAATTTATAAAATAAATCAAGTGTGGTTTTTTTTATAAAATTATGGATAATATAAATTTTTTTTATAAACCAAGGTTTGGTTTATTTTTCATGGAAATTAAAATGAACCATGGATTGGTTTATTATATTTTATAAAATCAATCATGGATTGATTTACCATGATAAATAAATTTATATAAAGAAATTTATATAAAGAAATTTATTTTTCATGGAAATTAAAATGAACCATGGATTGGATTATTTTATTTTATAAAATCAATCATGGATTGATTTACCATTATAAAGAAATTTATATAAAGAAATTTATATGATAAATTTCTTATGAAAATTTATTCCATAAGAAAAAAGAGGCTTGGTTGATTTTTATCATGAATTAAAATATGATTTTAATCATGATATAAAATCAAGACTTGGCATGATGGAATAAGTCATAGAAAATTTATATGATAAATTTCTTATGAAAATTTATTCCATAAGAAAAAAGAGGCTTGGCGGTTGAGAGGCCACTATATAAAGGACCCAAGGCAAGGCTTGGAAATAATTCGAAATAATCAAAGCATTCTTGCTTGGGCTCTCTCCCTCTCCTCCGTTCTTTCTCTTGGCCGACCTCTCCCTTCTTCTCCCTTCTTCTTGCCGTGAGCACAAGGAGAAGCACCGAGGCGACGAAGTTCTTCCGTTGGGACGATCTTCCTCTTCAGCCATCATCACCTTGGGATTGGGCGCAAGTCATCTTCCTCTTCCTCTCCGGAATTGTGATTCCGGCCAACCTTGGTGGTGAGTTTTTCCGATATGATTACTTCTCTCTTGGTTTCTTGTCGCATTCTCAGAGAATCTAGTAGTTCTCGAGAACACGAAACTCGTGGCTTTGCGAAGTCATCCCGAAGATACTCGGTGTGGACGCGAATAGAGGCGGAGCTTCCAAGGGACGCTTACGGTTGGATCTCGTCCCTTCCTTCGAGTTACGCGAGGTAATAAGTAAATTAGTTTACGTTTCTGCAAAATTTAAATATATGATCATGTCTACACAAGATAAGGTTGCATGCTTAGATGTGTGGTTAAATAATTTGAAAAATTATTTATGCTAAACCTTCCACTGCACGTAATTAATTTTAAAATTACGAACCCGCATCCATGTCAACATGCACCCGGTCCCAACAGACCCAACTCCTCCTCTTGGTCCCTACCTTAGCCCTATATATATCCCATGAAGCCATCAAGAAACGAGATTGATTAAGCCTCAAATTATTCCTCTCTCCCTCTCTCTCTCCTAGGGCAAGTGGTGGCCGGCTGTAGGTAATAAGAGAAGGAGACACTTCTTCTTGTTAGATTGATGTAGGCTTGCTAGAGGGGGGGTGGGGGTGAATAGCAACTTTTCGTTTTCTTCCTACAATTGTAAGTGTGCAAGTGGAAAATACTAAGTAAATACAAAACTAACAACTGAGACACACCTATTTACGTGGTTCGGAGATAGAACTTCTACTCCACGGCTGCCCGTAAGGTGGGTGATGGACCCAAAATAGATGTCACGAATGTGAGTCTCAAATTTAGAAATTTATAAAGCTGAAAACTCTTGCTAGCAAAGTAGAAATGTAGAATAGGGGTCTTAGGTCGTATTTTTTTTCCAGGACTAGTTGCGAGTGTTCGAATTAAGCTTGAAGGTTATTCGTCGTTAAATGACTTGGGATTTCTAAATAAAATGGGGGTTTTGTTTTGCAAGTAAGAATGGATGCAAAAATTTCGAAATGGAGTTGACTTAACTAGAGTTAAACCAGGTATTGCAAAAATGAAACTCAACTATTAAGAAAACTGAACAAACAATTTGAAATTGCAAAATTTGACATATAGAACTGATATCAAATGCAGAGTTACACTAGAACTGTACTTAAATTCAGAAGTAAAGGGTTGAAACAATGCTGAATACTGAAACAGAGTATGTGGGATAGAAATTTTACTGATCGATCGGCTGACCGATCAGATTCAAGCCTGATCGGACTGGCGTCCGATCATGTGCTGCCTGGATCGGTCACAAGGACCGATCAATAGCTGAATGCAACCTGATACAGAACTGAAACCATACAGAAAATGAATTCGAATCAAAAACTAAACAGCAGAATGAAATTTTAATACAAAAACTATCTTGTTGTCACCCAAGATCTAGCTAGAAACCCTCTAGCTTGCCAAATCACCCAGATCTGAAATCTCCTTGTGTGATTGTGCTGAATCAAGTCGAAGCTATCTTTTCATCCGAGCATCCTCTTGATCGATGAATCGATTGAAGCTTGATGGTCAGAACCTTCCAATGGTCTTCAGAAAACCCTTCTGAATTCGTTGGCAGCTCCGATCGGTGAAGTCGAGCATCCAAGAGGCGATCGAACGGAAGACAGTCCCTTTGGCGAAACCCTCTCCGCAGAGCTTTTCAACGACGAGAATCCATCTATATCCTCACGGGAAGTTGATCTCAATGACTTGGGAACTTGAATTGAAGCTCCAACTGCTATGGCCGCGCGATCGGAAGAAGAATCGGAGAAGAAAATCACAAGAATAGTAAAGGAAGTGGCGAAGACGCGACGACGACGAAACGCGGAGGGAATTCTGTTTTAATCAATGAACTTAGAATTTGGATGACTGTGATTACTCTGATTCCATCCAACGGTTGGATCAAGTCAGATCGAACCCAAACTTCCCAGATCTTGATCAAGGGCTCTGATCTACTGCTCCTTAGCTCGGATCACTCAGATCTGAAGCGGATGGCTCAGATCTTCTCTTTTTTAGCTTGGACGGTCTAGATCTTCTATTGCTCGATCCAACGGCTGAATTAACTCCGATCTAGCCCAAACTTTCAGATCTTGATCCATGAACTTGATTAAGTCTATCTTGAGCTTGGATCGACCAGAAGTTGGAGGATGACTTAGATCTAACCGTTCTCTTGAATGGACGACCCATATTAACCCGATGCTTGATCCATTTAATCCGGATCCAATTCCCACCCAAGTTTGACCCAATATGATCTAGGTCCATGATCATTTGAAACCTATAAAATGATATTAAATTTAAGTGTCAAAACATTTCAAATATAGAAAGAATTGAATTTTAAGATAAAATGGAGGCAATCTATGAAACCTAATATTATGCAAACTTAAGCATATGAATAGTGGATCAAAACATGGATTTGAGGGCCAAATTTAATCAATAAAATGAAAGTTATCAGTGGGAGATCCCTAATACGTCGGTGGATGATTCCCCAGAGCACCTCCGGCTAGATTGCGTAGCTCCTTGTGGGTGGAGAAACCTCTCCACAACTCTAGGACACTATCTGATCGCACCAGGCTACTAACTCACTCTATCCAAGCAAGTTTCGCCAAAGAACTGTAGCCTTAAATGAGCTCCTTTAAATAGAGCTCGAGTAGTAAATGGCCGCTACTAGTCGACTGCTCCTAGGGAAGTCGACTAGTCCCACTCAGATTCGACCGTTACAACCAACGTTCGAATCCCCAGCCATTACTAGTCGACTAGTCCCTTCTAAGCCTAGGGTTCCCTTCCTAAGTACATTTCTCTCCGCACTCAAACCCTCCCAGCTGAGTCCCTGAGTACAAACACTCACACTCAGACCCTCACGACCTGGTCAACTCTTCAATCTGCAGTCTCGATCTATTGCCTTCACGCCCTCTTCGTCTTTTGCTCCCGTCCCTCGGATGCGCACACAAGCCTCCAGCTTGCCTCCATGCCATCCTTCACGCATGCCTCGAAGTCTGTGTCCCTCGGCTCATCATCTCTGCCCATTGTCCCTCGGATGTGCACACAAGCCTCTAGCTTGCCTCCATGCCACCCTTCACCTGAAGACATCCAACCAAGTCTATGTGTACCTGTACACTCACATACACATATTAGCCCAATAACAAACCCTAACTTAATCATATTGACCACACACATCAAAACCATGATCCTCCAGATCATACCCGGGCCGATTGCCCCAACAATCTTCCCCTTTTTGATGTGTGACAATATGTTTAAGTTAGGTAAACAAAAACAACAATAGCAATAGCAATTAAAAATCAATGCATAACAAACAAGAGGCAACCTCCCCATTAACTTATGCTTTCTCCCAATTTTCAATTCTCACCACAACACAATAAGTTATGTTCTACCCAACTTAACACCACAAGCACAACACCAAGTTAAGTTATTCCCAACTTAACACTTAACACCAAGTTAAGTTATTCCCAACTTAACACCACAAGTTTCCCACATCAAGTTAAACCTAACTTAACACACAAGTTCTCCCCCTTTGACACCATCAAAAAGATTGCCCCAAGCAATCCTAACCCTAGTGTCAAAAAGCACTCAACATATTTTTGAAAACCCCCTCAGAAATCACTGATTCTCAATCTGCTCGAGACATCAGTCGATTGCCCAGGGCAGTCGACTGATACTGCCAATTCTGAATTTACAGCCCAAATTCATAAATGCATAGAAAATTCTACAAAATTTCAAAAAATGTAAAATTTTGCAAACTCATTTGTTAGGATATACTCTATCCTAGAAAAATATAGTTTCATGAAAAATATCAAATGCGCTTGACTTTTAGAACAAACTCTATTTTCCTCAAAACTTGGCACTTTGTATCAACTTTGAAATCCATTCATGATTCCTTGTGTTTGCCAACTCTAACCATTCTCTTTTTTCACATAAAATTGCCCTCAATTCTTCCCTTTTTCTTATGTATTCTCAATACGATATAAACCTCCCCTATTTATCTCTTAACCCTAGAGACATATACATGATCCTTCCTTAAATTCTATGATATCAACAAAACGTTATTCCATACTGTTGGTGCCGGAAGCACCATATCGAACCTTGTTTCGATATTGGCAAAGGGTTCAAAGTTAAGTATTATTGGTGCTCTAACGATGTTACTCAAGTGTGCAGGAAAAGTCCTAGGAACAGTAGGCACGAAGTCCTGGTTCTAAGAATTGGGCACTAAGTCCTGGCCGCGGGCTAGGCAACTAAGTCCTAACATATGGTTGGCCAATAAGTCCTGGTCGTGAACTAGGCGCTAAGACCAGGCCGAGGGCTGGGCACCGAAGATCTGGTTCAAGGAATTGGGCACTAAGACCTGGCCGAGGGTTGGGCACTGAAGACCTGTTGAGTAAAGCTGGGCACTAAGTCCTAGTCACGGACTGGGCACGAAGACCTGGTGAGTAAAGCTGGGCAAAAGTCCAGCAGGAGGAGCCGGTTGGCAAAAAGGTAAATTCTCCTGAGATGAGTAGGTGAGGGCGCATTCCCCGTCGAGGGAACAATAGGCGTCGGTTCGACCTGTTTGGGAGACCCAAAGTCAAAACCAAGACAGCTACAGCAGTAACTAATGGCTAACACATTTGCTTGTTGTGTTTTGGTACTAACCTTTATTGCACGATCGAAGGATTGGTCTTCTACAAGTGAGGTGCCTCACTAGGGCTAGGCGCTAGGATGGACTCGGGCACCCTTAAGGATACGGGTGCCCCAGTGTGAAGGCAAAACACCAACCACAGCAGCGAAGCCTCTTGACTAAGCCAGTTCAGGTGCCTGTGAGGTCGCGGGCGCCCCCATCAGCTCATGCGCGCAAGTGGAAATGGATAAGCACTGACCGAGCCTGCAGATAAGGGTTCGCGTAGGGAAGGCCACATGTTAGGCACCCCCATCGTCACAGGCGCCCGTATAAGCACTATAAAAGGGGGTGCACCCCCAAGGCTTCAATATCCATCGCTCTCAACTCTCCAGACACTTTCGCTCAAGCGCTGCACCCCAGCAAAGTTCGATTTCGAGATTCTAGCGCCGACGATGACCCTCTGCTCCGAAATTCGATCCACCTCAGGCGTCGGTAAAATTTCAATTTACGAAAGTGTTGTGATTTAAATTTCCAATTCTATATCTGTACTATCATCTTGTAAAAACTTTATCGAATATAGAATTGTCCAAAGAAAATGGTCAAGGACCATGGGCCTTGGAGTAGGAGCCGATCGCGACTCCGAACCAAGTAAAATTGATTGGTGTTCGCGGTATTCTGTGATTTTCCGCTACACATTTACTATTCTACTCCAAAAGATTTTATAACGATATTCACCGCCCCCCCCCCCTCTATCATTTTCGTCGATCCAACACATACACTTATCATTATACCATGAATTAAAACCTTATATGATGAGTATGAAAGTATAATCAAAGATTTTAATTCAAAGTCATATCTTATCATTTAATAGAACTTCATAAATTTGAAAGAATATTCAAGTCACAACATAAGAATAGCATGAAGTAACATGAAAGCACACGCAAATATATTTCATTCATGACTTAAAAAGAAAACATAAAGAAAGTCATATAGGTCGTGGCCCCAAAATAGTTAAGGTTTTACAATTTCCAAATGAGTGTTTTAGAGATAAAAGAATGACATCTAAGCAAACCCTCTCAACACTCAAGCCATCAAATCAAGCCCATGCTACTGCATGTCATCATCTGGAGGACGAGGAGGAGGGGCCTGATACATGAGGTGCAGCTGCCGTATCATATCAAGCATCTCATCTGCTGGCCCAGGAACCCCTAACAGAACTGTGAGATGCAATGAACCTCCTCCTGAATGGTCTGCTGGAAGCCCACATGCTACTGCTGAAAATTGTGGAAGTCCTCTTGGAGGCAATGATCCTCCGACCGAAGCTGGGAGAACTCCTCTCGTGTAACTCCACCAGCAGGCTCCTCATCTGAACTGGAGGACTCAAGACACTGCCTCCAAACAATCACCCCTGTCTGCACTCGATCCCTGCCAAGGACAGCTGGCGTGTGCCAGTCTGATCATATGTAACGCCCGCTTTATTTTTTTATTTTTTTCATAATGCGGCGTTATGTTAACCTACTTAGGGCATGTAGACATCATAATGCAGCGGAAACCTTTAACTTACACCTACATGCACTTACTACCATTCCTAACATTATAACATGGGAACTTGGCATATTAACTTTATACTTAGCATCTTATCATGTCATTCTTAGCATCATTACATACTTAGCATCATGTCATACTTGGCATCATGTCATACTTAGCATCATGTCATAGAGTCACATTCAAGCACATAATAGTAAAGGTAAAGTTCTATCATAAAACGAGCAAACATATTGTTTCTTGGCCAAGTCACTATCACACACATGGTTTGATGCCCTCCTGCTGCTTCCTTACTGTCCCCTTGCGTGATCCGCGGTATAAGGAAATAAGACTATAAGCACACAGGCTTAGTAAGACTCTTTCCTACTCACTAAAACCATTCATCACTTAATCATGAGCACATGGAACATTAACATACATAGTGCTTTACTTAGAACATAAGCCTTATGCTCACTTACCATACATTCAACATGGCATGAACATAACTTAATCACATTCGTAGCATGACATAAACATAAACATAAAAATATTCATGACATGGCATAATACTTGGCATAGACATAATCACCGTAAACATTCATAGCATGGCATAATACTTGGCATAGACATAAACATAATAAACATAACCTCATAAACATTCTTAGCATGAACCTAAATAAAATCATGGCGTCCTAACATAGCACAAACCTAATTAAATCATGGCTTCAAAAATTAGCATGGGCATAAATAAAAATCATGGCATCCTAACTTAGCATAAACATAATTAAATCATGGCATCCTAAACTAGCATGAACATAAATAAAATCATGGCATCCTAACTTAGCATAAACATAATTAAATTATGGCATCCTAAACTAGCATGAACATAAATAAAAATCATGACATCCTAAACTAGCATGAACATAAATAAAATCATGTCATCCTAACTTAGCATAAACATAATTAAATCATGGCATCCTAAACTAGCATGAACATAAATAAAATCATTTGTATAAACATACCTTACATAAACTTACTTTGCATACTATTCTTATCATAGATATAATGCATAACATGGATGGATGCATGTGACAATTGTGCATATGTATATAAGGATGCTTAATCTTTAAAAACATGCTTTTAAATACTTTAACATAATCATAACATTCATTGGGCCCTGGCTTGTACCACATTCATACATCATATGCGCGCATCCCTAAGTAAATACGAGGTAGCTAATCTCGACCTACTAGGGTAAGGACAGCTTCATCGGTAGTCCCGAACCGTAAGGACAGCTTCATCGGTAGTCCCGAACCGTGGACAGCTTCATCGGTAGTCCAGAACCGTGGTACTTACTTAGGTCCGGTACAAGCCCATAAAATAAAATAAAATGCTTTCACATGCTTTTTCATTCATCATCATTCATAGCATATTCATTCATTCATCATACTTAACATCATCGTTATGCCTTAAAGGCATGAATTTTAACCTCATTCTTCATTTTCATTCTTAAACATGGCATAAGTACACATCATTCATAAAGCATAGCATACATACAAATTATTCATAAATCATGGGCTACCTACATCTCATTCATAAACCATGACATACCTACATATCCTTTATGAGACATGGCATACTTACATATTATTCATAAAGCATGACATACATACGTATCATTCATAAGACATGGCATACATGCATATCATTCATAAAACATGGCATATCATTCATAAGACATGGCATACATACATATCATTTATAAATCATGGCACATGTCTAAACATTTGTGACCTAACATATAATTCATGACATATCAACTAAGGGTTTGGTTAACATAGAACTTCTTCCATCTTACTTAAACATACATCTTGGTAACCTATACACAAGCATCTTTGTAGGTTTAACCCAACCCTAGCCCTAGGTTATATCCTTGGCCGAAAGTCCCAAGGAACCCTAGGTTCATGAAACTTCACATAACTTCCCAAACAACATCTCATACATACATACTAGGCCATAGGAAACATTTGATCCCATACTTAAGGCCAACCCTAATCCTTAAACCCTAGTCTTGCTCTTGGCCGAAACTTCAAGGCCATGGGGGGCACGGAAAAATTCCATTAAAACCCCAAATCAATTGTTAAACACTAACCATACCATACTATAGGGCCATTGGGACCCTTACTTGAAATAAGTCCTAACATTCCACCCTATTAGGGTACTTGTCCGAAACCTATAAGGTCTCTAGGCCATGTGAAACATTCACATAAACACCCTCCATCTCCCTTATATCATGATAATTCATAAAACACATACTTGAGGTTTTAGACCCAACCCTACCCATGGGGTCTTGTTGTTGGCCGAAACCCTAGGGTATCCTAGGGTACCCCAAAAATTCTCAAAAATTATATTTAATCTCTAAACATCATAAGAGTACATTAAACAACATTATCAAGATTTTTAGCATCATCCTGGACCCTAAAACTTAGTGGCCGAAACCCATAGGGTCTCTAGGGTGCTTGGTTTTGTTTCTTTCCACATCAAGTCCCAAAAAGCAACCAATAAATCATGCTAAAACATAAGGAACTATTATACCACAGGTGAGGGAGTCTTACTTTGGGTTTCTTGATTTTTTTTCACCTTGATTATAGAGAATCAAAAGAACTCCTTGAACCTTAAGTCACCTCTAGCCTTTGAAACCTTGGGAAGCCTTTAGATCTTGGAGATGAGACCCTCTTGTGCAACTTTTCCAAGGAGAATCCTCCTTATGGTGTTCGGCTAGGATGAGGGAAGGAGGAGGAAGAAAATACAAAGTGATGGAAGGAAAAGGTAACTCCCAAACCCCCCTCTTTATAACCTATTAAGGAGGTAAATGAAGAGTCTCTCCATGACCCTTCATCTTCTTCTAAGCCTTAACCAATATCCACTTCATTTCCTCATAACATTCCCTTGCTAGGTGAGTTGGTTAAAGCATACATGGTTGTACAAGAGGTCCAAGGTTCAATCCTTGGTAGATGCACAATTTTTTCCCACTTATTTTATTTTATTTTCCTAGTATTTTCGAAAATCCCTTAAAAATTCCCCCATAATTATGTTAATATTTCTTATTAAAATCCCTTTATATTTATATAAATTTTCACCTAAGATCCACCAAAAATTTTGGTACTAAAAAGCCATATAAGGCCCATTAATGCCCTTTTTCCCAATTTAAATGAGAAAACATGGATTTTCTAGGCCAAAATTCGCATTAATATTTCTAGGTTCCTCGGAAAACTATCTAGACATGCTTAATATTCTAAGGAAATATTAAGAGAATTTTCTGGGTCGTTACAATCCCCCATACCTCGTGAAAGTTCGTCCTCGAACTTAGAACAACTCCGGGTACTTGCGCCTCATCTCGTCCTCGCGTTCCCAGGTAGCTTCCTCGAACCGTTGACTTTGCCATAAGACCTTGACTAAGGGTACCTCCTTACTCCTCAGCTTCTTAACCTCCCTATCCAAAATCTGGATGGGTCTGCTCTCATAACATAGGTCCTCTTGCACTTGTACTGTCTGCGGCTCGATCACTTGGTCCATATTTGGGATACACTTTTTAAGCAGGGACACATGGAATACATTATGGATAGCTGACATCTCTGGAGGCAGCTCTAGCTCGTATGCCACCTTACCAACTCTTTTCAGAATCAGGTACGGCCCCACATAGTGCGGACTTAATTTTCCTTTCTTTCCAAATCTTGTCACCCCCTTCATAGGAGCCACCTTCAAAAACACCCAATCTCCAACATTAAACTCCAGGGGTCTACGTCGGACATCGGCATAACTCTTCTGCCGGCTTTGAGCAGTTTCTATACGTTGTCGAATATTCTGTATAGCTCGGGTGGTGCTGTTGATGATATCCATTGTGAGCCCCATCTCCTTATTTTCACCACCCTCATACTAAATGATCGGAGACCTACATCTCCTCCCATACTGTAACGACCCAGAAAATTCTCTTGATATTTTATGAAAATATTGAGCATGTTTAGATAATTTTCGAAGGATCTAGAAGTATTGATACGAACTTTGGGCTAGAAAATCCATGTTTTCTCATTTAAATTGAGAAAACTAAGTACTAATGGGCCTTATATGGGCCTTTCTAGCACCATAATTATTGTTGGATTTTAGGGAAAAATTAGTATAAACATAAATAGTTTAGGAAAAATTAGTATAAATATAAATAGGATTTAATTAGAAATATTAGCATGATTAGAGGTAAGTCTTATCTTAATTTTCTTACTTAAATCGAGAAATTAGGTACTAATGGGCTTTAAATGGGCTCCAAAAATAGGTATTAATTAGGTGAATTTTATATAAATATAAAAGAATTTTATTTAGGAATATTAACATAATTATGGGGAATTTTAGGGGAATTTTCGAAATAGAAGGGAATTTTTGAAAATAAGAAAAAGGGGTTTAAATAAAATAAAAATAAAATAAAAATAAAGGTGCATGGGCCAAGAATTGAACCTTGGAACTCTTGTACAATCATGAATGCTTTAACCAACTCACCTAGCAAGGAATTCTTATGAGGAAAGGAAGTGGATGATAGTTAAGTAGTAGAAGAAGATGAAGGGTCATGGAAAACTCTTCATTTGCCTCTTTAAAGGAGCTATAAAGAGGGGGTTTGGGGGGTTACTTCTCTTCATCATCAAGTGCATTTGCTCCCCTCCTCCCTCCTCATTCTAGCTGAAACTCTAAGGAAGAGTTCCCCCTTGGAAAAGCTTCCACCAAGGCTCCATCACCCAAGATCTAAAGTTCTTACAAGGATTCAAGGACTAGGTGTGGTCAAGAGACATCAAGTCTTCTTCCTTCTCTCCATCCTGTTGGGACCGGGTGCATGTCGATAAGGATACGAGTTCGTAAAATTTAAAATTTTTACGTGCAGCGGAAGAGTTTGCATAAAATAATTTCCTAAATTATTTTAACTTCGTATCTAGCATGCAACCTTATAGTGTATCGACATAATCATAAAATAAAAGTTTGCGAAAAAGTAAACTAATTTACCAAGTACCTCGCGTAACTTGAAGAAAGGGACGAGATCCAACGGTAGCGTCCCTTGGAAGCTTCGCCTCTATTCGCGTCCACGCCGAGTTCTCTTCGGGATGACTTCGCAAAGTCACGAGTTTTGTGCCGACGAGAACTACTAGATTCTCGGAAGGCACAACTAGAAGAATAAGAGAAAATAATGAAAAACTAACCAACGAAGTAACGGAATCGAATTCCGGGAAGAGAGGAGTCGCTATCCGCTTCTTCTTCATCGTGTTCGGGTTCTCCTTCTTCTTGATAGCTCACGCCAACTTCACCTTGGATGTAGATTGGGTGCGCCGGCCCTAAACCACAAGGGTGGGCGCCGGCCCTAGGCAAGAGAGGGAGAGGGAGAGGAGAAGAGATTAAGAGAGAGAGGGAGAGAATAATTAATCTCTTAAATTAGGAATAAGGGCTAGCCTTTGGTTCCTTTATATAGTAGCAACTCGTTTGCTAAGTCTCCCTCTAAACCGAATTAACGGAATTAACGGAATTAGTTATAAGAAATTTATCTTATAAATTTTCTTATTGCTTATTCCGTTTAAGCCTAGTCTTATTATAACCATTTATAATAAAACAAATTAGTTATCATAAGAAATTTATTCTATAAATTTTCTTATGAATTTTATTATAACTAACTTTATAATAAAACTAATTATTTATCATAAGAAATTTATCCTATAAATTCTTATGAATTAATTCCGTTTAAACCAAGTCTTTATTATAAACTAATTTATAATAAAAACTAATTCTTCTTCTCTTTAAATTATGGAATAAATTTTATAAGAAATTTATAAACTTTCTTATTATGGAAAAATCAATTCATAATTGATTTTATAAAATTAAAATAAACTCAATTCATGGATTATTTTAATCTTCCATAAAAGAATAAATTTCTATAAATTTATTTATATAAATTTCTTTATACAAATTTATTTATCCATAATTCATAAAATAAATCGTGCTTGATTTATCTTATTAATTAAACCAAATAAATTGATTTAATTCCCTTTAATGGCCGGCCACCACAAGAAGGGTTAATACCCTCTTTGGCCGGCCAAAACCGACCCGAACCGATCGCGAATTAAACTCATTTAATTCGCCCAAAAAGCCTTCAAAAGACTTAGCCATTTTAGTTTCCATTGCGCCTCTGATTAACTCAGATTCGACTTATTTCTCTTGATCGGAAAATCCAATTTTCAACTCGTTTTAAATCGCTCGGATTACTCGTAGTGCGTGTGACTAAATAGGCTTTCGATTTATGTTGGCCGTCTATAATTAACTAATTATAGAACGATCATGAGTGACACCTAGTAGTACATCATGATCCCCAATTAATCGAAAGATCAACGGTTTGACCTCAGAAGAAATTATTCTGAAACCCTTCAGCAGCTCTAATGAATCGTGCCCCATTCCCTTCACCACCTTATACCCACTTGGTTCAGGACACGGTCAATAGTGTCAGTCCCCACTAGGCTGACTACGTCACGCCTAGCCCAAGTAATGTCTTACTCGTCCTTTGGATTTCTAATTACTCTCATGTATTTTAGAGACTCTCACTCTAAACATGATATGCTCTGGCCAGAGGCTTTGAGTAACAATCCGATGATAGGACTGGGTATACATCTCCTCGCAAGGAGTGGTGAATCCTTTGTAGGCTGTTCAAACATCTTCGGGCACTTCGGCTTATACCCGATCATCCTGGGTCCACACCTCCTTGGAGATGCTTGCTTAAGATGTCAAAGTATAAGTCTCTATGACCAAGATGACTTGAACACCGCATGTCAAAGGAACATCGCACTTAAGCCGCAGTAAGAACTTCATTGACATTTCTATATATAGATTCCATATGAAGTTTTACAGCTAGTCACTTCAATGAACTAGTTCCCTTAACTAGCATCCATGTTTATCTCCGGACATCCCAATGTCACCAGCTAGTGAGAATCAGCTGATTAGAGAATAACCCATGCTAGTCTCAACAGAATTGATAGTGTCCGAATTTATCAATTCATCGACTAGGGATATTTTCAATACTTCACATTTGCGCATTTAGAGATAATCACTAGTTGTGATCCCATCACAAATTCTCTTATGCTGTGAGTTGTATTGCGGACATTCAGTAGATGAGTTTAAGATCCCAATCAAATACACTAACATGTATACTCAAATAGTGAATTATCATTTATTAAAATAAATATTTACAATCATAAGGCGATTGCCTTAGGACACTTCTCTCATATCACTAACAAACTCCCACTTGGCCTAATGCCAATCGCTATGGTATCCAATACCACAGGCTCTAACATGACCCTCAAACTTGTTTTGAGGCAAGGCCTTAGTTAAAGGATCCGCTAAATTCCTTTTAGTGGGGATTTTCTCAATTTGTATGTCATTCCTACTTATAATCTCTCTGATCAGATGATAGCGGCGAAGCATGTGTTTGGATCGCTGATGAGACCTTGGTTCCTTTGCTTGTGCAATAGCTCCATTGTTGTCGCAGTAAACCGGCACTGCTTCATCAATGGTTGGAACCTCATCAAGTTTCGAGACAAACTTCTTGATCCAAACTGCTTCCGTGGTATAATCCGCTACAATGTCTTGTTTGGAACCTTTCCAACTTATTGCGCCTACATTTAAAGTAAATACGTATCCAGACTGAGATTTGGAGTCATCCTTATCTGTCTGGAAATTGGCATCTGTATACCCACGTATTACCATATCTCCTTCTCCATATATTAGGAACACATCCTTAGTTCTTCTTAAGTACTTAAGGATTGTCTTGACAGCCGCCCAATGATCCATTCCTGGATCCGACTGGTATCTGCTTGTGACGCTCAAAGCATACGATACATCGGGCCTTGTACATAACATAGCATACATGATAGATCTTATCGCGGATGCATAAGAAATCTTATTCATGCAAATCCTCTGATCTTCTGCGCGCGGACACATAGACTTTGAAAGGTTGATCCCATGCCTGATGGGAAGGTAACCTTTCTTGGATTCCGACATGCTAAACCCTTTTAGCATTCGGTCTATATATGTAGACTGCGAAAGACCAAGCAACCGTTTTGATCTATCTCTATAGATTCTAATCCCAAGGATATAGGTTGCTTCTCCCAGGTCTTTCATGGAGAAAGTTTTGGACAACCAAATTTTAACTGTCTGTAATACTGATATATCGTTTCCTATAAGTAATATGACATCGACATATGATACTAGGAATACGACTGCACTCCCACTAACCTTCTTGTACACACAAGGTTCGTCAGGATTTTGTGAGAAATCAAACTTTTTTATTGTCTCATCAAAACGGATGTTCCAGCTCCTAGATGCTTGCTTCAGTCCATATATGGATCGTCGAAGCTTGCATACTTTGGTTTTATCAACCGATGTGAAACCTTCAGGTTGTATCATGTATATGTCCTCAAGCAGGTTTCCGTTAAGGAAAGCTGTTTTCATATCCATTTGCCAAATCTCATAATCATAATGAGCTGCTATGGCTAGGAGCATCCGAATGGATTTAAGCATAGCTACTGGCGAATAGGTTTCGTCATAATCAATTCCTTGTTTCTGACGATATCCTTTTGCCACTAATCTAGCCTTAAAGGTAACAACATTACCTTCCATGTCGGTTTTCTTCTTGAAAACCCACTTGCACCCTATGGGTTTAATCCCTTCAGGTGGGTTAACCAAGTCCCATACTTGATTTTCGTACATGGAATCCATTTCCGACTTCATGGCTTCAAGCCATTTGTCCCTTTCTGAACTTTTCAGAACATCTTCATAACTGATAGGTTCGTCATCGCCAATGAGCAACACGTCGTTCGATTCACTTACGAGAAATCTGTATCTCTCTGGAATGTTGCGTGTCCTATCAGACCTACGAAGAGGTGGTGTAGTTTTAGGTTCAACTGATAGCTCATCATTATGAATTATCGGTTGTGGGCCTAGACTCGGTGTCTCTGTAATGTCTATTGGAGTTTCTTGAACTTCATCAAGTTCAAAGCCACTCCCAATGTTTTCTTGTAAAAGAAATTCTTTTTCTAGAAATACAGCATGCCTTGAAACAAACACCTTTTGTTCCAAGGGATGATAGAATTGGTAACCCTTCGTTTCCTTAGGGTATCCAATAAATAGACATTTATCAGACTTAGCATCCAATTTGTCTGATACAACCCGCTTCACGTAAGCAGGACAACCCCATATCTTAAGGTGAGTTAAGTGAGGTTTCTTACTATTCCAAATCTCATATGGAGTAGTAGAGACTACCTTGGTCGGGACTCTGTTTAATAAATAAACAGCTGTCTTAAGTGCATAACCCCAAAAGGATTTTGAAAGAGTTGCATGATTCATCATCGACCTAACCATGTCCATCAAGGTTCGGTTGCGCCTCTCAGATACACCATTATGCTGTGGTGTATATGGCGGAGTCCATTGGGATAATATCCCATTGTCCCTTAGATAATCTTGAAACTCTTGACTTAAGTATTCACCACCCCGATCGGATCGAAGTATTTTAATACTTTTGTCAAGCTGTTTCTCTACTTCATTTCTGAACTCTTTGAATTTATCAAAAGCTTCAGATTTGTGTTTCATCAAGAACACATATCCAAATCGTGAGTGATCATCGATAAAGGTGATGAAGTAGTTATAGCCTCCTTGTGCTGGAGTTGACATTGGTCCACATACATCGGTATGTATTAGACCAAGCAACTCTCCCACTGGATTACCTTTTCCGGTAAAGGGTAATTTGGTCATCTTGCCTTTTAAGCATGATTCGCATGTATCAAATGAACCGGGTTCAAATGATTCCAAAATTCCACATCGGTGTAATTCGGTCATGCGTTTCTTACTTACATGGCCAAGACGACAATGCCAAGTGTAGGAGTCTATTCGATTATCTATTCGAGCACATTTGTTGCTAACTTCGATATTGAAAACGTCACTGGATAAATCTAACGTGTAGATGCCATTGCACAAAGTTCCATTCCCATAAAGAACGTCATTTAAAGTTATGTAACAACAATTGTTACTAAAAGTTAAATGATAACCCTTTTCATTCAAACATGAAATAGATACAATGTTCTTTATCAACGAAGGAACGAAATAGCAATTATCCAATTCTAAGACACGTCCAGTGGGGAGCTTTAGCAAATATGTTCCGATGGCAACAGCAGAGTGACATTCAATAACGAAGATACTTGAAGAGGATGGGGCATCGGATGCCTTTTCTTTCAAGGACTCAAGATAAATCTTGCAGTTTCTTCGCCAGTGACCCTCCTTGCCACAATGATGGCAAGTGCCTTTTGGTTTCTTTTCAGTCTTTTTAGCCTTTTTCTTCTTTCCCTTATTCTGTTCTTTGGCCTTCCTCTTAGAACCTTTCTTTGAGGAACCAACTAACAGTATCATCTTCTGATCCTGCTTTACAGAAGGCTCTATAGTCTTCAGCAGGTTGAGCAACTCAGGAAACTGGTCTGGAGTTGCATTTTCAGAAGGACGTTTGGGAAGTTGATCTTCAAGGACACAAGCAGGCTTTTCTGCCTTAAGGACTATCCTCAGGTTTCGAAGCCAGTCTATGAAGTTAGGCCCAGTTAATTTATTGGTGTCCAAAATGGAACGCAAGTTTAGGGAAGACATGATCGAGTGATTATCCTAGAAATACAAATTGAGATTATGTGAGAAGATTTATTAAAGAATGTATCAACATACATAAATTAAATCCTATTTATTTTTCGAATTGATTCACCCTTATTATCAATTCGGGAGATCGTAGGAACATCTCCAAATAGGTTGATATCCAACCATAGATAAGAACAACCATGGCTGTGGCCATCAAGTTCCTCTTAGCTATGAAGGTAGGTAATTATACCGATTACACATCACATATATGTAACTATCACATTATGCTATCAACTAATTGAATGTTTGCATAAAACATTGGGTTGTTAACTCATTAACAAGTATGTATCATTATACATAGCACCCAACTGCACCTCTCTTTCATCGACCTTGGCTGTGGCACAACAAATCGATGCTCCAAGCTTAAGGCTGACCCATTAATCAAGAAATAGTTTTAACATGGTTGGAGCTCATTCAACCGCTTAGTCAGGCTTGGATGTGTCCAACAACCAAAACTAATGATTGACCTCTGACTCGAACTATATTATTCATAAACTAATTCCATGGTTTGAACATGTTGAGGTTCAAGTCGGGCATGGATGTGTCCATCAACCCAAGCGAGAAACAAAACTCCGATTCTAACCATATTAATGGAAGGTGTTGGCCTTAATATTTTGTAAGGGGTTTTGGGTCTCATTTTCTTTAAGCACATTCATGACATAAAATTATGTCATGACTAACGATTTCCTTAATAAAGTATGTATGTGACTTAATTTATCAAGTCTCATGAATTAAATTAGGAACCGGATTTCCTAATCATAATTTCATACTTTATTAAAGGAATTGTTTTGGGAAACAATTTCCTAAATTGTCATAATTAATTTCGGAAATAATATGTTCAAGACTTTGATTTCTCTAAATCAAATCTTATTAAATTAAGAGACAAATCCCTTAATTCAACCACATATTATTTTCATGAAAATCTCATTTAAGAAACTCTATAGGAAACCATTTTCCTAATTAATTTTGGAGACAACAATATGTAAGAGCATCACCTCTTAAACATATTTTATTCATGGATTTAATTAATTACAACAAATTGTTTTCTAAGGGTGGCTCCCGAGGCTCAGATACCCAAAGAAAAGTAATGTGTTGTAAATCCAATTGGACGGCTCCCCGAGGCTCAATCCAATCAAACATGACAATTTCAATTAAAAAATTGGGAAATTAAATTACAACAACTAACTTTAAATTGGACGGCTCCCCGAGGCTCAATCCAAAATAAAGAATTTTGTTGTCAATTTAAAAACCAATTCAAATTTAATTGTCAATTAACTGTCCATGAATTTGTCTAGACTTTCTTAAAAGAAAGTGCCCAAAATTGCGAGATTTCGAAAATTGATTTTCAGAATAATTGTAAGTTTCTGGTACAAAGGAAACTTACATATTTCCTAATTGGAAAATTTCTAAAATAGAAAAATTTCCAAAATTGGAAAGTTTCCAAAGATGGGAAGATTTCGAAATTATTATAAAATTTCAGAAAATAGAAAATTTCAAACGTTTGCGAAATTTCATGAGGATTTCCAAACTTTGAAATTCCTAAATCTAAAATTTATTATAATTCGAAAGTTTCCATAATTGAAAATTTTTTTTCCGAAATTGAGATCATGACAAAGTTTTCCACAAAACAATTATTTGATTAAGTCGAACACTAACCGGCTCTGATACCACTGTTGGGACCGGGTGCATGTCGACAAGGATACGAGTTCGTAAAATTTAAAATTTTTACGTGCAGCGGAAGAGTTTGCATAAAATAATTTCCTAAATTATTTTAACTTCGTATCTAGCATGCAACCTTATAGTGTATCGACATAATCATAAAATAAAAGTTTGCGAAAAAGTAAACTAATTTACCAAGTACCTCGCGTAACTTGAAGAAAGGGACGAGATCCAACCGTAGCGTCCCTTGGAAGCTTCGCCTCTATTCGCGTCCACGCCGAGTTCTCTTCGGGATGACTTCGCAAAGTCACGAGTTTTGTGCCGACGAGAACTACTAGATTCTCGGAAGGCACAACTAGAAGAATAAGAGAAAATAATGAAAAACTAACCAACGAAGTAACGGAATCGAATTCCGGGAAGAGAGGAGTCGCTATCCGCTTCTTCTTCTTCGTGTTCGGGTTCTCCTTCTTCTTGATAGCTCACGCCAACTTCACCTTGGATGTAGATTGGGTGCGCCGGCCCTAAACCACAAGGGTGGGCGCCGGCCCTAGGCAAGAGAGGGAGAGGGAGAGGAGAAGAGATTAAGAGAGAGAGGGAGAGAATAATTAATCTCTTAAATTAGGAATAAGGGCTAGCCTTTGGTTCCTTTATATAGTAGCAACTCGTTTGCTAAGTCTCCCTCTAAACCGAATTAACGGAATTAGTTATAAGAAATTTATCTTATAAATTTTCTTATTGCTTATTCCGTTTAAGCCTAGTCTTATTATAACCATTTATAATAAAACAAATTAGTTATCATAAGAAATTTATTCTATAAATTTTCTTATGAATTTTATTATAACTAACTTTATAATAAAACTAATTATTTATCATAAGAAATTTATCCTATAAATTCTTATGAATTAATTCCGTTTAAACCAAGTCTTTATTATAAACTAATTTATAATAAAAACTAATTCTTCTTCTCTTTAAATTATGGAATAAATTTTATAAGAAATTTATAAACTTTCTTATTATGGAAAAATCAATTCATAATTGATTTTATAAAATTAAAATAAACTCAATTCATGGATTATTTTAATCTTCCATAAAAGAATAAATTTCTATAAATTTATTTATATAAATTTCTTTATACAAATTTATTTATCCATAATTCATAAAATAAATCGTGCTTGATTTATCTTATTAATTAAACCAAATAAATTGATTTAATTCCCTTTAATGGCCGGCCACCACAAGGAGGGTTAATACCCTCTTTGGCCGGCCAAAACCGACCCGAACCGATCGCGAATTAAACTCATTTAATTCGCCCAAAAAGCCTTCAAAAGACTTAGCCATTTTAGTTTCCATTGCGCCTCTGATTAACTCAGATTTGACTTATTTCTCTTGATCGGAAAATCCAATTTTCAACTCGTTTTAAATCGCTCGGATTACTCGTAGTGCGTGTGACTAAATAGGCTTTCGATTTATGTTGGCCGTCTATAATTAACTAATTATAGAACGATCATGAGTGGCACCTAGTAGTACATCATGATCCCCAATTAATCGAATGATCAACGGTTTGACCTCAGAAGAAATTATTCTGAAACCCTTCAGCAGCTCTAATGAATCGTGCTCCATTCCCTTCACCACCTTATACCCACTTGGTTCAGGACACGGTCAATAGTGTCAGTCCCCACTAGGCTGACTACGTCACGCCTAGCCCAAGTAATGTCTTACTCGTCCTTTGGATTTCTAATTACTCTCATGTATTTTAGAGACTCTCACTCTAAACATGATATGCTCTGGCCAGAGGCTTTGAGTAACAATCCGACGATAGGCCTGGGTATACATCTCCTCGCAAGGAGTGGTGAATCCTTTGTAGGCTGTTCAAACATCTTCGGGCACTTCGGCTTATACCCGATCATCCTGGGTCCACACCTCCTTGGAGATGCTTGCTTAAGATGTCAAAGTATAAGTCTCTATGACCAAGATGACTTGAACACCGCAAGTCAAAGGAACATCGCACTTAAGCCGCAGTAAGAACTTTATTGACATTTCTATATATAGATTCCATATGAAGTTTTACAGCTAGTCACTCCAATGAACTAGTTCCCTTAACTAGCATCCATGTTTATCTCTGGTCATCCCAATGTCACCAGCTAGTGAGAATCAGCTGATTAGAGAATAACCCATGCTAGTCTCAACAGAATTGATAGTGTCCGGATTTATCAATTCATCGACTAGGGATATTTTCAATACTTCACATTTGCGCATTTAGAGATAATCACTAGTTGTGATCCCATCACAAATTCTCTTATGCTGTGAGTTGTATTGCGGACATTCAGTAGATGAGTTTAAGATCCCAATCAAATACACTAACATGTATACTCAAATAGTGAATTATCATTTATTAAAATAAATGTTTACAATCATAAGGCGATTGCCTTAGGACACTTCTCTCATATCTCTAACACATCCAAGGTCTAAAAATTTAGAAACCCCAAGGTAAGACTCCCTCACCTGTGGTATAATAGTTATCTATGATTTCCATGTTTTTTAGTATGATATATGGTTTAGTTTTTGGATGTGATGTTGAAAGGAAAGAAAAACCAAGGTCCTTAAGTTTATGGATTTCGGCCAGCATGATATAAATGTCTATAAATATGTTAAAAATCATGATAATGTTATTTGATGTTCCCTTATGATGTGTAGAGGTTAAGTATAATTTTTGGGAATTTTTGGAGTACCCTAGGACACTCTAGGGATTCGGCCAACATGGAAGGGACAAAACCAAGGTCCCTATGTTTATAGGTTTCGGCCACCATGATTTAAATGTATGTAAATTTGTTAAAAATCATGATAATGTTATTTGATGTTCCCTTATGATGTGTAGAGGTTAAGTATAATTTTTGGGAATTTTTGGAGTACCCTAGGACACTCTAGGGATTCGGTCAATATGAAAGGGACAAAACCAAGGTCCCTATGTTTATAGGTTACGGCCAGCATGATTTAAATGTCTATAAATATGTTAAAAATCATGATAATGTTATTTCATGTTCCCTTATGATGTTTAGAAGTTAATTATAATTTTTGGGAATTTTTGGAGTACCCTAGAGACCTTATGGGTTTCGGCCAACAACAAGGAAAGGAAACCAAGAACCCTAGGTTTGTGGGTTTCGGCTACCATGATTTTGGGGTCTATAATTAAGCCAAAAATCTTGATAATGTTGATTAATGTTCCCTTATGATGTGTAGTAAGTAAATATAATTTTTGTGAATTTTTGGGGTACCCTAGAGTACCCTAGGATTTCGGCCAACATGAAGGACCCATGTGTAAGGTGGGTTTTAAACCCTAAGTATATGTTTTTATGTTTTATCATGATATAAGGGAGACGAAGGGTGTTTATGTGAATGTTTCACATGAGCTAGATACCCTATAGGTTTCGGCCAAGTACCCTATTAGGGTGGAAAGCTAGGACTTATTTCAAGTAAGGGCCCAATGGCCCTATGGTAAGGTATGGGTAGGGTTTAAGCAATTGATTTGGGGTTTTATGTACCGACCCGCCTTCTCTACCTTAGACGGACCGTTACTTGTCTACTTCTTGACTCTAATGCATGACTAAAAATGCAGAACTTTCTTACTTTTTTTTTGTATTTAAATCTATCTAAGAATGATATTCTAACTTTAATAGTCATGCATTTAAACTCATCACACAAGGCTCTATAACATTACTAAAGCATTATGGAATATGAATGTAACTTTTCTAAGCATATTTAAAGCAATGAAAACTTAATTCAAAAGGGGACTAACAACATCTTGGCACATGCATCAAATAACTCCTAAGCATTTCTACCTATCCAAACTCCACTTATCAGATTCTATAACATTTCTAGAACTTCATAGAATGTAAATCTTACTTTTCTACCGAATTTACAAGCAATTTAAGCACAATTAGGACTTAGTCCAAAAGGGAATAATGAGCTCAAGAATAAGTCTAAAATTCAATGTATCAACATGCTAAACTACTCATGCCCTTGCTCATCTAGTGCATTCACAAAAGTATGCATACTAATCGAAATGACATGGAATCTGCATCCTACAAAATTGAGCATGTAAAACTATCCGAAGCATAAATGTTTAATAAACTCCATAACACAATAACTTGGAATTTGTAAACCTTAAACATTGCATTTCAAATAAGCTAAACTGTCTCGTCCCAAGGACCTCTCCAAGGTCAGCCACCACACACACGTTACTCAGCACCGCCTTGTCGCCTTCCTTCAGAATTGTTTACCTTTATCTTTACCTGCAGCAAGAGGAAATGCAACTAATAAGCATAAAGCTTAGCAAGTACTATCTAGCTCACAAAATCTCGAAATGTGCAAGCATGCTTTTTAAATAATGTGAAATCACATGAGATACTTTTATGCTTAAAAGAAACACTAAAACATGTATAACTCAAAACATGCATACTCAAGCATTAATAAGTCTTAACTCACTTTTTCTTGGCTTAACTTGAAACTTTAGCAATTCTTTAACTTTAAATCTTTCTTTAACTTTTAGAAAATTCTGCTAAAGCATATACTTGAAAATAATAACTCACTTGGATCCACTTAAGACGTAAGTACCATCTTATGCGCATTCCCTAAAAGGTTGGGGTAGCGAGCCGCCAATCCTAATAGAGCAGACCTTGGTCTACCAGGGCCAAGACCTTGGAATTGGACACCTAGATTTCTTTAACGACGCCCTTGGACGCCGGGTACTGGCCTTAGAAAATAAAATAGCTTTTCTCTCTTTTCTTTCTTATCTTTAAATGCCTTGGCATTTTATCGAACACCTTGTGTGCCCAAATCCCTAAGTCTTGAATTTTGGGGATTTCGTAAGGCCTTGGCCTTCTCTTTTCTTCTTCTTTATCTTTCTTTTCTTTACTTATAGATTTCTTAGACCCTAAACTCACATAGGATACTCTATCAAATATATATAAGCATATAATGAACTAAGATCACATGCAAAATCTTAAACTAAAAGTAAATATCTCTTTTAAAACTTTTAAGGGAACATTCTTGCGGAAAACCGCCTCTTACTGCAGGTGAGCAGTACTTACCTCGATATCTTGGACTTACAACCAAGAACGGCGTCGGAGGTTCCGGAGAAACTCGGAGTCTCGGAGATTTCTTCGCGCTCACGCGTTCCTCTCGTCGTGGGGATTCCGAATATCGGAAAATCTCTCGGAGGAGAGCCTTGGCCGGCCACCGGAGGAAAGCCCTAGGCTTGGTGTGGTTGGCGTGCGCACAAGAGAGGAGAGGGATCGGGCGGATCTTGAGATCTCGATGAACCGTTCGCGCCTACGCGTTCCTCTCGTCGAGACGAACGAAATGCTCTGCACTCCTTGGTTCTCCCTTGGCCGGCGCCCCCTTAGAAGAGGAGAGGAGGTGGTGTGTTTTCGCCCAAGAGAGGAGAGAGGGGCGGCGTGAGGGTTTGGGTGAGGAAAAATAAAACTTCTCTCCTTAATTATCTATTTATACTTATGGGGGCGAATTTACCTAATTACACCTTATCTATTATTTCGCTCAATCTAATTCAACAAAACCAACCAGCGCAGCTGGTCCGCCCATTTCTCTCTCATAGCGTAGGTGAAGGGTTTGATTCCCACCTATGCGATTTTTTGTTTATAACCTTTTTTGCCACTTTACGGAAAAATTCTATAAAAATATCCATAAATTTGGAATAAATTCTAAGATACTTCTAAAATTAGTTTCGAGAATTTTCGGGCTATCTCTTTTAATAAAATACTAAACGGACTCGGAAAATTCCATAAAAATATTCTAAAAATTCCTAAAAATATCTAGAATATTTCTAAAATATTTTTAACTAATTTCAAGGACTTTAAGGACTTAAAATGGAAATTTTGGGGCGTTACAATCCCCCATACCTTATGAAAAGTTCGTCCTCGAACTTAGAATAATTCTGGATATCTTTCTCTCATGCTGTCCTCACGTTCCCAAGTAGCCTCCTCATGCTTCTGACTTTGCCAGATGACCTTCACTAGTGGCACCTCTTTGTTTCTTAATCTTTTAACTGTTTTGTCCACTATCTATGTCGGTCTGCTCTCATAGCTAAGATCTTCTTGGATCTGCACTGACTGAGGCTGAATCACTTGATTGGGATCGTGAATACACTTCTTTAGCATGGAGACATGAAACGTACTGTGGATAGCTGACATATCCTCTGGCAAGTCCAGCTCATAGGCTACCTTCCCAACTCTCTTTATAATCTTGTAGGGTCCTATGTAGCGAGGACTCAGCTTGCCCTTTTTGCCAAATCTCATCACTCCCTTCATAGGGGTGACCTTGAGAAATACTGAATCTCCAACTTGAAATTCAAGTGGCCTACGGCGTGTGTCAGCATAACTTTTCTGTCTACTTTGGGCAGTCTCAATCCTCTGGCGGATCATCTGGATAGCCTGAGTGGTCTCATCTATAAGCTCAGTCTGGCTGCCTAGTCCTGACTCCATCTCTTTCTTCTCACCAGCTTCTTGCCAACATATGGGTGATCTGCATTTTCTGCCATACAATGCCTCATAAGGCGCCATCCTGATGGTGGCCTGATAGCTATTGTTGTAGGCAAACTCAGCTAAGCACAGAAATTTGCACCAACTACCTTTAAAGTCCAACGCACAAGCCCTGAGCATGTCTTCTAAAATCCTGATTTACTCTCTCTGTTTGTCCATCTGTCTGGGGATGGAAAGCTGTGCTGAACTGAAGTCTGGTGCCTAGGGCGTCCTGAACACACCTCCAAAAATGGGAGATGAACCGCCCATCTCTGTCAGACACGATCGACCTCGGAACTCCGTGAAGCCTGATCACTTCTTTCACGTACAGCTGTGCTAACTGCTCTACCGAATGCGATAACTTGATGGCTAGGAAGTGGGCAGACTTGGTCAATCTGTCCACTATCACCCATATTGCATCGTGTCCATGGGTGGTCCTTGGGAGACCTGTGATAAAATCCATGGATATCTCTTCCCACTTCCACTCTGGAATGGGAAGAGGCTGCAGAACTCCTCCTGGTCTCTGGTGTTCTACTTTGACTCTCTGGCAGGTCAAGCAGGTACTGATATATCTGGCCACGTCTCGCTTGAGTCCAGACCACCAGAACCTTTTCTTTAAATCTTGGTACATCTTGGTAGAACCAGGATGCATAGAGTACGGGGTACTGTGGGCTTCTTCTAAAATATTCTTTCTTAGTTCCTCATCATTGGGGACGCAAAGGCGGTCTCCAAGATAGAGGATGCCGCTGTCTG
>JAGFNQ010007860.1:0-123939 GCA_024364735.1 Boesenbergia rotunda
TGGAGTTTCTTGAACTTCATCAAGTTCAATGCCACTCCCACTGTTTTCTTGTAAAAGAAATTCTTTTCCCAGAAATACAGCATGCCTTGAAACAAACACCTTTTGTTCCAAGGGATGATAGAATTGGTAACCCTTCGTTTCCTTAGGGTATCCAATAAATAGACATTTAACAAACTTTGCATCCAATTTGTCTGATACAGTCCGCTTCACATAAGCAGGACAACCCCATATCTTAAGGTGAGTTAAGTGAGGTTTCTTACTATTCCATGTCTTATATGGAGTAGTAGAGACTACCTTGGTCGGGACTCTGTTTAGCAAGTAAACAGCTGTCTTAAGTGCATAGCCCCAAAAGGATTTTGGAAGAGTTGCATGATTCATCATCGACCTAACCATGTCCATTAAGGTTCGGTTGCGCCTCTCAGATACACCATTATGCTGTGGTGTATATGGCGGAGTCCATTGGGATAATATCCCATTGTCCCTAAGATAATCTTGAAACTCTTGACTTAAGTATTCACCACCTCGATCGGATCGAATGATCTTAATACTTTTGCCAAGCTGTTTCTTTACTTCATTTCTGAACTCTTTGAATTTCTCAAAAGCTTCAGATTTGTGTTTCATCAAGAACACATACCCGAATCGTGAGTGATCATCGATAAAGGTGATGAAGTAGCTATAGCCTCCTTGTGCAAGAGTTGACATTGGTCCACATACATCAGTATGTATTAGACCAAGCAATTCTCCCACTGGATTACCTTTTCCAGAAAAGGGTAATTTGGTCATCTTGCCTTTTAAGCATGATTCGCATGTATCAAATGAACCGGGTTCAAATGATTCCAGAATTCCACATCGGTGTAATTCGGTCATGCGTTTCTTACTTACATGGCCAAGACGGCAATGCCAAGTGTAGGAGTCTATTCGATTATCTATTCGAGCACGTTTGTTGCTAACTCCGATATTGAAAACGTCATTGGATAAATCTAACGTGTAGATACCATTGCACAAAGTTCCATTCCCATAAAGAACGCCATTTAAAGTTATGTAACAATAATTGTTACTAAAAGTTAAATGATAACCCTTTTCATTCAAACATGAAATAGATACAATGTTCTTTATTAACGAAGGAACAAAATAACAATTATCCAATTCTAAGACACGTCCAGTGGGGAGCTTTAGCAAATATGTTCCGATGGCAACAACAGCAATCTTTGCTCCATTTCCAACTCGTAAATTTGCTTCTCCTTTGACGAGTCTTCTTCTATTCCTTAGCCCCTGTATGTCATTACATATATGTGAGCTACACCCAGTATCAAGTACCCAGGTATTTGAGGAAATAGAGTGACATTCAATAACGAAGATACCTGAAGAGGATGGGGCATCGGATGCCTTATTCTTCAAGGACTCAAGATAAACCTTGCAGTTTCTTCGCTAGTGACCCTCCTTGCCACAATGATGGCAAGTTCCTTTTGGTTTCTTTTCAGTCTTTTTGGCCTTTTTCTTCTTCCCTTTATTCTGTTCTTTGGCCTTCCTCTTAGAACCTTTCTTCGAGGAACCAACTAACAGTACCGTCTTTTGATCCGGCTTTACAGAAGGCTCCACAGTCTTCAGCAGGTTGAGCAACTCAGGAATGGTAGTCTCTAGTTTGTTCATCCGATAGTTCATCACAAATTGTGAATAACTTTTGGGCAAACAATTCAGAATTAAGTCAATACTTAGTTCATGATCCCTTGTAAAACCGAGTGTGCTCAGTCGCTCAATGTACCCCAACATCTTTAACACAAACTGCGAGGCAGAAGTGCCTTCCTGCATCTTAGTGGTGAAGAGGAGTCTGGAGACTTCGAACCTTTCGGATCTCGCCTGCTCTTCAAACAACTCATGAAGATGGAAGATGATGGTATAAGCATCCATATGCTCATGCTGCTTTTGTAGCTCAGGTATCATAGAGGCTAGCATGATGCAACTCGCAAGTTCAGAATCGGTCACATGTTTCTGATAGGACATTAGCTGGTCTGGAGTTGCACCTTCAGGAAGATGGTTGGGAAGTTGATCTTCAAGGACATATGCAAGCTTCTCTGCCTTGAGGACTATCCTCAGGTTTCGAAGCCAGTCCATGAAGTTTGGCCCAGTCAGTTTATTGGTGTCCAAAATGGAACGCAAGTTTAGAGAAGACATGATCGAGTGATTAACCTAGAAATACAAATTGAGCTTATGTGAGAAGAATGATAAAGAATGTATCAATATACATTAATTAAAAATTTTATTTATTTTTCAAATTGAATAACCCTTTTTATCAATTCGGGAGATTGTAGGAATATCTCCAAATAGGTTGATATCCAACCATAGATAAGAACAACCATGGCTGTGACCATCAAGTTATTCTTAGCTATGAAGGTAGGTAATTATACCGATTACATATCACATATATGTAACTATCACTTTATGCTATCAACTAATTGAATGTTTGCATAAATCATTGGGTTGTTAACTCATTAACAAGTATGCGACATTATACATAGCACCCAACTGCACCTCTCTTTGCATCGACCTTGGCTGTGGCACAACAAATTAATGCTCCAAGCTTAAGGCTGACCCATTAATCAAGAAATATTTTAATATGGTTGGAGCTCATTCAACCGTTTAGTCAGGCTTGGATGTGTCCAACAACCAAAACTAAGGATTGACCTCTGACTCCAACTATATTAATCATAAACTAATTCCATGGTTTGAACATGTTGAGGTTCAAGCCAGGCATGGATGTGTCCATCAACCCAAACGAGAAACAAAACTCCGATTCTAACCATATTAATGGAAGGTGTTGGCCTTAATATTTTGTAAGGGGTTTTGGGTCTCATCCTTTCTTTTCTAAGCACATTCATGACATATAATTATGTTATGACTAACGATTTCCTTAATAAAGTATGTATGTGACTTAATTTATCAAGTCCCATGAATTGAATTAGGAACCGGATTTCCTAATTCTAATTTCATACTTTATTAAAGGAATTGTTTTGGGAAACAATTTGCTAAATTGTCATAATCAATTTCGGAAATAATATGTTTAAGACTTTGATTTCTCTAAATCAAATCTTATTAAATTAAGAGACAATTCCCTTAATTCAACCACATATTATTTTCATGAAAATCTCATTTAAGAAACTCTATAGGAAACCATTTTCCTAATTAATTTTGGAGACAACAATATGTAAGAGCATCACCTCTTAAATCATATTTTATTCATGGATTTAATTAATTACAACAAATCGTTTTCTAAGGGTGGCTCCCCGAGGCTCAGATACCCAAAGAAAAGTAATTTGTCGTAAATCCAATTTGGTCCGCTTCGGAAGCGTAACCAAATTAAACATGACAATTTCATTTAAAATTGGGAAATTAAATTACAACAACTAACTTTAAATTGGACGGCTCCCCGAGACTCAATCCAAAATGAAGAATTTTGTTGTCAATTTAAAAAAACTAATTCAAATTTAATTGTCAATTAATTGTCCATAAATTTGTCTAGACTTTCTTGAAAGAAAGTGCCCAAAATTACGTGATTTCATAATAGGTTTTTAGAATAATTGTAAGTTTCTGGTACAAAGAAAACTTACATATTTTCAAAATTGGAAAATTTCTGAAATAGAAAATTTCCAAAATTGGAAAGTTTCCAAAGATGGGAAGTTTTCACAATTATCATAAAATTTCAGAAACTAGGATATTTCAAACGTTTGCGAAATTTCATGAGGATTTCCAAACTTTGAAATTCCTAAATCTAAAACTTATAATAATTGAAAAATTTCCATAATTGAAAATTTTTCCAAAATTGAGATTATGACAAAGTTTTCCGCAAAACAATTATATGATTATGTCGAACACTAACCGGCTCTGATACCACTGTTGGGACCGGGTGTATGTTGACAAGGATACGGGTTCGTAAAATTTTAAATTTTTACGTGCAGCGGAAAAATTAGCATAAAATAATTTCTCAAATTATTTTAACCACGTATCTAGCATGCAACCTTATGATGTGTGGACATGATCATAAATTAAAACTTTGCGGAAAAGTAAACTAATTTACTTTGTACCTCGCGTAACTCGAAGAAAGGGACGAGATCCAACCGTAGCGTCCCTTGGAAGCTCCGCCTCTATTCGCGTCCACGCCGAGTTCTCTTCGGGATGACTTCGCAAAGCCACGAGTTTTGTGTCGACAAGAACTACTAGATTCTCCAAAGACACAACTAGAATATCAAGAGAGAAGAAAGGAAACTAACCACCAAGTAACGGAATCAAAATTCCGGGAAAGGAAGGAAGGAGTCGCGATCCGCTTCTTCTTCTTCTTCGGCACGAACTTGGTGGAGGAAACTCACGGGCACCCTAGGTGCTTGCGCCGGCCCTAGGGGAGGAGAGAGAGCCGGCCCTAGAGAGAGAAAGGGCGCCGGCCCTAGAGAGAGAGAGAGTTAGAGAGAGCGAGGGAGAGAGTTATTCTCTTGATCAATCTATTAAGGAAATCAAGCCTAGCCTTGGTTCCTTTATATAGTAGCCTCTCCCTTGCCAAGTCTCCCCTTTAACGGAATTTTTCATAAGAAATTTATCCTATAAATTTTCTTTATGAATTATTCCGTTTAAACCAAATTTTATTATAACTAATTTTATAATAAAACAAATACATCTCTCCTTTTATTATGGAATAAATTTTACAAGAAATTTATAAATTTTCTTTATTATGATAAAATCAATTCATAATTGATTTTATAGAATTAAAATAAACCATTCCATGGATCATTTTAATTTCCATAAAAAAGAATAAATTTATATAAATTTCTTTATATAAATTTCTTTATACAAATTTATTTATCCATAATTTATAAAACAAATCGCGCTAGATTTATTTTATTAATTAAACCAAATAAATTGGTTTCTCCCCAAGTGGTGGCCGGCCAAACCAAAGAGGGTTGTCACCCTCTTTGGCCGGCCAAACCGAGCCGAACCCATCGCGAATTAAACTCATTTAATTCGCCCAATAAGCCTTCAAAAGACTTAGCTATTTTTAGCTTCCGTTGCGCCTCTGATTAACTCAGATTCGACTTATTTCTCTTGATCGGAAAATCCAATTTTCAACTCGTTTTAAATCCCTCGGATTACTCGTAGTGCGTGTGACTAAATAGGCTTTCGATTTATGTTGGCCGTCTATAATCAACCAATTATAGAACGATCATGAGTGGCACCTAGTAGTACATCATGACCCCCAATTAATCTAAAGATCAACGGTTGACCTCAGAAGTGATTCTGAAACCTTTCAGCTGCTCTAATCAATCGTGTCCCATTCCCTTCACCATCTTATACCCACTTGGTTCAGGACATGGTCTGTGTGTGTCAGTCCCCACTAGGCTGACTACGTCACACCTAGCCCAAGTAGTGTCTTTCTCGTCCTTTGGATTTCTAATTACTCTCATGTATTTAAGAGACTCATACTCTAAACATGACATGCTCTGGCCAGAGGCTTTGAGTAACAATCCGACGATAGGCCTGGGTATACATCTCCTCGCAAGGAGTGGTGAATCCTTTGTAGGCTGTTCAAACATCTTCGGGCACTTCGGCTTATACCCAATCATCCTGGGTCCACACCTCCTTGGAGATGCTTGCTTAAGATGTTAAAGTATAAGTCTCCATGACCAAGATGACTTGAACACCGCAAGTCAAAGGAACATCGCACTTAAGCTGCAGTAAGAACTTCACTGACATATCTATATAGATTACCATATGAAGTTTTACAGCTAGTCACTCCAATGAACTAGTTCCCTTAACTAGCATCCATGTTTATCTCCGGACATCCCAATGTCACCAGCCAGTGAGAATCAGCTGATTAGAGAATAACCCATGCTAGTCTCAACAGAATTGATAGTGTCCGTTTTTATCAATTCATCGACTAGGGATATTTTCAATACTTCACAATTGCACATGTAGAGATAATCACTAGTTGTGATCTCATCACAAATTCTCTTATGCTGTGAATTGTATTGCGGACATTCAGTAGATGAGTTTAAGATCCCAATCAAATACACAAACATGTATACTCAAATAGTGAATTATCATTTATTAAAATAAATGATTACAATCATAAGACGATTGCCTTAGGACACTTCTCTCATATTACTAACATTCAGTACCAAGCTGTCCTTCGCCTGGTGCCTAGCAGTCCTTCGCTAGGTCTTTGTATCCTGGCATTCCTTCGCCAGGTGCCTAGCAGTCCTTCGTTAGGGCTTTGTATCCTAGCATTCCTTCGCCAGGTGCCTAGCAGTCCTTCGCCAGGGCTGTGTATCCTGGCATTCCTTCGCCAGCTGCCTAGCAGTCCTTCGCTAGGGCTGTTCCTGCACACTTGAGTAACATATTAGATAAATATTTTACCTTAACTTTTGAACCCTTTTGCCATTATCAAAACACAGGTTCGACTTGTGTGCTTTCTGCACCAACAGAGAGTGCGCTTAAGTTAGAATTTTTTAGTTTTTCTCAAAGGATCAAAATTTATTTTCAAAACTTAGATTTTTTCAAGGATTATAATTTAACTCTTTCAACCAATCTAACTTAAGATATTGTCAAACATCAAAAAGGGAGAGATTGTTGGTGCAAGATGCATCAGTGATGTCCTCCTCTAAGTGTTTCAATGTTTGACAATATACTTAAGTCAGTGATACATTGAACAAGGGAAGGGTGAGTGAAGAAAAGAGCACCAGAGTGAACCAAAGTCCTAGTTAACCTAGGCACTAAGACCTGGTTCTATGAATTGGGCAAGAAGACCTAGTGAGTGAAGTTGGGCACTAAGACCCAGTGAGTGAAGCTGGGCACGAAGTCCTGGTGAGTGAAGCTGGGCACTAAGACCTGGTGAGTGAAGCAGGGCACGAAGTCCTTGTGAGTGAAGCTGGGCAAAAGTCCTGATGAATGAGTTAGGCACGAAGACCTGGCCGAGGGTTGGGCACCGAAGTCCTAGACCTAGGGTTTGGGCACGAAGTCTTGGTCCTAGGGATTCAGCAACTTAGTTGAGCGATGACTAAGGACTAGAGACTGGTTGAGGGTCCGACATCTTGAGATCCGAGAATATCGAAGGCTAAGCAAAAGTCCACCCGAATGGACTGGGTGGCAACTGTCTCTTGAGAGGAGTAGGTGAAAGGCACGTTCCCGAGGGTGGGAACTTGCGTCGGTTCGACCTAGGGTTTCTCGGAAATCCGAAGTCAGAACCAAATCCTTAAGGCTAAGATTGTATATGTATTTGCCTTGTATTTATGTATCTTGCAGGTACCTAAAACTGAAGAGAAAACAGGCAAACAAACACAAAACTGCTGAAAAGCAGCTTCCCGGGCGCCCCCATTGATACATGCGCCTCAATGAAGCTAGGCGCCCCTATTGACTTAGGCGCCTGAATGAATCAGGCGCCCCCATCAATACAGGCACCCTATATGGTAGTTTTTATCAGCTCGCGAAGTTCGCGATTTGGATGAACCTTTGACTGCTTATGAGGCGCCCCATAGCATCACGGGCGCCCTAGACAAGGCTATAAAAGGGGCTTCGATCCACTCAACTCAACACTCATCATTCGGAAACCATTCTAAGCTTCCCAAGTGACGACAAAGCGCTAACGACGAAGCTCTGCGACCAAGGAGGCTCCAGGAGGAAATGCGCGACACTTCGGAGGTCCAGATCGGCGGAGTCTTCAACTCTGTTTTGTTCGGTTTGAATTTACTTTCCGTACGTATTTTATCTATTCTTTTAATTGTAAACTGTGCACTGTATGACGGGTTTCTCCACCTACGGAAAGTTCGGAAAGGAGACCATTAGTGGACGGGCGTTCCCGTGCTTAGGCCTTGGATGTACTGACCCTGGGGGGTCGGGAACCAAGTAAAAATCCCGCGTGCATATTGTGTGGGCGACGATCTCCCTTCTTAGACATCGTGTGGGCGACGATCTACCAAGAACCTAAGTCACCAAAGCCACCAAGCCTTCACCTTCTCTCCTCTTCTTCCAAACACCGAAACCCTAATCATTAGGGATGATGCCGTCGGCCACCAAAGTAGGAAGAACCCTCCTCCTTGCTAGCTCCGGCCACCAAATGATGAAAGGAAGATGAAGAAGATGATGATGAAGAAGAAGAGAACTTCTTCTTCCACAACCAACCCGCTGCCGGCTTCCACTTCAACCCCACCGCCGATGCCTAGCGCCTCCTCTCCTTGCCGCCAGCTCCCTTTTCTTAACCTTCTCAAAGTTACACCAGCCGCAACCAGAAGAGGAGATGACTCTCCACTCCCTTACACCACCAACCAAGAGAAAAGAAGAGGGAGACCTCTTCTTGCTTGTTGCTGCCAGTTACCCTAGGAGAGAGAAGGAGAGGGAGAGAAGAGAAAAGCCCTAGGATTTGTTTAATGTTGAATGTCTTGGTCTCATGACTCCATGGGTATATATATGGCTACACTAGGAACCATGAGGAGGAGTTGGGTCTTGGCCACCTAATAGATCAAAGCCCGATCCATTAATGAAGATCCATTCCACTAAAGGATCCTCATTGAACTATCTCATATTTAAATATATATGAGCTCCACCTATTATGAGTACAAATATCTCCCCGTGTTTAAGATATCGAATGCCCGTTGATTAATTAAATTATTGACAATTTAATTAATCAACATCTAATTCCTTGAGTAGTACCACTCAACCTTATCATCATATTGGACCAAGTCCACCTGCAGGATTTAACATGATGAACCTTATGAGTGTTGGTGCAGAAAGCACCAAAGTCAAACCTGTGTTTTGATAATGACAACAGAGTTCAAAAGTTAAGTCTTACTTGTTGTCTAACAAGTTACTCTAGTGTGCAGAGCAAAAAGTCCTAGCGAAAGACTGCTAGGCACTGGCGAAGGAATGCCAGAGCAAAAAGTCCTAGCGAAGGACTGCTAGGCACTGGCGAAGGAATACCAGAGCAAAAAGCCCTAGTGAAGGAATACTAGGCACTGGCGAAGGAATGCCAGGGTAAAAGCCCTAGCGAAGGACTGCTAGGCACTAGCGAAGGAATGCCAGGGACTAAAGCCCTAGCGAAGGACTGCTAGGCAACGGGCGAAGGACAGCTCGGTATCCAAGACCTGGCAAAGGACCGCCGGGCAAAAGTCCAACCAGAGGAGCGGTTGACATCAGGTACATTCTCCCGAGAGGAGTAGGTGAGGACGCGTTCCCCGTCGAGGGAACAGTAGGCGTCGGTTCGACCTAGGGCTCCATTTTGGAGGCCCAAAGTCAGAACCAAGACAGCTAAGGCTGTATAAACATAATACTCTAATGCTTTATATTGTTTTGGACTAACCCTGGATGCAGGACCGAAGGAACGTGTGTCTGCAGCTCAGAATGCCCAAAGGAGAGAGGCAAGTAGCTGAGCAGGGTGCCCTCAGTGTCCTGGGCGCCCCCAGGGGCAACACAAAACAAGCGAAGCAACAAAGGCTTCGGCTAACCACTGGCCGGGGCGCCCCCAGCAGCCAGGGCACCCCGAACGCCCAGGGCGCCCTCAGTGCCCCAGGGCGCCCTCAGTGCCCAGGGCGCCTCGCGCCTACGCCAGCGAAGCCGATTACACTTATCCAGCCGAGAAGCCCGTGCTGAAGGAGTCAAGCAGGGCGCCCCCAGCGTCCAGGGCACCCCCAGTGTCAAACCTCATCCCTATTCGAGTGGGATAGAGGTTGACCGAGCGAAGCTCGGATCGCATGACACGTGGGGGGGCGCCCCCGACGTCCAGGGCGCCCCGAGGTGCTATAAATAGCACCCAACGCCCAGGCTTTCAGCAATAACTTCAATTCAATGCTTCGACGCTCTTCTGCTCCCGCACTCTACTCTGGAAACCTCCCAACACGAGCCGACGACGTCCCTCCGCTTCTAAAAGTCAACCTACCTCGGACGTCGGTAACAAAAGAGCGATCTTTTAATTTTGTGCTTATTACACTGCTATTGTAATCAATTCTTGTAAACTGTTTTTGCGCCTCATATAGAATTGCCCAAAGTAAACGGTCAACGACCATGGGCCTTGGAGTAGGAGTCGACTTAGGCTCCGAACCAAGTAAAAAATAACTGTGTTTGCGTTGTGTGTTTTTATCTTCCGCTGTGTAATTGCTCTTATTTTAAATCCGAACGCTTTCCGATATTCACCCCCCCTCTATCGGTTCTCTCGATCTAACAATGAGCTCCTCAAGGGGACATTATCAACCCGACTCACCAGGACACATTTTCCTTCTATAATCAACGACACAACATGTAAATAATATTATTTCCCAACTTACCGGGCCTATCGATTTAACACATAAATCTCGCCCATTGGTAAATCAAAGAAATAAATATTAAGTACATGTGCCCATTATTATATCAGGATTCAGAGCATGTACTCCATAATAATTGAGGTCTGATTCAATTATAAAGTCAGTATAAATTGAATCACCTCTATGTCAGTCCTGCTCAATACACACAAAGTGTACTAGTGTAATTCTATGGTCAAGATAAACCAATACCAAATTACACTACAACCATCCTGATAGTTTGTCCATATTCATCTCGGTTGTGAGCTCTACTTATACTTTACAAGGAACTGATAACATGATCTTCTGTGCGACATCACACACCATGTTATCTACAGTGTAAAGTATTAGACAATATACACATACTAATATAAACATGCAAATAGTGATCTTGTGATTCTCTTTCAATATGTAGATGTCTATATAAAATCAAGGCTTTTAGTATACATCCTAACAGGAGGAGGAGGTGGGGATACGTGGGAGGAAGGCGTCAGGTATATAAGACACCTTGACACCCAGGTAAAGGGGGTAAGGTTTCTAGAATTAGAATACTTTAATTCCTCGTTGTTCTCACGAAAAGGAAGAGTTCTGACTTGAGCGTCGGAGAGGGCTTCACCGGAACTTCTACTGGTGCATCCCCTTTACGCTTGAGTTAATCTCGCAGGCGTCGACATTTTCTCTCCGTCATCATCGCCGTGGGCTATGCTTTGGTGATTCATCATTCCTGTCGTTCGCTTCCGAAATAATTTTGGCATCGTCTATGGGAAATATCTAAGCGCAAAAGGAACACTGCGATGACAGATCCAGAGGGACAACCCATCATTTTAACATGGGAGGAGTTGGATCGTTTAGTCGCCAACGCCGTAAGAGGAGCACTAGTGCAACATCAGATTGAACAAGCCACCTCTCAACGACCGACTCCAATGTAGGCCGAGATCCCCAGTATGTCGTCCTTGCACAACCGAAATCGAAGATCCATTTCGCCACCGGGGGGGGGGGGGCGGCAATGATAGCCTCGGTGCCCAGGCGAGATTCCATGAGAGAAATGGAGAGGACGCATTCCGCCGCCTCTAGCATTTTATGGCAAGAGGATGGATAGGGGAAGATCGAGGCCACCAAAGTTCTCTTGAAATCTCCATATACTCCTTTTTCTCTAGACATCGTAACAGATCTCATGCCCAAGCAATTTTATGGTTCAGGAATTGTTGATTACGATGGGAAAACGGATTCGGAAGACCACATGTACAAGTTCAAGAATGCGGCCCTATTACACCAATACACAGATGGTGTGAAGTGTCGGGTATTCCTGAACACATATCAAGGGACACCCAGAGATGGTTTCAGAGGCTGCCTCAAAATTTGATAAACTCCTTTTTGGAGTTTAAAACCGCCTTCCTACATCACTTCGCCATTAGCTGGCGATACCAGAACACATATCAAGGGACACCCAGAGATGGTTTCAGAGGCTGCCTCAAAATCTGATAAACTCCTTTTTGGAGTTTAAAACCGACTTCCTACATCACTTCGCTAGTAGCTGGCGATACCAGAAGACAATCTTAAATCTGTTCGCCCTGAAGTAGAAGATCAAAGAACCGCTGAAGGACTATATCCAACGGTTCAATCGGATGGCGCAGGACATGCAGACGACCACCTCAAAGATCTTCATCAACACTTTCATGCAAGGACTCTCTGAAGGAGATTTCTTTCGATCGTTGGTGAAGAAACCGCTGGCCAGCTTCGATGATTTATTGGGGTGGTCGGTCAAGCATGTCAACGTAAAGGAGGTGCAACACACCCTTACAAAAATTCGGTGGGAGTCTCTATTTCAATCTCAGTATGATCCGAGAGAAGAGAACCACCCGCTCCTACCTGAGCAAAGGACCCTCGTTCCGGGAAGGACTACTGGACCGACAGGAAGAAGTTGGTGGAGTCGATAGATACAGAAGGACCTGAACCATCGAGGAAGTACTACGACTTCCATGGCAGCACAACTCACTCTACGAAAGAGTGTGTGGGATCGTTGTAATCGATAGAGGGGGGGGGGGTGAATAGCAATTACTAAAATTTTTCAAAAAAATAGAAAACACAGCGGAAGAATAACGAAACAATGATAACATGTTTCTTTTTACATGGTTCGGAATCTTTAACAACTCCTACTTTAAGGCCCATGGTCCTTGACTGTTTTCATTGGGTAAATCTATAATTCGAATAAGTTTTACAAAAAGATAATTCGAGTACAGAATTAAACAACGAATTTAAATTATACCGACGACACAAAAAGGTTACAAAGTGTCTTGGGTAGCGTGTCATTGATCTTGATCGTTAGCAGCGCGGGAAACTCGATCACGGAAGAGATTTGGAGTTCATTGTTGGAAACGGATGGCTAGAGAGGGGGGGGGGTGAATATAGCCAATCTCTTTGACTTTAAACACTTGTGAGGTTTCTGCACTCAACTTATCAGTAGCACAGCGGAAGAAGCAAAAGAAAGGAAGCAGTGCAGTAAACAAAACAGAAATGAAAGCAAGCAAGAACAACTACCAAGGCCGCTAACAAGAGGGTTTACAAGGTTCGGGGATAACTTGCCCCTACTCCTTGGCGTGCCCTTAAGGTGGGCGATCCCTTGATCGTCGGCAGATCAAGCCCCGATGTTCACCGGATATAACGCAACCTCCTTCTCGGTGGAGAAACCTCTCCACAGCGTTTCAAACAAGGATATAGAATTAAGCTTAATGAAACACAGAGAAAAACTCTTACTCAGCACCTAGCAAGGACAAGAACACAGCGAGCTTATCCTGAGCTCCACCCAGCGACGATCTCACGCAAGGACTCCCTCCTTCATGTCTTCTCACTGTTGGACTCCAAACCCCTTGTTCTTTCCTCCCAGCACTTACGTAAGAGTTGGTTGCTTCTCGATTGCAGTTGCTTGCTCAAAGTGATGAAGACTTCAGGAACACAGCAAGCAAGTTGTGGAGAAACACAAGGCGCAGCAAGAACTTCAGCAAGCTCAACACAGAAAAACTGTCGAACACTTCTCTACTTCAGCCAAAGTCTTCTTCTCCTTTTTGTTTCTCCACCAAGCATCAGATGACACCATCCCTGCAGCTCCCAGCTGCTCATCTGCCAACGCCAGCTACCACTGAGCTATCCCTGGACTCCCTGAGCTTCCCTCAGTCAAGCTCCAGTCTGCAGCTCGGCCGTTGCAACCTGAGATGGAAAACGGACAAACCTGCTCCAAGGAAAGTCTCTATTGACTTCTCCTTGAGTGTTTGAATCCTCCCCTGTCACCTGCAGCTTAATCAGAGTGTTAGAGCAGCATATCAAGCAGTAAATCAAGATTCAGAAGTGACGCGCAGAGAATCGGATATGTTCAGAGCGTCTGACAAAGCAATTTGAATTAAAGTGATCGGTCACCGGACCGATCCAAGGCTTGAGGATCGGTCACCAGACCGATCTATTGCTTCGCTGGGATTCCCAGCTCTCGCGGCTATACACGCCTGATCGGTCACCCGACCGATCAGAGTGAAGCCTGATCGGTCACTCAGACCGATCAGGACAGATGAATAGTGATTTTTTAATCAGATCCTAAGTCCCTGATCGGTCACCGGACCGATCCAGGGTCTGATCCGGAGGAGAACTCACTCACTGTCGCTCCCTGATCGGTCACCAGACCGATCAGGAGCAAGGCAATGAGGAAGCTGCCTGCTCCCTGATCGGTCACCAGACCGATCAGGAGCCACACAGTAGGTTCCCAACCTCACTATGCGCTCCCTGATCGGTCACCAGACCGATCAGTCCTCACTGGATCGGTCACCAGACCGATCCACGAAGAAGCAGCGTGCCAATATCCCTGATCGGTCACCAGACCGATCCAGGGACTCAAACCTAGCCCTCCAAGCTAGGGATTCATCCACCTTAGCCCTCCAAGCTAAGGATTTTTCCATCTAACTCTCCAAGTTGGGAATTTGCACCTAACCCTCCAAGTTAGGACTTTTCACCTAGCCCTCCAAGCTAGGACTTTTCACCTAGCCCTCCAAGCTAGGACTTTTCACCCAACCCTTCCGAGTTAGAACATCATCCAACCTAGCCCTCCAAGCTAGGCACCTGACCCTCCAAGCCAGGACTTTTTCACCTAATCCTCCAAGATGGGAATTTGCACCTAACCCTCCAAGTTAGGACTTTTCACCTAGCCCTCCAAGCTAGGACTTTTCACCCACCTCTTCCGAATTAGGACTTTTCATACACCTAGCCCTCCAAGCTAGGATTTTCAACACCTAACCCTCCAGATTAGGATTTTCCAACACCTAGCCCTTCAGACTAGGATTTTCCATACCATGCCTGATCCCCGATCAGGACTTAATCATAATCAATCATCATCCACCTAAACTAAAATCGGTGTCAACACCAAAATAACAATCAGGGCCACACTGCATCAACAATCTCCCCCTTTTTGTTGTTTGACAACCCGATTTTAAGTTTAGGGATTCTTAATCATGTTTTCCAAATTTAGAATCATAGGGGAATCCAGATCCTCCCCCTACTACATGATCATCCTAAACTTAACCAACCACACTCTCCCCCTTTGTCGAACACGAAAAGGGTCTAGACAGGCTGTTAAGTTCAACCATACTCCCCCTCAACCCTAGGGGTATCCCAAAACAACAAGGATTTGATTGAATATTGATAAGCATATGATCACATATGGCAAAAAGATATAGGCATGGCAAAACAGGCATATGTATCATATGAGTATGGTAGCATAAGCATGAACATAGCTATGGATAAAAAATGCAGATAATATAGCATAGCATCAATAAGAAGCATATCATCATGGGATAAAACATGCATCAAGGTCATAAAGAGCAGGTCATAAAATATCCTATGAAATAACACGATGCAAGTCACAGGCATCTAAATCCAGAGACGTGTGGCACAAGGCCACACTAAGCAAGTCAAGGGGCATACACAGCCCAACAGTCAAACAGACCAAACACGGTCAAGTACACAAATCATGAGAAAAAGCAGCAAACACCCAAGCTCAAACATCAGCGGGGGGATCCTCATCGTGCACGAGATCGTCCATCGTGACATCAGTAGGAGCAAAGGACTCTGGTGCAGTACTCGATGAAGGTGCACCTCCTGGAAATGTGTGGCTGCGCCACTCATCATACCATGTCTGCTGGAGGGTACGGGTCCCCGAGACCTCAGTCTCGATCCTGGTCAGTCGGCAATCAAGGGAGCGAAAACCTGACCGAAACTCCTCGCGATCTGTCGCCCTCAACTGAACAAACTCCTGTAGCGTCTGATCCAGCTCTGAGATCTACCAGCGCAGATCTGGATCCAGCTCGTCGTAGTCATCATCATCAGCAGCGGCTGGCGCCTGAACCTGTGGACCTCCCCTTGGTAACTCACCAAGAACCCTACCATCTTTCCAAACCAACATCCGATCGGGCCCCCGAACAATGATACCGGACTTGGCGAATGCTCGCCGGCCAAGTCTGCAATCCTGTCGGACCATAGGCATCGTCCGGCCCTTGGTGACATCAACACCAACTGACATGAGCCAGTCGGTGATAACGTGACCAAAAGGCATGTAGACCGTGCGTCGGCTGGGCTCTCGATAAGATAAGATGGACTGGAAGATGCTCTCCATGATATCGAAGTCCAAACGGCGGTGCATGCCATAGAGCATCAGACAGTGATAGGGTCGGATTTCAGTTAGAGGTTTGGAAGTAATTGGGAGGATACAGATTGTGATAATCTTGAATAATATGTAGCTAGTGGGAGAAAGACGCAGTGCAGCAAAGGTAGGAAAGTCAGGGCCCAGCTCATCAAGACCGGCTGGGCGGGGATGACCAAAGAAATACTGATGGACAGAATCAGGGGTAACATCTGCAAATGGTGCTAGTAGAGGATTAGGAAGCTCGGGATAGATTGAATACATGTTTGGTGATCGTCGACCACCCAGAAACTCGGCAAGTATGTCGTAGGAAAAATCAAGAGTCCTTTTGGCGACTCGAGTAGTGAACTCGAAGCCGCCTTGTGGACCCTGTTGAAGATTATTGTAAAACTCCGAGACAAGGTCATAGTTGATGGTTCGCTCTAAGGAGAGGAGGAAACCAAGATTGTAAAAAGCAACGATCTCCATGATCGATGGACAATACTCAGTTAGGAAAGGGACATCTATTGATCGGCAGGGTAGCATTTTGAAAGTCCTTGATTGGAAGGACTGCTCACAGGCGGCGTTTGGAAATCTAGAGCTCGAAGAGGGCTGTGGCCTCTTGGAGGGCGTAGAGGAAGAGGGGGCTTTCCCCTTCGAGCTGCCCTCTGCAGCTTCTTTGCCCTTGGAAGATTTTCTAAAGATTGAATTGGTCATACAATCATGATTTAATCAGGGAAGTGATCACACATGGTTTGAGTCGATGAACATAAGTTGAATCACAAGTTTAAGAATTGATCATCATAAGTAAGACCCAATCATAAGGTAGATATTAAGTCAAGATCAAAAGTAGGATAATAATGAGGTGAAAAATCGATTTGATCATTTGGTGAGGATTATAGAGTGAATATAAGATGGAGTTGATCATAAGATAAGAGATTTGATTCAAGGTAGGATATGGAAAAGAGAAGGGCACGGCAAATACGAGAGGGTCATGGCGCAACACCAAGAACAAACACAGGAGCATGATAAGCTTCATATACATAATTTATAAACTGTTTTGAAAGAAAAAAACTGAGATCAAAACTTACTTAGGTGCCATTGGTGAGATTTTGAAGGTGGAAAAACCAAGCTTGCGCAGGAGACGCTCGCAAGACAGAGACGCAGAAGACTTCGAGCAAAAGAGAACTTGCCGGGAGCAAGAAAACGCCCGTAGAAGCCTTCGCGAGAACTCGCACGCACGCGAAAGAGGGAGACGAAAGCACTGGAGAGCTCTCGCACGAAGCAAAGGTTGCGCGAGTGGGAGGTTTCGGCGCTAGGGTTTGGCAATGAGAGGGTTTTCGCGTAGTTAATCGGTTGGTGGATCGGTCCACCAACCGCAATTTAATGCTATGGAACGGATCACCGTTCGATCTGATAGCGCCCAGACCGATCAGGCTATAGCCTGATCGGACTGACCTGGGCCTAATCGGTCGGGTGACCGATCAGGAGAGCTCCTGATCGGTCGGCTGACCGATCAGGACACGAACAGTAGGCTCGGAGAGAAACCTCTGAGCTCCCTGATCGGTCTGTGGACCGATCACCATAGGGTGCCAGATCGGTCCGGGGACCGATCCAGGCTAGCTCAGAACACTTGGTCAAAATTCCGGAAGGTCACTGCTTGCCTCGCTGATCGGTCTGTGAACCGATCACCATAGGAAGAAGCCAGATCGGTCCGGGGACCGATCAGCCCTATGCCTGATCGGTCCGGTGACCGATCAGGGTTCCTGATACTCCCTGATACGATCTGAAATATTCAGTTTCAGATTTTCTGAAACATTCCAACGAGATCTGGTGAAGTTTATCGAACTTGGACATGATCTCATGACTAGAATTGATCCCTGAACAAGAATCAAAAGTCCTTATAGGTTCAACAATCACTTTGATCCATCTAAATGGAGTCAAACTCAATCAACAATCATTCAAGCAATTTCAACTAAGTTTGAATCAAATCCAATGTTCCAATCAAGTTTCCTTGATTGGAATGTCCAAGTATGATCATGGAGCCATATACACATATGTTATGCAATGGTTTTCCCCATACTTGGTCACCACAGTGATTATTATCTCGTCAACTTAATTTCTCAAGGGATGCATTGACATTTTGAGAAATTTAGTTGATCCTATCATCTCACCCCATATCTAGCAAACAAAAACGTTTTGGTAAACCTTATAGTTTGTGTGAGATGTTCCCAAAGTTACCCAATTGTTTCCCAACAATTTCGAAATAATCATGAAGGGTTTTGAATGCAATTCAACCCTATGAAGCACGACACATTCCCAACTCCCGTCTTAGGAAACTAAATTCATTTTCGGGAAGTGGTTTAGTGAAAATGTCGGCTAGGTTTGATTTGGACTCTACATGAGAGAGTACAATATCTCCCCTAGCTACATGATCCCTAATGAAGTGGTGACGCACCTCAATATGTTTGGTCCTAGAATGATGGACTGGATTCTTGGTTAAGTTAATTGTGCTTATGTTATCGCATAACACTTGCACACCCTTGTAACTCAATCATAGTCCTCTAAAGTATGTATCATCCACAACAATTGTGATACACTCTCTCCCATGGCGATATATTCTGCCTCGGTCGTGGAGAGAGCAACACAATGTTGCTTCCGACTTGACCAACTTACTAAGGACGAACCTAAGAATTGACAACCCCCACTTGTGCTTTTCCGGTCCAACTTACATCCAGCGTAGTCGGAATCCGTATAGCCAATTAAATCAAATGATTCGGTACGGGGGTACCATAGACCGACTCCAATTGTGCCTTTGAGATATCTCAAAATTGCTTAACAGCGATTAGTGAGATTCCTTGGCACAAACTTGATACCTAGCGCACATACCCACAGCAAATAGTATATCAGGTCGACTAGCTGTAGGTATAGCAAACTCCTATCATGCTTCGATATTGAGTTAAATCAACAGGTTTACCACTTCATCATTGTCTAATCTTGTGTTTGTAGCCATAGGAGTGGTTACCTCTTTTGAATCACTCATATTGAATTTTCGAAGCATTTCTTGTGTGTATTTGATTGGTGCACATGGATACCATCGCGAGTTTGCTTGATTTCAGTCCAAGGAAGAAAGTCAACTCTCCCACTAGACTCATTCTCAAATTCATTTCCATGTGTCCAATAAATTCATTTAAATAGCCCTTATTATTTGAGCCACAAATTATGTCATCGACATATACTTGGGCTACAAAAATATTGTCACCATCTCTTCGTAGAAATAGTGTAGGGTCTATTTGGCCTCTAACGAAGCCCTTCTCAATTAAGAATGTCGACAACCGCTCATACCCAAGCTCGGGGTGCTTGTTTAAGGCCATAAAGTGCCTTTTTGAGCTTGAACACGTGGTTTGGGAATTCGGTACTCTCAAACCCCAGAGGTTGTTCGACGTAGACCTCTTCTCTAATCAACCCATTTAGAAAGGCCGATTTGACATCCATTTGATATAATTTGAAGCCACGATGTGCTGCAAATGCAAGCATCAATCATCGTGCCACGGGAGCATAGGTCTCATCATAATCAAGGCCTTCAACTTGACTGTAGCCCTTGGCTACCAAGCGTGCCTTGTTTCTAATGATTTCTCCCTTATGGTTCAATTTGTTTTTGAAGACCCATTTGGTTCCAATGATGGTGGTCTTCTTAGGTCTAGGGACTAAGTCCCAAACTTGACTCCTCTCAAATTGACCTAGCTCATCTTGCATTGCAATGATCCAATCGGGATCATTTAATGCTTCATCAATTTTTCTAGGTTCAATTTCTGAAATTAGGGCAACTTCATTAGCCTCATTCCGGAAGAATGATCTAGTTCTAACCCCATGATGGATGTCTCCAACAATTTGGTCTTGGGGATGACTAGAGGCTAATCTAGTTTGCCTAGGAGTTGGTGGTGCTTCTTGAACGGGTTCACTAGACACAAGTTCAGCCTCAGGATCCGGCTGATCAATGGGTTGTCTAGGTTCACCGTCATCAGACTCATCACCATCAACAACACTTGGAGTTTTTTCAAACTTAGTCTCCTAAGTTCGAGTTGAACTCCTTCTACATTTTCTGATTGGTCACTTGATTTTGGAATTTCTTCAAAGACCACATCAGAAGACTCTTCACTAANTTTTAGTTGATCCTAACATCTCACCCCATATCTAGCAAACAAAAACGTTTTGTAAACCTTATAGTTTGTGTGAGATGTCCCAAAGTTACCCAATTGTTTCCCAACAATTTCGAAATAATCATGAAGGGTTTGAATGCAATTCAACATGAAGCGCGACACATTCCCAACTCCCGTCTTAGGAAACTAAATTCATTTTCGGGAAGTGGTTTAGTGAAAATGTCAGCTAGGTTTGATTTGGACTCTACATGAGAGAGTACAATATCTCCCCTAGCTACATGATCCCTAATGAAGTGGTGACGCACCTCAATATGTTTGGTCCTAGAATGATGGACTGGATTCTTGGTTAAGTTAATTGTGCTAATGTTATCACATAACACTTGCACACCCTTGTAACTCAATCCATAGTCCTCTAAAGTATGTATCATCCACAACAATTGTGATACACTCTCTCCCATGGCGATATATTCTGCCTCGGTCGTGGAGAGAGCAACACAATGTTGCTTCCGACTTGACCAACTTACTAAGGACGAACCTAAGAATTGGCAACCCCCACTTGTGCTTTTCCGGTCCAACTTACATCCAGCGTAGTCGGAATCCGTATAGCCAATTAAATCAAATGATTCGGTACGGGGGTACCATAGACCGACTCCAATTGTGCCTTTGAGATATCTCAAAATTTGCTTAACAGCGATTAGGTGAGATTCCTTGGCACAAACTTGATACCTAGCGCACATACCCACAGCGAAAAGAATATCAGGTCGACTAGCTGTGAGGTATAGCAAACTACCTATCATGCTTCGATATTGAGTTAAATGAACAGGTTTACCACTTCATCATTGTCTAATCTTGTGTTTGTAGCCATAGGAGTGGTTACCTCTTTTGAATCACTCATATTGAATTTTTGAAGCATTTCTTGTGTGTATTTCGATTGGTGCACATGGATCCCATCGCGAGTTTGCTTGATTTCGAGTCCAAGGAAGAAAGTCAACTCTCCCACTAGACTCATCTCAAATTCATTTTCCATGTGTCCAATAAATTCATTCAAATAGCCCTTATTGTTTGAGCCACAAATTATGTCATCGACATATACTTGGGCTACAAAAATATTGTCACCATCTCTTCGTAGAAATAGTGTAGGGTCTATTTGACCTCTAACGAAGCCCTTCTCAATTAAGAATGTCGACAACCGCTCATACCAAGCTCGGGGTGCTTGTTTAAGGCCATAAAGTGCCTTTTTGAGCTTGAACACGTGGTTTGGGAATTCGGTACTCTCAAACCCCGGAGGTTGTTCGACGTAGACCTCTTCTCTAATCAACCCATTTAGAAAGGCCGATTTGACATCCATTTGATATAATTTGAAGCCACGATGTGCTGCAAATGCAAGCATCAATCATCGTGCCACGGGAGCATAGGTCTCATCATAATCAAGGCCTTCAACTTGACTGTAGCCCTTGGCTACCAAGCGTGCCTTGTTTCTAATGATTTCTCCCTTATGGTTCAATTTGTTTTTGAAGACCCATTTGGTTCCAATGATGGTGGTCTTCTTAGGTCTAGGGACTAAGTCCCAAACTTGACTCCTCTCAAATTGACCTAGCTCATCTTGCATTGCAATGATTCAATCGGGATCATTTAATGCTTCATCAATTTTTCTAGGTTCAATTTTTGAAATTAGGGCAACTTCATTAGCCTCATTCCGGAAAAATGATCTAGTTCTAACCCCATGATGGATGTCTCCAACAATTTGGTCTTGGGGATGACTAGAGGCTAATCTAGTTTGCCTAGGAGTTGGTGGTGCTTTTTGAACGGGTTCACTAGACACAAGTTTAGCCTCAGGATCCGGCTGATCAATGGGTTGTCTAGGTTCACCGTCATCAGACTCATCACTATCAACAACACTTGGAGTTTCTTTCAAACTTAGTCTCCTAAGTTCAAGTTGAACTCCTTCTACATTTTCTGATTAGTCACTTGATTTTGGAATTTCTTCAAAGACCACATCTGAAGACTCTTCAACTAATCTAGATTTCTTGTTGTAGACTCGGTAGGCTTTGCTAACGAGAGAATACCCGACTAGTATCCCTTCATCAGCCTTTGCCGTGAATTTTCCAAGATGGTCCTTGGTGTTTAGAATGAACACCTTACAACCAAACACCCTAAGGTGTTTAACCGTAGGTGGTTTTCCAAACCAAAGTTCATGGGGAGTCTTTCCTAAAAACCTATGAATGAGGACTCGGTTTTGCACATAGCAAGCTGTATTTACAGCTTCGGCCCATAAGTAACTCGGGAGTGAGTACTCATTAAGCATGCTTCGTGCAGCCTCTTGTAGAACACGGTTCTTCCTCTCTACAACACCATTTTGTTGTGGTGTTCTAGGAGTAGAGAACTCATGCTTATAACCTCTATCTTGACAAAATTCTAAAAACCTTTGGTTTTGAAATTCACCTCCATGATTACTTCTAATTGTCTTAATTGTTAATGATTTTTCATTTTCAACTCTTCTACAAAAAGAAATGAAAATATCTAAGGTTTGGTCCTTATATTTTAAAAAGTAAGTCCATGTATACCTAGTAAAATCATCAATGATAACAAAGCAATATCTACTTCCATTCAATGATATGATAGTACTACAATCAAATAAATCCATGTGAAGTAAATCTAATGCACTAGAAGTACTTACAGCGCTTTTACCTTTATGTGCAGATTTTGTTTGCTTACCCATTTGACATGCATCACAAAGTTTATCTTTCTCATACTTGATGCTTGGTAAGCCCCGAACTAGTCCCTTGTTGGCCAACTTCCGGATGTTCTTCATGTTCACATGTGCTAGCCTCCGGTGCCAAAGAGTGGACTCTTCTTCTTTTGACATGAAACACTTAGCAAAAACATTAGTAGCACTTTTAAATGAAACTTGATAAATATTGTCTACTCTTGCTCCTACTAGTACCGTGTCTAAGGTGTCATTTTGTCTAACTAGACATTGACTTGGTTGGAAGTCAATTGTGTAACCCATGTCACACAATTGACTCACACTTAGGAGATTAAATTTCATCCCCTTGACTAGAAGAACATTTGAAATTCTAAGACATTCGGATATTTGAATGTCTCCTATCCCTATGACCTTAAGACTACCATTGTTACCAAATGATACATTACCTCTACTTTTCTTGTGAAGTGTGGTAAACAATGATCTATCCCCGGTCATGTGTTTGGAGCATCCACTATCAACGAACCAAGTTGATAGATGCTCCCCCTAAATCATAACCTACACAATTCGAAAAATAGAAGTTTTAGGTACCCAAACCTTGTGACCTAAAGCATCAGCTAAACATGACTTAGGCACCTATGCCTTGACAACTTTCTTTTGAATCTTGGGTGTCCTAGATTGTCTCATATCAGTCCTAGACATGAGAGACACAAATGACGGTTTCTTAGGACGGTAACCAATACCGGCCCTATTGTAAACTGCCCTTTGGGCATTCAAGATCATATCTAGGGTCTTAGAGCTAGTTGAGAATTTCGCAAGAATATTCTTGAGCTTCTCAACTTCACTCTTCAATGATTGGTTTTCCTCTACTAACAAGTTATCATGCAAATCATCTACTTCCTCAACCTTAGAGGATTTCAAATTTTCAATTTCAAGTTTCAATGATTTGATTTCATCTTCTAACAATTCAACATGTAAATCATCAATGTTATCATCTCTAGATGCTTTCAATTGATCAATTTCTAATTGCAATGCTTTAACCTTATTCTTTGATTTCTTAAGCATACTAGTTAAACATGCAATTGCTCTATAACACTTTTCAAGCTCGGGAGAAGTTACCTCTTCATCATCCGAAGATGATGAAGCCGCGTTTGAGGAGCTTGAAGATTCATCACTGCTCTCCTCTCCAAGAGCCATGAGTGTCACTTGCCTTGTGCTCTTCTCCTCCTTCTCTTCATCGGATGAGCTTGAGGATGACTCATCCCAAGTGGCCTTCAAGGCCTTCTTCTTCTTCTTGGATTTCTCTTCTTTTCTTTTGGATTTCTCTTCCTTCTTCTTCAGTTTCGGACATTCATTCTTGAAATGCCCTTTTCTACCACACTCAAAACAAGATGCATTAGTTTTATCAAGTTTGGATTCACTAGAGTTACCTCTACTCTTGAAACGTCGATTCCTTCGCATCATCTTTCGCATGAAGTTCGCCATTTCGGATGAAGAGGAGCCGCTGCCATCTTCTTCGGAATAGGACTCAGATTCGGAAGAGGATGAAGACGAAGAGACCTCCTTCTCCTTCTTCTCCTTCTTCTTCTTGTTTGACCGGTCCCCTGCAACTAAGGCAATCCCCTTCTCCTTGGGGCCTTTGTTAGTCATTTCATGCAATTCCATCTCACAAAATAAATCATCTAACTTTACAATAGATAGATCCTTGGATACTTTGTAGGCATCCACCATGGATGACCACAAAGCATTCCTTGGAAATGCTTTCAAGACATACCTCACAAGGTCGCGATTCTCGACCTTTTCATCAATTGAATGAAGCCCATTGAGGACTTCCTTGAACCGGCTATGAAGCTCACTTACCGACTCATTCTCCTTCATGGAGAGATTTTGAAGTTGATTGAGGAACAAGTCTCTCTTTGCGATTCTAGAGTCTCGGATGCCTTCGTGAAGCTCAATGAGTTTGTTCCACAAGTCCTTTGCACTTGTGAAAGGACCAACCTTGATGAGTTGGTCTTTGTTCATGCCACATTGTAGAGTGACAACCGCCTTCGCGTCGGCTTCACTCTTCCGAGTTTGTTCAGCAGTCCATCTCCACGACTCAAGCTCTTTGCCTTCGTCATCCTTAGGAGGGGTGAATCCCTCCTTCACCGCGAACCAAGTATGGATGTCCATCTTCAAATAGTATTCCATCTTTGATCTCCAATATTGAAAGTCAGCGCCATCAAAGAATGGAGGTCGGGTGGTGGAGAAGCCTTCTCTCAACGCCATCTTGTTGATAACTCTTGGATGTTAAGCCGTAAACAGAGAACCTTGCTCTGATACCACTTGTTGGAAACGGATGGCTAGAGAGGGGGGGGGTGAATATAGCCAATCTCTTTGACTTTAAACACTTGTGAGGTTTCTACACTCAACTTATCAGTAGCACAGCGGAAGAAGCAAAAGAAAGGAAGCAGTGCAGTAAACAAAACAGAAATGAAAGCAAGCAAGAACAACTACCAAGGTCGCTAACAAGAGGGTTTACAAGGTTCGGGGATAACTTGCCCCTACTCCTTGGCGTGCCCTTAAGGTGAGCGATCCCTTGATCGTCGGCAGATCAAGCTCCGGTGTTCACCGGATATAACGCAACCTCCTTCTCGGTGGAGAAACCTCTCCACAGCGTTTCAAACAAGGATATAGAATTAAGCTTAATGAAACACAGAGAAAAACTCTTACTCAGCACCTAGCAAGGACAAGAACACAGCGAGCTTATCCTGAGCTCCACCCAGCGACGATCTCACGCAAGGACTCCCTCCTTCATGTCTTCTCACTGTTGGACTCCAAACCCCTTGTTCTTTCCTCCTAGCACTCACGTAAGAGTTGGTTGCTTCTCGATTGCGGTTGCTTGCTCAAAGTGATGAAGACTTCAGGAACACAGCAAGCAAGTTGTGGAGAAACACAAGGCGCAGCAAGAACTTCAGCAAGCTCAACACAGAAAAACTGTCGAACACTTCTCTACTTCAGCCGAAGTCTTCTTCTCCTTTTTGTTTCTCCACCAAGCATCAGATGACACCATCCCTGTAGCTCCCAGCTGCTCATCTGCCAACGCCAGCTACCACTGAGCTATCCCTGGACTCCCTGAGCTTCCCTCAGTTAAGCTCCAGTCTGCAGCTCGGCCGTTGCAACCTGAGATGGAAAACGGACAAACCTGCTCCAAGGAAAGTCTCCATTGACTTCTCCTTGAGTGTTTGAATCCTCCCCTGTCACCTGCAGCTTAATCAGAGTGTTAGAGCAGCATATCAAGCAGTAAATCAAGATTCAGAAGTGACGCGCAGAGAATCGGATATGTTCAGAGCGTCTGACAACGCAATTTGAATTAAAGTGATCGGTCACCGGACCGATTCAGGGCTTGAGGATCGGTCACCAGACCGACCTATTGCTTCGCTGGGATTCCCAGCTCTCGCGGCTATACACGCCTGATCGGTCACCCAACCGATCAGAGTGAAGCATAATCGGTCACCAGACCGATCAGAGTGAAGCCTGATCGGTCACTCAGACCGATCAGGACAGATGAACAGTGATTTTTTAATCAGATCCTAAGTCCCTGATCGGTCACCAGACCGATCCAGGGTCTGATCCGGAGGAGAACTCACTCACTGTCCGCTCCCTGATCGGTCACCAGACCGATCAGGAGCAAGGCAATGAGGAAGCTGCCTGCTCCCTGATCGGTCACCAGACCGATCAGGAGCCACACAGTAGGTTCCCAACCTCACTGTGCGCTCCCTGATCGGTCACCAGACCGATCAGTCCTCGCTGGATCGGTCACCAGACCGATCCACGAAGAAGCAGCGTGCCAATATCCCTGATCGGTCACCAGACCGATCCAGGGACTCAAACCTAGCCCTCCAAGCTAGGGATTCATCCACCTTAGCCCTCCAAGCTAAGGATTTTTCCATCTAACTCTCCAAGTTGGGAATTTGCACCTAACCCACCAAGTTAGGACTTTTCACCTAGCCCTCCAAGCTAGGACTTTTCACCTAGCCCTCCAAGCTAGGACTTTTTACCCAACCCTTCCGAGTTAGAACATCATCCAACCTAGCCCTCCAAGCTAGGCACCTGACCCTCCAAGCCAGGACTTTTTCACCTAATCCTCCAAGATGGGAATTTGCACCTAACCCTCCAAGTTAGGACTTTTCACCTAGCCCTCCAAGCTAGGACTTTTCACCCACCTCTTCCGAATTAGGACTTTTCATACACCTAGCCCTCCAAGCTAGGATTTTCAACACCTAACCCTCCAGATTAGGATTTTCCAACACCTAGCCCTCCAGACTAGGATTTTCCATACCATGCCTGATCCCCGATCAGGACTTAATCATAATCAAACATCATCCACCTAAACTAAAATCGGTGTCAACACCAAAACAACAATCAGGGCTAGACTGCATCAACATTCTTGAGTCGCAAGAAAGCTGTTCTGAGTTGATCTGAAATTGTTGTCGAAAGACAAGGGGTGAAGCCCCTTATATAGCCCGTTCTCGGGCGTCTGAGGCTTATTGGGCGTTTGCCACGTATAGCGAATTGGACGCATGCTTATCCGCAGACTCGACCAAACCTCTATCCTTCGGTCTTGGGCGCCTGGGACCTCTGAGGCGCCTGATGGCTCACGGGCGGCTGAGTTGCTGACGTGGCAACCTGCCAACTCAACCAAACTCACCCGCTGGAAACGCCTCAACACAGGCGCCTGTTACTTGTCAGGCGCCTGGTATCTCAGGTGCCTGGGATTTAGCAGTAAATTCCTTTCACACCTACAACCAGGGTTAGTCCAAGAATAGTATAACATAGATAATAAGTGTATGAATGACAGTCGGAGTTGTCTTGGTTCTGATTTTGGTTTTCAAAATGAAACCCTAGGTCGAACCGATGCCTACTGTTCCCTCTTCTGGGGAACGTGTCCTCACCTACTCCTCTCAGGAGAAATTACCTTTTGCCAACTAGATCTCCGGTTGGACTTTTGCTCGGCCTCCGAGACTGTCGGATCTCGAGACGTCTGTACCTTTACCCGTCTCTACTTCTGCCCGTAATCCTCGCTCGGCTAAGACTCTTGTCCCATCTTTCAGATCAGGACTTCGGTACCTAGTCCACGACCAAGACTTCTTGCCCAACCCTCGGCCAGGTCTTGTTGCTTAACCCTGCAGTTCAAGACTTCGTGCCTAGGTAAACTAGGACTTTCCTGCACACTTGGTAAATTCATTAGATCACAATATAAACTTAACTTTGAACCCTTTGCAATTATCAAAACCAAATTCGATCTGGTGCTTCCGGCACCAACAATCTTCTCCTTTTTAATTTATGCCAACACAGTTCAAAGGTTAAGTTAAAAAAACAAACAGAAAAGATACATCATAGTTATGTACTGGAAGGAAAGAAAAATAATTTTCTACTCTTCCCCTTGATTAGTATTCTACCCCTTTTTTCATTGAATATTTTCAATATTTTGAAAAAAAACTTAGCACAAATTTGACATATTGCATAAAGCTCCTTTTGATTGAAACTCTCCCCCTGAAGCTTTTGAAAATATGTAATTTTGAAAGTTTCTAAAAAATTTTTTTGAAAACTTCTGAGTAAAAGAAATTTTTGAGAAAAACAATTCTTGACTGCTTCTAACATAAAGTTTTTCTCAAACAAAATTTTTTGAAAAGATTTTAATTTAGGAAACATTTTCTCAAAAAGCTTTTTAGAGACAAAGTTTTCATTTAAATTTTCCACTTTAGAAAAAGGAAAAAAAATCAATTTCACTTTTTCGAAATGATTTTGAAGGAAAAAGAAAAATTAACTTTACTATTTCAAAAGAAAAAATAATTAACTTTACTTTTTTGAAAAAAGAGATAGATTTTGAGGGAAAGACATTTAGCTTTAAGAGATTTTGAGGGAAAAACATTTTTTAACTTTGTTTTTTCTACTCTCCCCCTTTGTCATATATCAAAAAAAAAAAATGAAAACTATGTTTGGCATGAAAAATCAGTTGTGTATCAGATCCTACTTGCATTGTAAACATAATAAAAGAAATTGACTGGCAGCAAGTAACAGAAATGAACTTAGTTTGACCCAAATAAGTGTTGAACCCAGTTATCATCCTAGTGAGTCCAAGCACGAAAAAAAACTTTTCATTAAAAATGGATTAAATTAATTTCTTTCGGTCCCTGTCTAACCCAGTTTGCTACTCACTAATTGTTATATAACAGTAGCTTTCACTTGGGTTAGTCAAGTTAGGTAGTCTGATCAAGTTAGACTTTCTAAGCTTGAATACTTAACTTGATTGTTGTTCAATTGTATGTATCGCCCCAACTGCTCTTGATGCACTGACTTAAAGCATCTTGAGTCAAGACATAGACCTAAGTATCTCAACCTAATCTAGGTTATCAATCAAAGTACCCTAATGTGCTTGTGAGATGTTGGCTTCTAGATCTATAGGAGCATGCAATGCTAGGGTTAAGTCCTAAGCTAAGTTCATTTCGTAGAAAAACCCTAATTTTTGAAGGGGATAATTTTTTATAAAAAAACTAAGTCGGAAAAATATTTTTTTAAAACAATATGATTTTAAAAATAAATTTATAAGATAATAAAATATTTAAAAAAAACAATCCTATTCTACTAAGCACATTCCTAACTATCTTCTTAGTGAACTAAACTCTAACTCAGATAGTGGTTTAGTGAAAATATCGGCTAGGTTAGATTTTGAGTCTATATGTGTAAGTGCGATTTCGCCCTTTGCTACGTGATCCCTAATAAAGTGATGTATGACTTCAATATGCTTAGCTCTGGAATGATGAATAGGATTCTTTGTAAGGTTGATTGAACTTATATTGTCAATGAACACTTTAGTTTGGGTATAGTCTAGGTTGAAGTCCTTAAGGGTATGCATCATCCATAACAGTTGGGCTACACATTCCCCTAGAGCAACATATTCTGCTTTAGTTGTGGATAAGACAACACAATGTTTCTTTCTACTACATCAACTAACTAGCCTTTGTCCTAGTTGTTGATGCAGTCTGGCCCTGATTGTTATTTTGGTGTTGACACCGATTTTAGTTTAGGTTGATTATGATTATGATTATGATTATGACCTGATCGGGGATTAGGCATGGGATGATTGAAATCCTAACCTGGAGGGTTAGGTGTTGGAAATCCCGGTGAGTGAAGCCGGGTCATGGTGAGTGAAGCCAGGTGTTGGAAATCCGATGAGTGAAGCCGGGTCCTGGTGAGTGAAGCCAGGTGGTGAAAAGTCCTAATTCGGAAGGTTGGGTGAAGAGTCCTAGCTTGGAGGGCTAGGTGAAAAGTCCTAACTTGGAGGGTTAGGTGAAAAGTCCCAACTGGAGGGTTAGGTGAAAAATCCTAGCTTGGAGGGCTAGGTTGAATGAAGTTTTAACTCGAAGGGTTGGGTGAAAAGTCCTAACTTGGAGGGTTAGGTGAAAAGTCCCAACTGGAGGGTTAGGTGAAAAATCCTAGCTTGGAGGGCTAGGTTGAATGAAGTTTTAACTCGGAAGGGTTGGGTGAAAAGTCCTAGCTTGGAGGGCTAGGTGAAAAGTCCTAACTTGGAGGGTTAGGTGAAAAGTCCCAACTTGGAGGGTTAGATGGAGAAATCCTAGCTTAGAGGGCTAGGTTGGGTGAAACCCTAGCTTGGAAGGCTAGGTCTGCGTCTCTGGATCGGTCTGGTGACCAATCAGGGAGATTGGCACGCTGCTCCCTCGTGGATCGGTCTGGAGACCGATCCAGCGATGACTGATCAGTCTGGTGACTGATCAGGGAGCAGGCTGTTGCCTTGTTGCTTGGCTCCTGATCGGTCCGGTGACCGATGAGGGAGCAGGCAGCTTCCTCACTGCCTTGCTCCTGATCGGTCTGGTGACCGATCAGGGAGCGAACAGTGAGTTGAGTTCCCCCGCGGATCAGCTCCTGAACGGTCCGGTGACCGATCAAAGACTTAGGATCTGATTTCCGGGATTACTGTTCATCAGACCTGATCGGTCTAAGTGACCGATCAGGCTTCACTCTGATCAGTCTGGTGACCGATCAGGCTTCACTCTGATCGGTCCAGTGACCGATCAGGCTTGTATTGCCACGAGAGCTGAGAGTCCCAGCAAAGCGGGAGATCGGTCTGGTGACCGACCCACGAGTCCTGGATCGGTCCGGTAACCGATCACTTTAATTCAAATTGCATTGTCAGACGCTCTGATCGCGTCTGACCGTATCTGATCTTCAACGCTTAACATCTGATGCTTGATTTTCTGATTGATACACTGCTCTAATGCTCTGATTAAGCTGCAGTTGACAGGGAAGGATTCAAACACTCAAGGAGAGTCAATGGAGGCCTTTCCTTGGAGCAGGTTTGTCCGTTTTGCATCTCAGGTTGCAACGGCCGGAGCTGCAGACTAGAGCTGCTGACTGGAGCTTGGCTGAGGGAAGCTCAGGGAGTCCAGGGAGAGCTCAGTGGTAGCTGGCATTGGCAGGTGAGCAGCTGGAGGCTGCAGGAGATGGCATCACCTGGTGCTGAGTGGAGAAACAAAAGGGCGCAAGAAAGTTTCGTGGAAGCAGAGTTCGCTGAATCAACTTCTGGCTAGTTCTTGTTGCGTGATTGTGTTCTCCACATCCTTGCATGTGTGTTCTGTGATCCCATCATCTTGAGCAAGCAATTGTAATCAGTGAAGCGACCATCCCTTGCTTGAGCACTTGGAGGAAGGAACAAGAGGCTTTGAGTCCGACAGCGAGAAGACACGGAGAAAGGGTTCTTGCGTGAGATCGTCGCTGGGTGGAGCTCGGGAGAAGCTTGCTGTGTTCTTGTCTTTGCTAAGTGCTAAGTAAGATCTTTCTTGTGTTTCATTGTGCTTAAAACTATATCCTTGATTGAAACGCTGTGGAGAGGTTTCTCCACTGAGAAGGAGGTTGCTTTTTATCCTGTGTTCACCGGGGCTTGATCTGCCGACGATCAAGGGATCGCCCACCTTACGGGCACGCCAAGGAGTAGGGGCATGTTATCCCCGAACCTTGTAAACCCTCCTTGTTAGCGATCTTGCTAGTTGTGTTGGTTTTCTTTCGTTTTTTGTTTTTCTGCATACTCTGTTCTTGCTACTTCCGCTGTGCTACTAACAAATGTGAGTGCAGAAATTCGATAAGTGTCAAAGTTCAAGTATTTGACTATATTCACCCCCCCTCTCTAGCCATCCGGGTTCCAACACTAGTAACTGACAACTCCCACTCGTTCTTTTACAATCTAATTTACACCCTGCATAATCTGAGTCAGAAAATCCTAATAATTCAAAATTGGACGTTTTAGGGTACCAAATACCTACATTTATTGTGCCTTTAATATATCTAAGAATTCTTTTAACTGCAGTTAAATGGGACTCCTTAGCACAAGTTTGGTACCTAGCACAAATACCGACTGCAAAAAAAATATCAGATCTACTAGCAGTTAGGTAGAGCAAACTCCTATAATATTTTAAATCAACTGGCTTACCTTCAGGATCGTTATCTATTTTGGCATTTGTGACCATGGGAATACTTAAATTCTTTGAACTATCCATTTTAAATTTCTTAATTAATTCTTTTACGTATTTTGATTGGTGAATGTAATTTCTATCCTTGGATTGTTCAATTTGTAAACCTAAAAAGAAGGTTAATTCTCCTACTAGGCTCATTTCAAATTCATTTTCCATAATTTTAATAAAATCTTTTAAGAAATTAGTGTTAGTTGATCCAAAAATTATATTATCTACGTAAACTTGGGCTACAAAAATGGCTTTTTCTAAAGTTTTAACAAATAGGGTTGAGTCAATGTGACCTTGGTTAAAACCTTTAGAAATTAGATAGGCGGATAATCTTTCATACCAAGCCCTAGGTGCTTGGTTTAATCTATAAAGGACTTTCCTAAGTTTGAATACATAATTAGGGTATTCAAGATCCTCAAAATCTAGGGGTTGTTCTATATAAACTTCCTCTTTTATAAAACCATTCAGGAAGGCAGACTTAACATCCATTTGGTATAACTTGAATCTCTTATAGGCTGCAAAGGCTAGTAGCATTCTAATTGACTCAAGTCTAGCTACAGGGGCATAGGTTTCATCATAGTCTAACCCCTCAACTTGACTAAATCTTTTAGCTACTAAGCGAGCTTTGTTTCTTACTATTTCACCTTGGTCGTTCAACTTGTTCCTAAATACCCACTTAATGTCTATAACAGACTTACCTTCTGGTTTAGGTACTAAGTCCCAGACTTGGTTTCTATCAAATTGTGTTAATTCCTCCTGCATAGCAATGATCTAGTCTGCGTCTGGCAAGACCTCTTCTATAGTTTTTGGTTCTATTTTTGAAATCAGAGCAACCTGACTTAAATTCTTATAGGATGACTGTTAGGTCGTGATCGCAAGCAAGAGGGGGGGGGGTAAATAGTATTTCTTCGATTGTCTTCCTACAACCGTTAGTGCGCAAGCGGAATAAACTAAAACTAAACTAAAATAAGGAAGAAACACACCGATGTACGAGGTTCGGAGATGATGCTCCTACTCCACGGCAGTCCGTAAGGTGGACGATCCCTAATCCTTCGGTGGATGACTCCCCGGAGCACCTCCGGCTAGATCTCGTAGCTCCTTGTGGGTGAAGAAACCTCTCCACAATCTCTGGACACTATCTGAGCAAAGAAGGCTACTAACCAGCTCTATCCAAGCAGGTTTCGCCAAGAAAGAAAAGCCTTAAACGAGCTCCCTTAAATAGAGCTCGAGCCTCAAAATGGCTGCTACCAGTCGACTGCCCCTGGGGCAGTCGACTGGTCCCACTCAGATTCGAACGTTGCAAGCCCAACGTTTGAATCTCTAGCTATTACTAGTCGACTGCCCCTGGGGCAGTCGACTGGTCCTTCCCTAATTCTAGGGTTTCCCTTCCCGAGTACATTTCTCTCCGCACTCGAACCCTCTCGGCTTAGTTCCCGAGTACAAACACTCACACTCGGACCCTCATGACCTAGTTGACTCTTCAAACAGCAGTCTCGATCTGTTGCCTTCACACCCTCTTCATCTTTGGCTCCCGTCCCTCAGATGCGCACGCAAACCCTCGGCTCGCCTCCATGTCATCCTTCAAGCATGCCTCGAAGTCCGCGTCCCTCGGGTCATTGTCTCTGCTTCAGCAGTCTCGATCCGTCGCCTTCAACCCCTCTTCGAATTTAGCCCTCGTCCCTTGGATACGCACACACGCCCATGGCTTGCCTCCATGCTACCCTTCACGTATGCCTTGAAGTCCGCTTCCCTCGGTTCATCATCTCTGCTTTGTCCATGGTCCCTCGGATGCGCACACAAGCCCACGGCTTGCCTCCATGCCGCCCTTCACCTGAAGACATCCAACCAAATCTATGTGTACTGCAAACCTGTATACTCACATACACATATTAGAACACAATAAAACCCTAACTTAACCATATTGACACACACATCAAAACCCATGATCCTCCAGATCATACTTGGGCCGATTGTCCCAACAATCTCCCCCTTTTTGATGTGTGGTAATATGTTTAAGTTAGGTAAACAAAAACAACAATAGCAATTGAAAATTAAAACATAGCAAACAAGAGACAACCTCCCTCTTAATCCTATGCCCTTTCCCAATTTTCAATTCTCTACCCACAACACCAAGTTAAGTTCTACCCAACTTAATACCACAAGTTTTCTCACGTCAAGTTAAACCTAACTTAACACCACAAATTCTCCCCCTTTGATACCATAAAAAAGATTGACCCAAGCAATCCTAACCCCAGTGTCAAAAAGAACTCACTTTATTTCTGAAAAACCCCTCAGAAATCTCATAACAGAAATACCAGTCGACTGCCCTTGGGGCAGTCGACTGGCTTGTGGAATTCGCAAACTTCCCGAGACATCAGTCGACTGCTCCCATGGCAGTCGACTGATACAGTCTCAACTTGAAATTCCAGCCGAATTTTAGAAACCTGTAGAAAATTCTATAAAATTCGAAAAAATGTAAAATTTTGCAAGCATATTTGTTAGTATATAACCTACCCTGGAAAAATATGGTTTCATGAAAAACACCAAATATGCTTGACTTTTGGTACAACCCCCAATTCTTTCAAAATGTATCAAGTTTCAAACCTTCATTGGATTCTATGTGTTTACCAAGGCTATATTCTACCATTTCAAATCTAGAATTGCCCTTAACTCCCCCTTATTCCTTATAGATTTTCAATATGATAGGACCTCCTCCCGTTTTTTTCTCTTAACCCTAGATATTCATATCCGAAACTCCCTTATGCCCATATTTAGCAAGATCTTATCATTCAATAGCAAGCAATGGATTTCAAGCAATATAAATACTAGCAAGTCATGAAATCAAACCTCATAAAGTAACATGAAAGCATAACTAGATGTTTCATACACTAGTCAAACCAAAGCATAAGAGTATCACAAGGGTCGTAGCCCCGAAGTAGCCAAATATTACAATTCCAAACTGGGTGTTTGAAAGATAAAACATAAATCTAAACAAAACACTCTCAACACTCAACCATCAAACAACATTTACTGCATGTCGTCGCCTAGAGGAGGAGGAGGAGGGGCCTGATATGTGAGGTGCAACTGTTGTATCATTGCATACATCTCATCCTGCTGTCGCTGGAACCCCTGACAAAGCTGTGTAAGGCCATGAACCTCCTCCTGAGTGGCCACCTGATGCTGTTGAAATGTGTGGAAATCCTCCCTCAGTCCATGGACGTCAGCCCGTAGCAGAGCGAACTCCTCCTATGTAACTCCTGGGGTAACAGCAGGCACGACCTTCTCCTCATCATCATCATCTGACTCTGGAGCAGGGCGATGGCGCCAGATCATCTCCCCCTCATGCTTCTTAATCCCAGCTAAAGAGAGCTGTCGAGATCCTATTTGGTCATAGTCCTTAGATAACTCATGAATTTGACCCTAGTCGACTCTGACCCCTCTAGACCTAAGGAATTCGGTCAAAACATGATCGAATGGCATGTACAACTTCTTATTGACATCGTGGGAGAAATAAGTAATGGATGCAAAAACCTGGTGGGCTATGTCGATGTCCAGTCTCCTCTCTAGGGCATACATTATCACCAAGTGGGGAAGTCGAATCCTCGACCGCCCCTTGGTGACAATAGGAAGAATGCAATCTAGGATAATCTTGTACAACACATTACTAATTGCTCGTAACACGTCGGGTGTGACTGGAATGGTAAACCCTTGCACCATTGACTCGTATACATCATTCTGGGCACCAACAGATGTAAGATTCACATAGAATTCCTTACATAGGTCAAAATTAATAAAGTGTTGACAGTAAACCAGTTGTTCTAACCCAAAGTATGCAATGATCTCAATGATGGGAGGAATCTCCTGGAAATATGATCGGTTGAGGAAGTGGCAATTCATTAAGATGAAGGTCACACTCTCAAACACTTTCCGACACTCATCGGACCGAAACCGAGGTCCCTCCAGGTCTCCTTGACCTTGGCGGGAAGACTCCTCACCCACTTTCTTCTTGTGTGCCATTCTAACATGTAATGCACCCATGCATGTACCAAAACCACCCCATAGAGAAAGAAAAACATGTAAAATGAGATAAATTAGTTCTGAACTATGAACTAAATGGAAAAATAAACTCCACAAATAGTTACCGTTTCTGGGACGTTCCATGGTGAATGTTGATGAGACTTGACTCAAATGGAGAAGTTCTTCTAACCCTAGGTGTAGATCTGAGATGGAAGAGGCTAGGAAGTGGTTTTTGGGGCTTAGGAGCGCCTTAGATCAAGAGAGAAGGTCGGGGAAGAGGAGATCTTGTAGGGGGTGGCACCGAAAACCCTAGGTTTGGCCACTCCCGCGCGACCCTTTCTTATTTAAAATCACGCATATCAGTCGACTGCTCCAGGGTAGTCGACTGCGAAACTGATCAGTAATATCAGTCGACTGCCCCAAAGACAGTCGACTGGTAATTTTGAAATCCTATTTTCCAATTTGCACTAGACCAGTCGACTGGTACTGAACCAGTCGACTGGTACGCTAATTTCAAGTTTTCAGTCCTAATTTCAGAAATGCATAACTAATTTCACAAACCTCCAAAAATTTTAAAATTTCGTGTAGAGATTTGTGGAGTCTATGTTTACTTGGAAAAAATATGTTTTCAAACAAATCTACTCCAAATCCCAAGATTGACATGAAATTCAAAACTACATAAATTGTGTTATTGAAACTTATCCAAAAGTTCTAGTTTTGACCCTTCCTTGATCTATCTTCCCATACTTACTCATAATACATTCCTAGTACTAAGTTATATGGTGTTTGTACATGAAATACTAATTTCTACCCAATATGATCCTATTTTTATTTTCCCCCATAAATCTCCTTTTAGTGTGTCAATTCTCTAGGATTAAGACTCAAATGAGTTTTTCAAATCCTTTGGCACATCCTTAAATCCATCTAATCTTCTTGAAGAAATCCTCCTGAGATCCATTGACCATAGATCTCATTTTGACCTCTAGAGCTCTCTCTTGATTTCTTAGCCCTAGTCACCTCCTTAGGTGACTCATCTACAAAGGCAAGACCACACCGATGTACCTCCGGTGCTCCTTGACCTTCAACCTTTAAATGACTTTTCCTTGTTATTTTTGACCTTTCCTTTGCTATAGTCATATGACACCTTGCCATATGATTTTTCACTAGCCTTTTTACTAATATTTGCCCCCCTAAATTTGTATCCTAGTCCCGGCCTACCATTCCTAAGGTGTTGATCATTTGGTATCACACTCAATCCCTTGGACCCTCTAATGAGTCTATCTAGGTTCTTTTCTAATTTATCAAGCTTTGCCCTCAAAACTTGATTTTTCTTTTCTAAGTTTCAAACCTTAGCATCACCATGACCATGTTGATCATTCCTAGATCTACCCATTTTTCTAGGTATGTGTCTCCCATTCTTAGGGTTGATGCCTTGATCCTTAAGTCTAGAACCCCTAAATTTATCATGAAACATGGATTCTTTAGTATTTTGGCATACAATAGTATTTCTATTTCCATCATGATACTTAAAGTTAAAAGTACGCATAGACATGCAATCATTAATATTTCTAGCATTCATAACCACATTTGAAGCATAAGTAAAGTTAGGGATTACCTCCCTTACCCTTGTAGCTCCCCCTAAATGTGAGCTCCTTTTCTTTTCCTCTTTTTTCCATCTTCTTAAATGCTCCATCTTCTTGAGCTCTCCTTTTCTTGGACATTGAGTGTGATAATGTCCTAGCTCCCCACAAGTTTAACACCTAATGTGCTTCTTTTCTTTCTTTTCCCTACAACCCACATTAGATTTCAAAGGAATCGACTTGGGTTTAGGGATTACCTCCTTTTTGTTGGTGCAGAATGCACCTAAGTCAAACCTGTGTTTTGATAATGGCAACATAGGTCAAAAGTTATGTCCTTCTTGTTTTCTAACAAGTTAATCTAGTGTGCAGGAAAAGCCCTAGCGAAGGACTGCTAGGCACTGGCAAAGGAATGCCAGGAAAGAAAGCCCTAGCGAAGGACTGCTAGGCAACTGGCGAAGGACTGCCAGTATCAAGCCCTAGCGAAGGATTGCTAGGCAACTGGCGAAGGACTGCCAGTATCAAGCCCTAGCGAAGGACTGCTAGGCTCCAGGCAAAGGACAGCCTGGGACTGAAGCCCTAGCGAAGGACTGCTAGGCAACTGGCGAAGGACTGCCAGTTTACAAGACCTGACAAAGGACCGTCAGGCAAAAGTCCAACCAAAGGAGCGGTTGGCATCAGGTAATTTCTCCTGAGAGGAGTAGGTGAGGACGCGTTCCCCGTCGAGGGAACAGTAGGCGTCGGTTCGACCAAGGGCTCCATTTTGGAGACTAAAGTCAGAACCAAGACAGCTAAGGCTGTATAAATCTAATAAATTATTATTATTGTGTTTTGGACTAACCCTGGATGCAGGACCGAAGGAATGTGTGTCTGCAGCTCAGAAAGCCTCAAAGGAGAGAGGCAAGGCTGAGTAGGGCACCCGGAGTGTCCCGGGCGCCCCCAAGGTTCATACAAAACAAATCAAAGCAAAGAGGGTTCGAACAGCTGCTGGGCGGGGCGCCCCCGTGCTCCCGGGCGCCCGCGCTGCTCCCGGGCGCCCCCAGCGTCCCGGGCGCCCCCATGCGCATGCATCGAACCAAAAGCCCTCGAAGCCAAGCGGATAAAGTTTGACCCGGTCAATCCGGGCGCCCTGAGCGCTCCGGGCGCCCCGGTCAAAGCGGATCTAGAGGATCAGACACGACCGAGACTTTGGCGGATCAAAGGCCACGTGGGGGGCGCCCCCGACATCTCGGGCGCCCCCAGGCCCTATATAAAGGGCCTTCAACCAAGGCTTCAAAACAACAACTCTCTCAACGCCTCAAAGCTCTTCTACGCTCGTGCCTTGCTCCGGACACTCTCCAACTCGAGTCGACGACGTCCCGCTGCTCCGAAAAAGTTGATCTACTCCGGACGTCGGTAAAGAAGAGTGTTCTTATTATTTACTGCACTTATCTTTGTAATTAAATTCTGTAAACCTTTTTGCGCCTATATTGAATTGCCCAAAGTAAACGGTCAACGACCGTGGGCCTTGGAGTAGGAGTCGACACAGGCTCCGAACCAAGTAAATCGACTGTGTCTCTGTGTCTTGTTTTTTAATTTCCGCTGCGTACCTACTCTTACTTAAATCCGAAAGTTTACCGATATTCACCCCCCCTATCGGTTTTCTCAATCCAACAAGTGGTATCAGAGCAGGGAAGTTCAAACCTGGTGCAACCACCAGTTTGAAATTTTTTTTCGGATTTTTATTTTTCTATTTTCTCTTTTCTTTCTCTTACGAATTTTTCGTTAAATATTTCATTCGATTTTTTTTAAGCAAGGTTGGTGCAACACCCCTTGTTATTTAATTTATCCAGCACTACTAATCCAAGACCTAGTCTTGGAAAATTCTTTTTTCTGTTAGTTTTCTATTTCAGATGGCTATGCAAGAGGGATTTAGCACTGCCAGACCTCCACTCTTCAGTGGAGAAGACTTTTCCTACTGGAAAAGCCGCATGGAGGTCCACCTGAAAACTCAGGTGGACATGTGGATCATTATCCAGTCCGGTCTGGAGATCGCCCGAAATGCCGAAGGACTTCCTCAGAGCTATACCGAATGGGACAACTCCCTAAAACGCAAGATAGAAGCCGATGCAAAAGCTACTCAGACTCTTCAATGCGGATTGACGAAAGAGGAGCTGAACCGCGTGGGCCCCTTTAACAGTGCAAAGGAGCTGTGGACAAAACTGATCGAGCTGCACGAAGGGACTTCAGATACTCGAATCAGCAAGAGGGATCTGCTACTAAACAAACTCTACACCATCAAGATGGCCGACAACGAAACAGCAGCCCAGCTCCACGCACGAATCCAAGAGGTAATGAACGGTCTTCACACAATAGGTCACAAGGTTGAAAACCGTGACCTAATAAGGTATGCTCTAAACGCCTTCCCTAGAAACACCTTGTGGGCATCTATGGTAGATGCATACAAGGTCTCTAGAGATCTTTCTAAAATAAAATTAGATGAATTGTTTTCCGAACTAGAACTGCACGAACAAACTAACACCAATATGGTCGAGAAAGATATTGCTTTCGTTGCAGGTAAAACTGGAAGGACAACGAAGAAGAAGCCTGAACCTGAACCCGAGTCTAACTCTGACTCAGACTCAGAAGACGAAGAAGGAGAACAAACTAAGCTGGTCCGGCTCGCTCGAAGTTACTACAAGGAGCTGAAGAACCGAACCAACAAACGGAAAACCGGCCGAAGAAAGGACGAACCAACTGAACCCGCGAACAAGCCTAATGTAACCTGCTACGAGTGCAAGAAAAAGGGCCACTACAAGTCAGAGTGCCCTAACCTAAAGGAGACTAAAAAGACGAGAAGGAAGAAGGCATTGCAAGCAACATGGGACGAGTCTTCCTCAGAAGAAGAAGAAGAGGCACCCCAGTCCAATCTCCTAGCTCTAACCGCCTCAGATAAAGTCGAGACTGAGTCAGAAACAGAACAAGAGGACGGCGAGCTGACCTTCACAGAAGACGGAGAAATTAAGGTAACTGGTTTTAATAGATTGCAATTAAGTGAGTTAATTTCCTTTCTTTCTCGAGATTTGGCCAAACCAAACTCCGAGTCGAATCCCTCCGACAGGAAGTAAAACTCCTGAAAGAGGGAGCTGACTCTAAACCCTTAACCGAGAAGGTTCAGGAAGGAACTCCTACTCAAGTTGAAAAACTTGAAAAGGAAAACTCCTCCCTGAAAACTCAGGTTAAGGATCTTAGATCAGCATTAGAACGATTTACATCTGGTTCCAAAGGTCTTGACATGATCCTTGGAAAACAGAAATCAGTTCTAAATCGATTTAGCCATATCAAACTACGACACCATTTCTATACTCTATGTCAGTTTCCTAAACAATTTAGCCAATCAAACGAATCCATAAACTTGAATTTAGGACTTTTATGGAAGAAAATAAACTAAACAAGTTTATATAAACTTTAACAATAGAGTTTGTACCAATCTTGACTCCTATGCATTCATAACGCCAAATACATGTTCTACAACCTTGCTAATGCATTATGAAATGTGATTGCAACTTTTCTAAACATTTTTAAGCAATAAAAACTTGATTCAAAGGGAAATTGATACTATCTTGGCACAAATACCTTTTTCTCTAACAAAGTATCAATATCTCTAACTACTTACACTTCTACTCATCTAATGCAATCATAAAGATATGTATGCTAAATGAAATGACATGGAATCTTTACTCTAAGAAATTGAGCATGTAAAACTATCCAAAACTCAAATACTCTATAATCTCCATAAGCAAGAACTTGAAATTTGAATAAACTTAAACATTGCAATTCAAATAACTAAATTGTCTCGTCTCAAAGATCTCTCCATAATCAGCCACCACACACACTCTACTCAGCACCGCCTCGTCGTCTTCCTTCAAAATTGCTTGCCTTTACCTTTATCTGCAATAAGAGGAAATGCAACTAGTAAGCAAAAAGCTTAGTAAGTACTATCTAGCTCACAAAAACTCGAAATATGCAAACATGCTTCTAGATCAAACTGAACATCATATGAGATACTAATATGCTTGAAAGAAAACTACGAACATGTATAGCTCAAACATGCATACTCAAGCAATAATAAATCTCAATTTACTTTTCTTGGCTCAACTTGAAACTTTAGCTATTCTTTAACTTTTGAAAACTTTCTGAAACTTTAGGAAACTTTGCTAAAGCATATACTTAAAAATAATAATCACTTGGATCCACTGAAGACGTAAGTACCATCTCATGCGCGTTCCCTAAAAGGTTGGGGTAGCGAGCCACCAATCCTAATAGAGCAGACCTTGGTCTACCAGGGCCAAGACCTTGGAATTGGACACCTGGATTTCTTTAACGACGCCCTTGGACGCCGGGTACTGGTCTTAGAAAAATAAAATAACTTTTCTTTCTTTTCTTTCTTATCTGTAAATGCCTTGGCATTTTCTGGAGCACCTTGCGTGCTAAAATCCCTAAGTCTTGACTTTTCGGGATTTCTTAAGGCCTTGGCCTTTTCTTTTCTTATCTTTATCTTCTCTTTTCTTTTCTCATAGCTTTTCTTGGTCCCTAATCTCATATAGGGTGCTTATCAAACATATACAAGCATATAAGGAACTAAGATTACATGCAAAAACTGAAACAAAAAGGAAATATCTCTTTTAAAAACTTTTAAAGGAAATTCTCGCGGAAAAACTGCCTCTTATTGCAGGTGAGCAGTACTTACATTGATATCTTGGACTTACAACCAAGATTGACGTCTAGGACTCGGAAGAAACTTGAGATCTCGGAGAATTCTTCGCACCTACGCGTTCCTCTCGTCGCAGGGATTCCAAATATTAGAAGATCTCTTGGAGAAGAGCCTTGACCGGCCCCCTAGAGCTTGGTGTAGTTTCGCCCAGAAGAGGAGGGGTCGGCGTGAGGGTTTGGAGAGGAGAGAAAATAAAACTTCTCTCTTTAATTACCTATTTATACTTACGGGGCGGATTAACCTAACTACACCTTAAATATAGGTCTCTCCTTCCTTTGCTGTGCTTGATACCCTAGCCCAGCTGGTCGCGCGCGCTCTTGGTCTCGCGGTGGTCGCGGGTTCGAACTCCGGCTGCCCTTAAGTGGTTTTTCCATTTTTTTCTTTTTATTTTTTTTTTAAAATACTAAACGGACTCGGAAAATTCCATAAAAATATTCTAAAAATTCCTAAAAATATCTAGAATATTTCTAAAACATTTCTAACTACTTCAAGGACTTTATGAACTAAAAATGGGAATTTTGGGGCGTTACAATCCCCCATACCTTATGAAAAGTTCGTCCTCGAACTTAGAATAATTCTGGATATCTCTCTCTCATGCTGTCCTCACGTTCCCAAGTAGCCTCTTCATGCTTTTGATTCTGCCAGATGACCTTCACTAGTGGCACTTCTTTGTTTCTTAATCTCTTAACTGCTTTGTCCACTATCTGTGTCGGTCTGCTCTCATAACTAAGATCTTCTTGGATCTGTACTGACTGAGGCTGAATCACTTGGCTAGGGTCGTGAATACACTTCTTCAGCATAGAGACATGAAAGGTACTGTGGATAGCTGACATATCCTCTGGTAGTCCAGCTCATATGCTACCTTACCAACCTCTTTATGATCTTGTAGGGTCCTATGTAGCGAGGACTTAGCTTGCCCTTCTTGCCAAATCTCACCACTCCCTTCATGGGAGCGACTTGAGAAATACTGAATCTCCGACTTGGAATTCAAGTGGCCTACGGCGTGTGTCAGCATAACTTTTCTGTCTACTCTGGGCAGTCTCAATCCTCTGGCGGATCGTCTGGATAGCCTGAGCGGTCTCATCTATAAGCTCAGTCTGGCTGCCTAATCCTGACTCCATCTCTTTCTTCTCACCCGCTTCTTGCCAACATATGGGTGATCTGCATTTCCTGCCATACAATGCCTCATAAGGTGCCATCCTGATGGTGGCCTGATAGCTATTGTTGTAGGCAAACTCAGCTAAGCACAGAAATTTGCACCAACTACCTTTAAAGTCCAATGCACAAGCCCTGAGCATGTCTTCTAAAATCTGATTTACTCTCTCTGTTTGTCCATCTGTCTGGGGATGGAAAGCTGTGCTGAACTGAAGTCTGGTGCCTAGGGCGTCCTGAACACACTTCCAAAAATGGGAGGTGAATCGCCCATCTCTGTCAGACACGATCGACTTCGGAACTCCGTGAAGCCTGATTACTTCTCTCACGTACAGCTGTGCTAACTGCTCTACCGAATGCGATAACTTGATGGCTAGGAAGTGGGCAGACTTGGTCAATCTGTCCACTATCACCCAAATTGCATCATGTCCATGGGTGGTTCTTGGAAGACCTGTGATAAAGTCCATGGATATTTCTTCCCACTTCCACTCTGGAATGGGAAGTGGCTGTAGAACTCCTCCTGGTCTCTGGTGCTCTGCTTTGACTCTCTGGCAGGTCAAGCAGGTACTGATATATCTGGCCACGTCTCGCTTGAGTCCAGACCACCAGAATCCTTTCTTTAAATCTTGGTACATCTTGGTAGAACCAGGATGCATAGAGTACGGGGTACTGTGGGCTTCTTCTAAAATATTCTTTCTTAGTTCCTCATCATTGGGGACGCAAAGGCGGTCTCCAAATAGAGGATGCCACTATCTGATACTCGAAACTCTGAATTTTCTGCCTCTTGGATCCCCTGCTTGATCTTCTGGATTTCTGGGTCTTGACTTTGCTTTCTTGTATATCCACAAGCAGGGTTGACTCTAGAGTCAATGCAGAAAGTTGCCCAATTATTACCTCGACTCCAAAATCCTTTATTTCTTTCTGAAGTGGTAGAGACAGTGATGAAAGGGACATCAGTGCTGCACAGGATTTTCTGCTCAGTGCATCTGCCACTTTATTAGCTTTACCTGGGTGGTAGAGGATTTCACAGTCATAATCTTTGACCAACTCTAGCCACCTGCGCTGCCTCATATTCAGGTCCTTCTGAGTGAAGAAGTACTTCAAACTCTGATGGTCTGTGAAGATTCTGCACTGCACTCCATACAGGTAGTGTCTCCAAAGCTTCAGTGCAAAAACCACAGCTGCTAGCTCAAGGTCGTGGTAGGGTAATTCTTCTCATAGTCCTTGAGCTGTCTGGAGGCATATGCTATTACTTTACCATCTTGCATGAGGACAGCTCCAAGGCCCATCTTGGATGCATCACTGTAGATGTCAAAGGCCTTGTCACTCTCTGGAACAGTCAGGATGGGAGCACTGGTCAGTCTCTTCTTCAGCTCTAGAAAACTGTGCTCGCATTTATCTGACCATTCAAACTTCTTGTTCTTTCTGGTCAAGGCTGTGAGTGGAGAGGCTATCCTGGAAAAGTCCTCCACAAATTTTCTGTAATATCCTGCCAGGCCTAAGAAGCTTCTGATCTCACTGGCATTCTTGGGTCTACACCAGTTGCTGACTGCTTCTATCTTGGCTGGATCAACTTGAATGCCTTCTTTGGATACAATGTGACCTAGGAAGGTCACCTGATCTAGCCAAAACTCACACTTTGAGAATTTTGCATAGAGCTTCTCCTGCTGAAGGATCTGCAGCACTATCCTCAAGTGTGTAGCATGGTCCTCTGGAGTCTGTGAGTATATGAGAATATCATCAATAAATACAATGACGAATTTATCGAGATACTCCCTGAAGATGTGGTTCATCAGCTCCATGAAGACTGCTGGAGCATTGGTTACTCCAAAAGGCATTACTACAAATTCGTAGTGGCCGTATCTTGTCCTGAAGGCCGTCCTGGGGATGTCACTTTCTTTAACCTTTAGCTGATGATACCCAGAACGCAGATCTATCTTCGAGAACACTGTAGCCCCTTTGAGTTGATCAAATAAATCATCTATTCTAGGAAGGGGGTACTTGTTCTTGATGGTCACCTTGTTCAGAGCTCTGTAGTCTATGCACAGACGCATAGACCCATCCTTCTTCTTGACGAAAAGTACAGGAGCTCCCCAGGGTGAATGACTCGGGCGAATGAAGCCCTTGTCTAGTAGCTCCTGGAGTTGCTCTTGTAATTCCTTCAACTCTGCTGGAGACATACGATATGGGGCCTTCGAGACCGGACCGGTACCGGGCACTAGCTCGATCTCGAATTCCACTTCTCGTTGGGAGGTAGTCCAGGTAATTCTTCTGGGAACACTTCTGGATATTCGCAGACTACCCGTACTCCTCCTGCTTGAGTTCTTCCTTTGCTTCTGATTCCACTATGTGTGCAAGAAAACCAGCACACCCTTGCTCTAGCATCTGGTGGGCTGCCAAGGCTGAGAGAAATTTCTGAGTCTTCCTCCTTGAGGCTCCTTGAAACTCGAATGGTGGTTCTCCTTCTGGGCTGAAAACCACCTTCCTTCTACGGCAGTCCACTGAAGCGCTGTACTTACTGAGGAAATCCATGCCCAGTATGATGTCGAAGTCCTGCATCGCAAGGACTATCAGATCGACATATAGCTCTCGGTCTGAAATCTTGATTGGCACAGCCCGGAGCCTCTGGGTGGACTCCATGATTTCCCCTGAAGGGAGAGTTGTCAGGAATCTAGACTCCCAACTCTCTGTAGGCACCTGTAACTTACTAGCAAAAGGTACTGATACGAAAGAATGGGTCGCCCCAGTGTCAAACAGTGTAGTAGCTAAATGCTGAAAAATAACTATTTGACCTGTTACGACCGTGGAGGCGCTGGCAGCTTCTTCCTTCGTGAGGGAAAAGACTCTGGCATTGATTGGAACTGGCGCTGCTTCCAACCCTCCTTGACTGATCTGAGGTCCCTCCAGTATAGTAGGCATGTAATGTAACTGAGGCTGGCCTCCATACTGTACGGACTGCTGAGGAAGTACCTTGAACTTGTTTGGGCAGTCTTGGATCTGTGTCCCTCTTGTCCACATGCATAGCATCCAGTTACACCCAAAAGGCATGTCCTGGATGGTTCCTCCCACACTTAGGACAAGGTGGATACCTAGCTTGCTTATTCTCTGGTTTTCCTTTCTGGCTGCCAGGCCACTGCTTCCTTTTGTGGTTCTTGTTCTTCCAGTTCTGGCTATTTGGCTGAGGCTTCTGGCCTCCTATTGTCTTGTTCTCAATCAGGACTGGCTTCTGCTGTGCTTGCTGTGCCTTGATGCTATTCAGGTAGTGCTCTGAGATTAGGCACTACTGACCAACTCCTCGCTGGTCTGGGGTCGGTGCATCCCGCTGTTCACGTTGAGTGCTATCTCCGGGTTCAGCATGCGAAGCATCAGTCTGACTCGCTCCTTCTCTGTGCTGACTAGCTCTGGGCAGAGGCGAGCTAGTCTGTTGAACTTTGCAACTGCTTCTCCCACTGGTAGGCTACCCTGTCTGAACTCCATGAAGTCCTCGAAGTGCTTGTTGGTAACCTTCATGTGGAAAAATTCCTCATAGAACTCGTGCTCAAAATCTGCCCAGCTCATCTGGTTGACTATCTCTTACTCTTGACTCGCTCCCACCACATACGAGCATCTCCAGTTAGGCAGAAGGAGGCACATTTGACTTCTCAACCTCTGGCCAGTCAAGAAGCTCCATCGTGCTCTCTAAAGTCTTGAACCAAGCCTGGGCATCCCAGGGCTCAGTCGTGCCTGAGAAGTTTCGGGTTTCAGCCTCTGCCACTGGACGAGGTATGCTTCTTGTCTTCGGTTCACAGCAGGGGTCTCCTGTGGGACTGGTGGAACTTCAGCCACTACTGGAGTTCCCACTCCTGCTGTGGGTGGTGTAGGGGGCACTGGGTGCTGATTCGCCATCAGTGTGGCGATGGTCTTCTGTTGTTCTGTAATCTGAGCTTGCATTTGAGCAATGACTGCCATCAGGTTTGGCTGTTCTGTGCCAGGCTCACTGTTATCTTGAACTGGAGTTCTGTTATTAGCATTAGGAGCTCGGCCTCTTCTTGCCATCCAATAATGCATAAAGGAACAAGAAATCACTACTACATCTCTAGGTATAAACTTGTCTTCTTACTTAGAAATCTAATATCCATTCTAGGGATTAAACATGATTCCGTGATACTAAGGGATTAAACATGCTTCCTTGTTCTATGCACATGTGAGTAAGTACTTAAGCATTTCTCTATACTGCAATTAAATAAAGGAGCAATAGAAAAAAACTGAAACTTAAAGCTTTCTTACTTGAAGACGGCAAGGTTGATGCTGATGTGTGTTCGACTGGTAATTGACCAGTCGACTGGTAGCGGCTGGGTTCAGCTTTAAGCCTTATTTAAAAGACTTCGTTTTAGCTGGAACCTGTGATGAATTTGGCTTTGGTCAAGAGCCAAATAGTAGTCTTTGTAATCAGATGTGTGCTTGTGATTGTGGCGAGGTTTCTCCACCCACAAGGAGTGACACGAGTGAGCGGGAGGGCATCCGGGGGGTGATCCGCAGAAGGATCGAGGGATCGTCCACCTCACGGACTGTCGTAGATTATGAGCTTTATCTCCGAACCACGTAAATAGGTTTGCTACCGTTGTTTGATTGTATTATTATTGTTTCCGCTTGCGTACGCTAACCTTGTAGGAAGAACGAACCGAAAATTGCTATTCACCCCCCCTCTAGCAAGCTACATCGATCTAACAGCTACGTGGTCCCTTACAAAGTGATGTTTCACTTCTATATCTTTAGTTCTGGAGTGGTGAATTGGATTTTTGGTAAGGTTTATAGAACTGATCTTATCAATATATACCTTGGTTTGGGCACAGTCTATGTTGAAGTCCCTAAGGGTATGCATATCCATAAGAGTTGAGCTACACATTCCCCTAAGGCAATATACTATGCTTCAATTGTTGATAAGGCAACACAGTATTGCTTTCTACTGTACAAGCTAACTAGACTCTAACCTAGTAATTGACAACTCACACTTTTACTTTTTCTATATAATTTACAACCTGCATAATCTGAGTCAGAAAATCCTAACAACTCAAAGTTGAAAGTTCTAAGGTACAAAATACCTACATTTAAAGTGCCCTTAATATATCTAAGGATTCTCTTAACTGCAGTTAAGTGGGATTCCTTAGCACAAGTTTGGTATCTGGTACAAATACCTACTACAAAAAGGATATCAGGTCTACAAATAGTTAGGTAAAGTAACTCCCTATAGAACTTCTATAATATTTTAAGTCAACTGGCTTACCTTCAGGATCATTATCTATTTTAGCATTTGTGGCCATAGGGGTGCTTAAGTCTTTTGAGTTTTCCATCTTGAGTTTCTTAATTAATTCTCTAGCATATTTTGATTAGTGAATATAATTTTCATCCCTAGTTTGTTTAATTTGTAGTTCTAAAAAGAAGGTCAGTTCACCGACTAGACTCATTTCAAATTTACTTTCCATTATTTTAATAAATTCTTTTAAGAAATTAGTGTTGGTTGATCCAAAGATTATGTCTTCTACATAAATTTAGGATATAAAGATGTCTTTTTCTAAAGTCTTAACAAATAGAGTTGAGTCAATTTGTCCTTGGTTAAAAAACCTTTAGAAACTAGATAAGTGGATAATTCTTCATACCAAGCCCTAGATGCTTGTTTTAACTCATAAAGAGCTTTCTTAAGTCTGAATACATGGTTATGATAATCTAAGTCTTCAAAACCTGGGGGTTGTCTTACATATACTTCTTCTTTTATGAACTCATTTAGGAATGCTGACTTAACATCCATTTGGTACAAGTTGAATCCTCTATGGGCTGCAAAGGTTAGTAACATTCTAATTGACTCAAGTCTAGCTACAGGGGCATAAGTGTCATCATAGTCTAACCCCTCAACTTGACTAAGCCTTTAACTACTATGCAGGCTTTGTTTTTAACTATTTCACCTTGGTCGTTTAACTTATTCCTAAATACCCACTTAAGTGTCTATAATGGATTTATCTTCAGGTTAAGTCCTAGCTTGGTTTTTATCGAACTGGGCTAGTTCTTCCTGTATAGCTATGATCCAATCTGGGTCAGGTAAGGCCTCTTCTATAATCTTAGGTTCAATCTTTGAAATCAATGCAACCTGACTTAGGTTTCTATAGGATAACCTTATTTTTATCCCTAAAGTTGGATCACCCATAATTTGATCAATTGGGTGATTTAGTCTAGTTTCTTAGGTCTCCTAAAACTTGGTTCAGCCTCAGGTCCTGCTAGATAAGTTTGTGGAAAGACTTGGTCTGTTTACCCTGTTGACATGGACCACAAATTGAATTTTCAAGATTTCTAACTTTGGGTATGCCTTTAACTAGTCCTTTTTGGCTGAGTCTGGAGACTATCTTTAGAATGGCATGTCCTAATCTCCTATGTCAGAGTTTAGTTTCTTCTACCTGAGTTAGATAACACTTAAGTGAGGTGGGCAGGTTTATGATATAGATATTGTTTCTCCTAAGTCCTTTCAGGGTAACCCCTGGGTCTTGTAAGTTCTTAATCAGGCAGTCTTAGTTGGTAAAAGTGACTAAGTATCCAGTATCACAGAGCTGACTAATACTAAATAAATTAAATTTAAAATTATCAACCAAAAAGGACCCTTTTAATAGTAAAGTCGGAGCTCAGTTCAATGTTACCTAACCTGATTACCTTATGTGTAGCGTTGTTGCCAAACGCTACTGTTCCTAGGTCCTTGTATTTAGCTTGGTGAACTTTGACTTGTTTCCAATCATATGTCTAGAAAACCCACTATCCAACATCCACTGGTCCAAGTCTTTATGTTCCTACACATAAAGTGGCTTAGTTTGGATCTAGTTTAGTAGATGTACATGATAGGTTGTTCAAGTTCACTTGCCTAGTCTGTCTCACCCAATCTAAGTGATCAAGCATGTTAAGCCTATGTTAATTTTGTGAGACAAAGTTCAGTCTAACCAGTTTGATCTGATTAATTGGATTGGAAAGATTTTTGAAAAAGATTAGGTAAAGTTTGAAAAAGAATTTTTGAAAAAGATTAAGTAGAATTTTGGAAAAGAATTTTTAAAAAAAAATAAGTAGAGTTTGAAAAGAAATTTTTGGAAAAAATTTGGGTTAGTCTAACTTTATTTATCCTAATCATCTCATCCATTTCTAAGTGACAAAACAGGAATCCTTATCAATTTTGTGAGATGATTTCAAATTTATCTTCAAATTAGGTTGAATCTATGATATGATTGAAACTTGAGTTAGATTCAGATTTAAGAATTAGAAATTTAGAAATATATTTCAATATTTAACTTTCAGGTCTTAGCGAGGCGCAGAGGCCTATTTTGACCTTAGCCTTATTGGATTAACAACCCTTTCCTAGACAAAGCCGCATAAAGAAATAATATCTTTAAATTCCTCGTTTAGAAATCTTGGTCTAACTAGTTGAGGATGTGGCGAGGTAGCTTCGGCTAGTTCCACAAGACTAAGAAGACCAAATAGAAAACACCTTCTTCTACTTGACTCCCCAAATGGCTTTTCTAACGTACTATCAGCTCGCCCCACCCTAATACTAGGTTGTGCAAGTTTTACTCAGATCTGGTCCTTAACTAATCATCTCTAATCCTAAGCAAGATAATAATAAATAAAAAATAAAAAAACAAATATCAGACAAGGTATTCAATAAAAGCTACCTAACCACATGAATAGTCTTTTTATTTACTCCCCCTGGATCGTATCCTCGATATGGTCTATTTAAATAAAGGATATGAACCTTAGCGACCCAATATCAATTTGGTCCGGCTTGATTAGTCATGCTTGATTTGGGGACCCATGCTTAGACTCAGGTGCTACGGTGATTCACTACTGAATAATAAGACCTAAATCGCGAATTGATTTTAAATCCAATTCCGGATCAATTTAAAACAGACTTCTGCTTTCCAAGAATTAGATCAAGATTTCTGGAACCTAGGGTAAACTGTTCCAAATTTGCTCTGAGTTCTTTGACTTGAGCTTTCAAAGAGAAATTCTCTTCTTGAAGTCTTTGGACTTGAGTTGAGGTTTCTCCATGAACTTACTCAGTCAAAGGACATGAGATGGTCTCTTCCTTAAGGAGTTTTTACCTCATCTCAGAGAGACTTGACCCAATCATGAGACTTAGCCAGTTTGCGAGATAGATAAGAAATAAGTTCGTAAAGATATAAGTTCGTAAAGATCCGCCCGTTACCCTTGAGTCGGCCAATTACTTACAGTGAGATGATTCCGTGCTCCATTTCTTCTTCCGGTTCAGAGTTGATGCCGATCTCATCTTGGGTTGTTAACGCGAGGAGGTTGGAGTGCGTTGGTTCATCCTTGTCCAATTTCGAAGATGACTCGTCCTTGGTTGTTTGCAACGCCTTCTTCCTCCGTTGCTTTTTCATCTCTATTGCGTTCGGGCATTCAGATTTGAAGTGCCACTACTTTCTGTGGGATTGTTGTAATCGATAGAGGGAGGGTGAATAGCGATTACTTAAAATTTTTCGAAAACAGAGAGAATATACAGCGGAAAAAAACAATGGTAACACTGTTTCCTTTTACTTGTTTTGGAGTTTGTAACGGCTCCTACTCCAAGGCTCACGGTCCTTAATCGTTTTCGTTGAGCAATTATATCTCGAAGATGATGTACATATGTAGAGCTTTGAGTACAGAATTAAACAACAAAATAAAATTATACCGACAACACTGAGGGATTGGCTAAGAGTCTCAAGTAGTGTGCCATCGATCTTGATCGTTGTCGGCACGGGAAACTCAAGCACGGAAGAATAACGGAGCGTATTTGAGTGCTTGAGTTGAAAAACAGTTATAATATTAAAAATAAATGCATGGATAATAGTCGGAGCTGTCTTGGTTCTGACTTTGGATTTCAAAATGAAATCCTAGGTTGAACCGATGCCTACTATTCCCTCTTCCGAGAAACGCGTCCTCACCTACTCCTCTCAGGAGAAGTTACCTTTTGTCAACCGGCTCCTCCAGTTGGACTTTTGCTCGACCTCCGAGATTGTCGGATCTCAAGACGTCCGTACCTCGACCCGTCTCTACATCTGTCCCAATCCTCGCTCGACTAAGACTCCTACCCGATCTTCCGGATCAGGACTTCGGTGCCCAGTTCACATCCAGGACTTCTTGCCCAACCCTCGGTCAGGTCTTCGGTGCCCAGCCCTTGGCCAGGTCTTCTTGCCTAGTCTTCGACTAGGACTTCTTACTCAACACTACAAGTTAAGACTTCGTGCCTAGGTAAACTAGGACTTTCCTGCACACTTGGTAAATACATTAGATCACAATATAAACATAACTTTGAACCCTTTGCCATTATTAAAACCAGGTTCATTCTGGTGCTTCCGACACCAACAATCTCCCCTTTTTAATTTATGGCAATCCAGTTCAAAAGTTAAGTTAAAAAACATAAAAAAGAGATACATCATAGTTATGCACTGGAAGAAAAGAAAACTTTTCCACTCTCCCCCTTGATTAGTACTTTCCCCCTTTCCCTTGGAACATTTTCAATATTTGAAAAATTTAGAAAATTTTTGAAATATTGCATAAAGCTCCCTTTTAGAACATTTTCAATAATTGAAACTCTCCCCCTGATGCTTTTGAAAATATGCAATTTTCTATTTTGAAAGTTTTTCTAAGTATTGAAAAGAAATCTAAGTATGATTCCAAGTTTAGTTTGAAAAACTTTTGAGTATAATATAACTTTAAGTGAAAAGATTTTTAAAAGCTTCTAACATAAAGTTTTTCTTAAAAAAATTCTCTGAAAAGAGTTTAATTTTAAGAATTTTTTTTCAGAAATAATGTTTTCTTTAAATTTTACTTTTAATTTTTAGAAAAAGAGGAAAAAAATAAATTTTTAACTTCACTTTTTCTACTCTCCCCCTTTGCCATATATAAAAAAACTTTTTGAAAAATATGTTTGATAGGAGAGAAAAATTGTGTATCAGAGCTTACTTGCTTTGTAAAAACAAGAAAATTGAAAAAAAAAATGACAAGCAGCAAAGAATACTTTACGAATAGAAATGAACTAAGTGAGTAGAAGTAGTTTGACCTAAGTAATAAGTTTTGAACCCAGTTAATATTCTAGTGAGTCCAAGCATTCATTTAAGAATAACAAAATTAAATTAATTCCTTTCGGTCTTTGTCAAACCCAGTTTTCTACTTACTAACTGTTATATAATAGCAGCTTTCACTTGGGTTAGTTAAGTTAAGTAGTCTGATCAAGTTAGACTTTCTAAGTTTGATTACTTAACTTGATTGTTGTTCAACTGTATTTATTACCCCAACTGCTCTTGATGCACTGACATAAAGCATCTTGAGTCAAGGCATAGACCTAAGCATCTCAACCCAATCTAAGTTATCAATCAAGTATCCTAATATGCATGTGAGATGTTAGCTTCTAAATCTATAGGAACATGCAAACTAGGGTTAAGTCTTAAGCTAAATCAATTACGTAGTAAGACCCTAGTTTTTAAAGGGGGTAATTTTCAAAAAAAAAAAAACTAAGTCGTAAAAACACTTTCAAAATAATATGATTTCGAAAACAAATTTGCATGATAATAGATTTTTTTTAAAAAAAACAATGATAAAAATCAATCCTATTCTACTAAACGCATTCCTAGCTGCCTTCTTAGTGAACTAAACTTAGACTCAGGTTGTGGTTTAGTAAAAATGTCAGCTAGGTTAGATTTTGAGTCTATATGTGTAAGTACAATTTCACCCCTAGTTACGTGATCCCTAACAAAGTGGTGTTTAACTTCAATATGCTTAGTTCTGGAATGATGAATAGGGTTTTTTTATAAGGTTAACTGAACTTATATTGTCAAAAAATACTTTAGTTTGGGTATAGTCTAGGTTGAAATCCTTAAGGGTATGTATCATCCATAAGAGTTGGGCTACACATTCCCCTAAGGCAACATACTCTATTTCAGTTGTAGATAAGGTAGTACAATATTGCTTTCTACTGCACCAGCTAACTAGACTCTGTCCTAGTAACTGACAACTTCCACTTGTACTTTTTCTATCTAATTTACAACCTGCATAATCTGAGTCATAAAATCCTAATAATTCAAAATTAGACATCCTAGGGTACCAAATACCTACATTTATGGTGCCCTTAATATATCTAAGGATCCTTTTAATTGTAGTTAAGTGGGACTCCTTAGCACAATTTTGGTACCTGACACAAATACCTACTACAAAAAGGATATTAGGTTAACTAGTAGTTAGGTAAAGTAAGCTCCCTATAGCACTTCTATAATACTTTAAGTCAATTGGTTTACCTTCAAGGTCGTTATCTAATTTGGCATTTGTGGCCATAGGAATACTTAAATTTTTTGAATTATCTATTTTAAATTTCTAAATCAATTTTTTTGCATATTTTGATTGGTGAATGTAGTTTCCATCCTTAGTTTGTTTAATTTGTAGTCCTAAAAAGAAGGTTAATTCTCCTACTAGACTCATTTTAAATTCATTTTCCATAATTTAAATAAAGTCTTTTCAGAAATTATTGTTCGTTGATCCAAAAATTATACGTCTACATAAATTTGGGCTATAAAAATATCTTTTTCTAAAGTCTTAGCAAATAGGGTTGACACAAATACCTAGTACAAAAAGGATATCAGGTCAACTAGCAGTTAGGTAAAGTAAGCTCCCTATAGCACTTCTATAATACTTTAAGTCAATTGGTTTACCTTCAAGGTCGTTATCTAATTTGGCATTTGTGGCCATAGGAATACATAAATTTTTTGAATTATCTATTTTAAATTTCTAAATCAATTTTTTTGCATATTTTGATTGGTGAATATAGTTTCCATCCTTAGTTTGTTTAATTTGTAGTCCTAAAAAGAAAGTTAATTCTCCTATTAGACTCATTTCAAATTCATTTTCCATAATTTAAATAAAGTCTTTTCAAAAATTATTGTTCGTTGATCCAAAAATTATATCGTCTACATAAATTTGGGCTATAAAAATATCTTTTTCTAAAGTCTTAGCAAATAGGGTTGACACAAATACCTAGTACAAAAAGGATATCAGGTCAACTAGCAGTTAGGTAAAGTAAGCTCCCTATAGCACTTCTATAATACTTTAAGTCAATTGGTTTACCTTCAAGATCGTTATCTAATTTGGCATTTGTGGCCATAGGAATACTTAAATTTTTTGAATTATCTATTTTAAATTTCTAAATCAATTTTTTTGCATATTTTGATTGGTGAATATAGTTTCCATCCTTAGTTTGTTTAATTTGTAGTCTTAAAAAGAAGGTTAATTCTCCTACTAGACTCATTTCAAATTCATTTTTCATAATTTAAATAAAGTCTTTTCAGAAATTATTGTTCATTGATCCAAAAATTATATCGTCTACATAAATTTGGGCTATAAAAATATCTTTTTCTAAAGTCTTAGCAAATAGGGTTGACACAAATACCTAGTACAAAAAGGATATCAGGTCAACTAGCAGTTAGGTAAAGTAAGCTCCCTATAGCACTTCTATAATACTTTAAGTCAATTGGTTTACCTTCAAGGTCGTTATCTAATTTGGCATTTGTGGCCATAGGAATACTTAAATTTTTTGAATTATCTATTTTAAATTTCTAAATCAATTTTTTTGCATATTTTGATTGGTGAATATAGTTTCCATCCTTAGTTTGTTTAATTTGTAGACCTAAAAAGAAGGTTAATTCTCCTACTAGACTCATTTCAAATTCATTTTCCATAATTTAAATAAAGTCTTTTCAGAAATTGTTGTTCGTTGATCCAAAAATTATATCGTCTACATAAATTTGGACTATAAAAATATCTTTTTCTAAAGTCTTAGCAAATAGGGTTGAGTCAAATTGAACTTGGTTAAAACCTTTAGAAATTAGATAGGTGGATAGTCTTTCATATCAAGCCCTAGATGCTTGTTTTAACCCATAAAGGGCTTTCCTAAGTTTGAATACATAGTTAGGGTAGTCAAGGTCCTCGAAGCCTGGGGGTTGTCCTACATAAACTTCCTCTTTTATAAATCCATTCAGGAAGGCAGACTTGATATCCATGTGGTATAATTTGAATCCCCCATAGGCTGCAAAGGTTAGTAGCATCCTAATTGACTCAAGTCTAGCTACAGGGGCATATGTTTCATCATAGTCAAACCCCTCAACTTGACTAAATCCCTTAGTTACTAAGCGATCTTTGTTTCTTATTATTTCACCTTGATCGTTCAACTTATTTCTAAATACCCACTTAGTATCTATGATGGATTTACCTTCTAGTTTAGGTAATAAGTCCCATACTTAGTTTCTATCAAATTGGGCTAATTTTTCCTGCATAGCGATGATCCAATCTGGGTCAAGTATGACCTCTTCTATAGTTTTATGTTCTATCTTTGAAATCAATGCAACCTGACTTTGGTTCCTATAGGAAGACCTTGTTCTAATCCCTAAGGTTGGATCACCCATAATTTGGTCAGTTGGGTGATTTAGTCTAGGTTTCTTAGATCTCCTAGAACTTGGTTTAGCCTCAGGTCCAACTGGTAGGTTTTGGGTTGGAACAGGAACAGGTTCAACAATTTGAGTTGGTTTAACCATTGGTTCAATTGTTGGTTCAATTATTGGTTCAACTGTTGGTTCAATTGTTGGCTCAATTTCTTCTTGGTCTTGATTCGAAGTAGTTAGATTTGATGAGTTGGTTAAGTTGTTTGGATTACGTAAAATAGTTGATTTCATTATAATTTCTTCATCAAATATAACATTCATGGTTTCTTCAATTTTAAGGGTATGTTTGTTATAGATCCTCTATGCCGACTCGTGGTTGAGTACCCTACAAAAATTCCTAGGGTTGATTTTGATTGAAATTTTCCTTGGTAGTCTTTTGTATTTAGGATATATACCTTACACCCAAAAACCTTTAGATAATATAAGTTGGGTATTTTATGGTAATTGATTCATAAGGTATTTTCTGGTAATTGATTCATAAGGTATTTTATTATGCCTTTTATTCATTAGGACCCTATTTTGAATATAACAAGTGGTGTTAATCGTCTCTGCCCAAAATTGATTGGATAAACTATATTCATTGAGCATAGTCCTGGCGGCTTCCTGAATGGTTCTATTTTTTCTTTCAACTATCCCATTTTGTTGGGGGGTTCTTGGGCAGGAAAATTCATGGGTATATCCATTAATTTTATAGAAGTCATTAAACTTCTGGTTTTCAAATTCTCCCCCATGATAACTTCTAATTCTTTTAATTTGTGTATCTTTTTGATTTTTGAGTATTTTACATAAGTTGTTAAATGATTCAAATATTTTATCTTTGGTTTTCGAAAACCTAACCCAGGTAAACCTACAATAATCATCAATAATTACTAAGCAGTATTGATTTCCGCTTAGTGACTTTGCTCCATGAGAATCAAATAGGTCTAGGTGTTGAAGCTCAAGCGTAGCTTGGGTTAAGTCTGATTGAGTAGATTTGTGGGTTGATTTTGTTTGTTTACCTTGTTGTCATAGGTTATAGATTGAATTTTTAAAGTTTCTAATTTTAGGGATTCCCTTAACTAGTCTGTTTTGACTTAATTTTGAAATTAATTTCGTGTGAGTGTGACATAGTCTTCTATGCCATAAATTAGTTTCTTCTAGTTGGGTCAGAAGACATTTAGGCGTTGATGATAGGTTAATAATATAAATATTATTTTTTCTAATTCCCTTAAGGGTTATTTATGGGTCACGTAAGTTCCTAATAAGGTAGTCAGAGTTGGTGAAGGTGACTACATAACAAGTATCACATAGTTAACTGATGCTGAGTAAATTAAACTTAAAATTATCAACTAATAGCATATTTTTGTTAATAAAATCAGAATTTAGTTCAGTGTTACCTGACCCAATTACCTTAAGTGTGACATGTTGTCAAATGCCACTGAGCTAGGTTTTTGTACTTGATTTTGGTGAACTTCAATTTATCCCCAGTTATATGTCTGGAGCATCCACTATCCAATATCCACTGGTCCAAACCATTATGTTCCTACACATAAAGTACTCTGATTTGGATCCATTTATGTAGAGGTGTAAGGATATATTGATTGAGTTTCACTGCTTAGTCTGTCTCACCTAATCTGGGTTATCAATCATGTTACTCCTATGAGTATTTTTGTGAGACAAGTTTTAGACTTGATTGTGAGAAAAAAATTTGATTTTGAAAAAGATTAAGTTTAAATTTTGAAAAATTATTAAAAAAACTAAAATATTAAGTTTAAAATTTGAAACTTATTAAGTTTGATTTTGAAAATATTATGTTTAAATTTTAAAAAAGTATTAAGTTTAAATTTTGAAAAATTATAAAGTTTGATTTTGAAAAATTATTAAGTTTAAATTTTGAAAATTATTAAGTTTAAATTTTAAAAAATTATTAAGTTTGATTTTAAAAATTAAAATATTAAGTTTAAATTTTGAAACATATTATGTTTGATTTTGAAAATTATTAAGTTTAAATTTTGAAAAATTATTATGTTTGATTTTGAAAATATTAATTTAAATTTTGAAAAATTAATTTGAAGTTTAAACATTAATTAAGTTGAATTAAAAGTATATTAAAGGTAAAATTAATTCAATTGATCAGGTTGGTTGGGTTGGACTAAGTCATTAGGTCCTAAATATCTTACCCATTTCTAAGTGAGAAAATAGGGAATTCTTATCTGTTTTATGAGATGCATTAATTTATCTTTGATTTTATGTTAACACTATGATTTGATTGAAGTTTGTGTTAGATTCAAGTTTAACAATTAGTGAATTGAAACTAAATTTCAATAATTGGCTTCCAGGTCATGGCGAGGCACAGAGGCCTTCTTTGGCCGTAGTCTTATTGGATCATCAACCCTTTCCTAGACAAATCCTTTTAAAGAAAGTTTAGTCTCAAATTACCTTTTGAGAAACCCTCGTCTAACTAGTAGAGGATTTGGTGAGGTAGCTTCGGTTAGTTTCACCGGACTAAAAGGACCAAATAGAGTGTGCCTTACCCTACCTGACTTTTTAGACAAGCTTCACTAACGTACTATCATCTCGCCTCATCCTAATACTAGGTTGTGCAAGTTTCAATAAAGTCAGATCCTTATCTAACCATTTCTAATCCTAAGCATAATAGTTTTGAAAAAAAATAGACAGACATCAAACAATAATTAAAAAAAATTATCTAAGTATGAAAATGGTTTTCTTATTGGCTCCCCATGGACTAAAGCCTCGATATGGACTATGTAAGATGTGAATCTTGTCCTTGGGGATCCAATATTGATTTGTTCTAGCTTGATTCGTCAAGCTTAACTTTGAGGCCCATGCTTGGACTCGGGTTCTAGTTAGGTTCAAAATGGAGTAATATGATCTGTAACGTGAGTTGGTTCGATAACCAAGTCCAAATCGGTTTAGAACTAAATTTTATTTTCCAAGAATCATGTCAATACTCTTGGAACTCGAGGTAAATCGTTCTAGTGCAACTCAGTTCCTTTACCTAAGATTTCAAGGAGGAATTCTCTTCCTCAAGTTTTTGGACTTGAGTTGAGGTTCCTTCCTGAACTGGTTCAGTTAAGGAGCTTGAGTTGACTTCTTCTTTCAGGGTTGTAACTTCCTGTCGGAGGGATTCAACCCGAACGTTGGCTTTAGCCAACTTACGAAACAAATATGAAATTAAATTGTAAAGTTGCGATTCGGGGTAGCCTCTTACCATTATTTGTCCGTCTTCTGAAATTGAAAGCTTTCCAGTTCCGACGCTTTCTTCTGGTTCTGATTCAGTGTCAAGATCGTCCAAGGCTATTAGCGCAAGGAGGTTGGAGTGTAGAACTTCTTCTTCATCCTCTGAAGTGACTCGTCCCACGTAGCTTGGAGGGCCTTCTGTGGGATCGGTGTCGGTCGATAGAGGGGGGGGGGTGAATATTGACTCGAACTTACTCGTTGGAACTTTGTCGTTCGATCGTCTTTCTATCAAAGTTAGTACGCAGCGGAATAATAAATAAAGAAAATAAAAATAATAGTAGACATGCGGGATTTATTTACTTGGTTCTCAACCCCCCATGGTCTGTACGTCCAAGGCCTATGTACTAGGTGTGAGTCCACTATTGGTCTCTTTTCCGAAATTTTCAAAGGCAGAGAATATCCATCTTATAGTTTGATTACAATCACAAAATAATAAATAAATATAGCTCATAAATAAAAGTAAACCAAACAAAAAATCTCGACCATCTCTGGAAGTCCGAAGCATCGCGCACTTCTTCTTGGAGCCTCTTGGTCGCAGAAATTTGTCGTAGTGCTTTTACTTCACACAGAATCACTGAGCAGATGAAAAACTTGGTTGCTTGAAGTGAGGGGTCGAACCCCTTTTTATACTACCATCTTGGGCGCCTGATAAGCCTCTAGGGCACCTAACCTGCGGTCAAAACCTCATCCATAACAGCTAAATCGGCATAGGGATAATATTCCCTTCCTAGGTGCCTGATAGCTCCCAGGTGCCTGGAAAGCTCCCAGACGCCTAGTAATGGTATATTGGGCGCCTGATTGGTATCAGGCGCCCAGGAAGTCCTCTTCCCAGGACTTGTTTTTCCTACGTTTTCTCTCCTATCTTGCCTCCAACTCCAGGTACCTGTAAGACATCAAACACAAGACAAAACATATAATCTTAAGCCTTAATTGATTGGTTCTGACTTTGGATTTTAACTGAAACCCTAAGTCGAACCGACGCCTACTGTTCTCTTTCCCGGAGAACGCGTCCTCACCTACTCCACCCTGGAGAAGTTATCTTTGCCAACCGAGACCTCCGATTGGACTTTTGCTCAGCCTCTGAGAACCCAGATCTCGAGACGTTCGATCTCGACTCGTCTCTACTTCTGTCCGCGACCCCCGGTCGGCTAAGTCTTTTGTTCGGTCCCCCGGACCAAGACTTCGTGCTCGGCCTCTAAGTTTATAGATCACAATATAAACTTAACTTTGAACCCTTTGCCATTATCAAAATCAGGTTCGATCTGGTGCTTCCGACACCAACATATTCCACACCCATAATAGGTGAGGTCCGCCTTGTTCTTTGGTCCAGTCGGATCGTCCTTTGGCTGTCCCATCTTCTTCTTCTTTTGGGCTTTCCGAGCTTTGAACAACTTCCGGACGACATTCACAAGCTCCGCCAGTTCTTCTTCTTCGGATTCTAAGTTAGAATCCAGTTCTGGTTCTAGTGCCTTCTTTTTGATTTTTCCTGCAATTAAAGTTATACCTTTCTCTGCAAGTGCACTGTTAATCTACTCATGTAATTCAAATTCTGAAAATAGTTCATCTAATTTTATTTTAGATAAATCCTTAGAAACTTTGTAAGCATCGACCATCGATGTCCATAGTGAGTTTCTAGGGAATGAGTTCAAGTATACCTGATCAGATCCCTATTTTTAATTGTGTGGCATATGATGTCGAGGTCATTCAAGATTTCTAATACCCGAGTGTGCAGTTGGAAAGCATTTTCTTCGTCCTACATTTTTGAATTATATATTTTATTTAATAGTAAATCACAATGACTCCACAAGCATAAGGTCTGCGGAGGATGAGAGGGGTCGATCATTGGGGGTGGCCCCTCGGGTTCTGCCTGGGAAGACATAGAGATGTTGATTAAAGGTCGTAGGTCGGGAGGCGAGGAGGGGGCCAATCGGGAAGGCCTCCGGGGAGCCGCTCGGGGTTTGGTCTTCCTCGTCATGCAGCTGGTGTCATGCAAAAGTCAGGTTGTGAGCCTCTTCCACCAATTCGGTCTCTAGAGGAATGATTGGAGGGGTAGCCAACGACACCTCTTGCGCCTCCTGAGTGGAGTGGCTTCCACTTCGACTGACTAGAGAGGAATCACTTGAACAGGCGGTCGCTTAGTCGGTGGGATATCTGTTGGGATTGCAGGATTGAGATAGAGCGATAGAGGGGGTTGAATATCACTTTAAAAATTCTTTGTAATTTAGAACGATCAAGTACGCAGCGGAAAATAAAACACAACTCGCTAACACAAGTTAGTTTTACTTGCTTCGGAGTCCTGATCGGCTCCTACTGCAAGGCCCACAATCCTTGATCTTTTACTTTAGGCAATCATTAATAATCGGATGAATGTATAGATTACAAGATTTAAGTGTGCAGAATGAAATAAAACAAATATACTGACTCCTTTTTGAATGAATTGAAGACCTTCGCTCGGAGAGTCGGACGGCGTTTCGACATTGTCGAAGCTTTGATCGCGCAACACATAGGTGAACAGAATGATCACAGAATGCGAATTATTGTTCTGAAGTGCTGCTTTCGACACCATTATATATTACTCTTTCAGGCGCCCTAGTCGCAGCGTCTCGGGCGGCAATTCTATCAGGTGCACAGTTAAACATTTATCCTGGCTTAGGTGCCCTAGTCCCTTTCAGGCATCTAAGTGTCGATGTGGCTCCTCCACTCAGCACTTGCCACGTAAGCTTGACCGTTACACCAGCTCAACCACCTGCTGCCAGCTCCCAGGCACCTGAGTCCTATTCAGGCGCCCTAGTCCAATCGGTTCACCTTTTCAGCTGCAACAAGGATTAGTTTCATACAATAATATAAACAGAATAAATACAAGTATGGATTTACAGCCAGTGCTCTCTTAGTCCTAACTTTTAGGTTTCACCTAAAACCCTAAGTCAGACCGACGCCTACTGTTCCCTCCCGGGGAATGAATCCTCACCTACTCCTCTCAGGAGAATGTACCTGCTGCCACCCGAAACCTTCGGTTGGACTTTTTCTCGGCCTTCGAGAACCCGAAACTCGATGACGTTCAACCTCGACCTGTCTCGACTCCTGTTTGCAATCCTCGCTCGGCAAAGTCTTTTACTTGGTCTCCTCAGATCAAGACTTCGTGCTTGGCTTCACTCACCAAGTATTCGTTGCCCGTGTTAGGACCAAAAGGAATTTAGATATCTCCACAATGACAAGATATTATCCACTTTGGGCCTAAGCCCTCATGGTTTTGCTCTTGGGCTCTCCCAAAAGGCCTCATCCCAATAGAGATATCTTTTTCCCTTATAAGCCTATCATCTTTCCCATATGTTTTCGATGTGGGACTATGTTTGCAACCTTGCAACCCCAACAATCCCCCTCTCAAACAAAGGACCACAAGCCCCCTCTCAAGCGGAAACCCTTTCCGTTTGATATCCGATCCTCAACCCACCAGGACTTTCTGTCCCTCGGTCCACCCGACCTACTAGGACTTCACCGCCTAGCCACAACTAGGACTTCTCTGCCTGGTGTCTGGTCCTCTTGATCAAGACACGGGAGCCCACACATCCTTTATTCAAGACTTAACCCACATGGTTAGATCTGGATCATGGCTCTAGCTCGTGCTTCTTCCTGTGGTTAGTCCGGTGAAGAGCGACTTGGCTCTGATACCAATTGTTAGGACCAAAAGTAATTTAGATATCTCCACAATGACAAGATATTGTCCACTTTGGGCCTAAGCCCTCATGGTTTTGCTCTTGGGCTCTCCCAAAAGGCCTCATCCCAATGGAGATATCTTTTTCCCTTATAAGCCTATCATCTTTCCCATATGTTTTCGATGTGGGACTATGTTTGCAACCTTGCAACCCCAACAGCCCGATCCCGACTAGGACTTCGTGCTCAACCCTGCAGGTCAAGACTTCTTGCCTAGCTTACCTAGGACTTTCCTGCAAGCTTCACAAGTTCATTAGTACAAACAAACCAACTTAACTTGAACACTTTGCCACTTATTGTAACGCCCCAAATTTTGGGCTTGCTTTCGATTGTAAAAAGGGCACAAAAATGTCGATATATATTATCGGATTGTATGACATTTATTTCATAAATGAATAAAATTACCTTTTAGTGATTTCATTAGAAAAGATTAGGAATATGTGAATTGCATAAATTAGAATATGTGATTTCATGAATTGGAATATGTGATTGCATAAATATGATTTGAGAATATGAGAGTGAATTGGGCTAATGGGCTTTGCAAAATTGAAAATCAAAGAGGAGCAAAAATATGCTCTTGCCGAGAATCGAACCTTGGAACTCTTGGTAAGCAAAGCCTTGAAAAGCAACGAAGTAACCAATTCACCCAGCAGGGGATTGCTGAGAGAAAGGAAGGGAAATTCTTGTTAAGGGTTAGGGAATGTGAAAGGGTAGAGGAAGAGGCTCTTGATGAGAAACCCCTTGGTGAAGGGACACTTGGAGAAGAGGCACTTTGTCTCTTCCCTTAGTATAAATAAGAGGGAGTGCTAAGGGGCTAACCATCATTGTTGCAAACCCCTCACTCACTCTCCCTCTTCAAGTTTTCGAAATTCAAACTCCTCTTCCTCCTTGAGATTTTCGAAAATCCAAGGGAATGGTCTCATCCCAAGGGACACTCCCAAGACCCCATTGAAGGTTTGAATCTCTTGCAAGGCAAGAAGAAGTCAAGGACCTCAAGAACAAGGACAAGCACATCCTCCGAACTAAGGGTATACCTTAAGGATATTTAGCGAAAGAAGTAAGTGCCCCTCACCTGTAGCATAATTGCTGTGTATGATTTTCTTCTTCTTGTAGTTTGCGAAAATAGGGATTTGCCCTAGGTAAGTTTCGGCCACCCCTTAAGGGAAAGCCTTGGTTACTTTTTGATACATGAGAAGACCCCTTGGAACTTAGGGTATACCTATATGTTGATTTCCTTCAAGTTGTGATAACAAAAATTAGGGTTTGCACCCCCTACAAGTTTCGGCCAAGACATGGAAAAATTAGGGATTCAAGGGTTGAATTACTCTATGATGTATCTTATGTTAGTGTATGACATGATAGTGTAGATAAGGTGTTTGTATAAATGGTTGTATGAATGTTTGATTTCAAAAACCTTAAATCCCCCTACCCTACACTTTCGGCCAACCCTAGAAGAATTAGGGTTTAGGATGCATGATTAACCTATGATGAAATCCATGTTTAATAATGTTGCATGATATGTATGTGAGGTGTTTGTGTAAATGTTTGTGTGAAGGTTTGATTTCCAAAAACCCTAATCCCCCCTACCCTACACCATTCGGCCAACACCCTAAAGTTAGGGTTTGTAAAGGATAAACTACCCTATGAGATATGCTTATGTTTGGGATGATGATATGTATATGCAAGTGATGTTTAAATGGAATGTTTGATTGGAAAACTTAATTTTTCCCTAGCGTGTGATATTCGGCCAAAGCATGGAACATTAGGTTTATGAAGGTTGATTACCCCATGATGTATGCTATGCTTAGTATGATACATGATGTATATATATATGATACTTGTATGGGATGTTTGAGGTCAAAAACCTAAGCTACCTCCACTTTCGGCCAAAGGGCCCTATACTTCGGATTGGATTAATAAATACCATGCATGATAATGATCTTGTGTAGGATATGACATGCTTGTGTGATTCTTGATATGTTGATTGGAATGCATGCTAGCCAAATTACAACTTTCGGCCAAGAGAGAACTCTTGGACCCTAGCCTTGGTTGCTCCCATGAAATGCATGCTTTATACTATGCTAGTTATCAAGATTATGAATGTATACATATGTATAAAAATGAGGTCTATAGGGCATGGACGAAGAAGGCTTAGGGCCTAAAGAATGCTTCCCTAGAAGGTTGGGACTAAGAGCATACTTTATGAAAATGAAGAACATGATAACTATTTTATTTTGTAATGGCTTGTACTATAGACTCTTAAAGCGAGTCAAATGATTATGATACTAGGCTGAAGGACTTTTGAGAAGGCCTAGTAAACCCTAGTGGTTCGGGATTAGCTACCTCGTTCCCATTTAGGGGCGCGCGCAAAACATGAAGTACAAGCCGGGCCCTAATGATTATGCTATGTTCAAGTATTATGTTTATATGTTTTCAAAAGAACCTTCTTATGAAGTTAACATGCTTAGATGTTTAACATGATTAAATGCTTACCATGCTTGAATGTGATATATTCTATCACCTTTTCATGATATCTGATTTTGTGAGTAGGACAGGGTCTTACTAAGCTATTGCTTATCGTTTAGTGTTTTCCCTTATGCTACAGGTAAAGGACGCTAAGCTATGGAGGCTGCGGGAGAAGGGCAAGTGTGTGTGTGATAGTGCTGGTGGATAAAAAGGATCTTGCTCTTAGTTGCTTCAAGTTTTGGAACTTGTCATGTTAAACCCATGTTATGTTTTTCTTTTTATATACATGCTATAAGATGAATAAAAATAATCATGCTTCTGCTACATGAACCTTGCATGCTTAAATGATACATATGCCCATGCATAGATTAGATAGAAAAATATGAATGCATACGTGTAGTTGTAATGTACGAAAATTAAAGTAGCACCGCCGAATCCCTAGGGGATTAAGAGTGGGCGTTACACTTATTAAAACAACGTTCGATCTAGTGCTTCTGGCACCAACAGGGATGGCCTTGCTAATAGTTGTCTTGGCGATTGAGCTGACAGGTGCTACGTCTCTATTGGCCAGCTTGGTCGCTGCTCGGACCTCTAGCTCGACTTTGTCCAAGACAAGCTCCTCGCTCAGCAAAGCCTACCACATGACTTGCGCTGCGAGATAGAAAAGATCTTAGTTAGAGCCAAAATAGATGGTAAGAGTAAGAATTTACCTAAAAGGAATGACAACCCGGCTAGAATCTAACTCAGCTTAATGATGTATAGTATTCCCTATATGTGTAGGTGGATGATATTGAAGCGAAGGCCGCCAACCTTCATGAAGACTGACTAGAACAGGGGGTCCGAGTGGTAGTTCTTGGGCATCTGGTTGATCAGGTAAATCTTCTATCTAGTCGATAGGCCAACTAGGCGTGGGTGTGGTATTAATGAACAAGTAGTGGGTCTTCCAACCCTTGTTTAAAGAGGGGGCCTTTGTTAAAGAAAGAAGATTTGGCTCAGGCTTGGAAAAAAAGTTTCTAGGCTCTTGTATTTTTGGGTAGTAGAAGATGTGGAAGGCTCAGGGACGAAGAGGTACCTGGTATAAGGTAAAAAGGATCACCATACCACAAAATATCTGAACAGCGTTGGGTGTGAGTTGGGTCAAGAGAATTTGGAAGTATTTACATCCTTTCATACCTACCAGTTGGGTCAACTATGAAAGGATGGATGGGAAACCTCAGGCCGAAAACTTCGTTATTCGTTCGTCTTTCTATCAAAGTGTTAGTACGCAGCGGAAATAAAATAAAAAGAAAGACAACAGAAAAACTCACGGGATTTACTTGGTTCCCAACCCCCGAGGGTCAATACATCCAAGGCCTAGGTACTCAGCGTGAGTCCACTAATGGTCTTCTTTCCGGACGTTCCAGAGGCGGAAAGGCGGAAAACCCGTCTTATAGTTTAAATTACAAACAAAGAAATAATAATAAAAACAAGTATAACTTTGTAAACTAAAAGCAAACCAACGAAAAATGAAGATCCAGTCAATCCGGAAGTCTGAAGTGGGTCGCAGAGCTTCAACTTGAGCATTTTTACTTCGCACAGATTGCTTTAGCGGATGGGAAACATGAATACTTGAAGTAAGGGGTCAAACCCCTTTATATACTGTATTCTCGGGCACCTCAGGGCTCTTGGGCGCCTGCCATGTGTGGTCAAAATCTGATCCGTAGCAGCAAATTCACGGAGGGATAAAAACTGCCTTCCTAGGCGCCTGGGAAGCTCCCAGGTGCCTGGTTTACCAAGCGCCTGGGAAGGCCTGGCCTCAGCTAGGGCGCCTAGCTTATTGGGTGCCTGACTCATTCAGGCACCTAGGAAGCTTCTTCCTAGGTTTAGTTTTTCCTGCGTTTGCTCTCCTATCTTGCCTCTAACTCCAGGTACCTGCAAGATAATAAACACAAGATAAACATACAAACAATCTTAGCCTTAATTTATTAGTTCTGACATTGGATTTCACCCGAAATCCTAGGTCGAACCGATGCCTAATGTTCCCTTTCCCGAGGAACGCGTCCTCACCTACTCCACCCTGAAGAAGTTACCTTTGCCAACTGGGACCTCCGGTTGGACTTTAGCTCAGCCTCTGAGAACTCGGATCTTGAGACGTCCGACCTTGACCCGTCTCTACTTCTGTCCGCAATCCCCCCTAGACTAAGTCTTTTGCCCGATCCTCGACCAGGACTTGATGCTCGGACTCCGAGACTCCCAAATCTCGAGATGTCCGTCCTCGGCCCGTCTCTACTTCTATTCGTATTACTCGCTTGGCTAAGACTTCGTTGCTCTATCCCCGACCAGGACTTAGTGCTCAATCCCTCGAACCAAGACTTCGTGCCCATCTTCACTCACCAGGACTTCGTCCACCTAGCTTCACTCACTAAGATTCTTCCTCCTAGCTTCACTCACTAGGACCTAGCTTCACTCACCATGATTTCTTCCACCAAGCTTCACTCACTAGGACCTAGCTTCACTCACCAGGATTTCTTCCACCATAATCACTTCTTTGCTTGTCATCTTAATCCTGACTAGACTTCTTCCAACCTTCAGGTAAGTATACCAAACCTCAAGTCCAGTTTGGTTTAATCCCTTGGTTAAACTGACCAACCCTGGGTTTTATTCACTCTGCCAAACATCAGATCCTATTTGGCTATCCCTTTGTCAACCAGATCAAACTTGGGTTTGCCCTACCAAACATCAAGTCCTGTTTGGCTTAACCCTTGATCACTTTGACTAAACCTATGTATATTGTCACTTATAGTTCTGCTAAACATCAGGTCCTGTTTGGCTAAGCCTTTGTCAAACATGATCAAACCTGGGTTTAACCTACCAAACATCAGGTCCTGTTTGGCTTAACCCATGATCACATTGACTAACCTTAGTATATTGTCAAACATCAAAAACCTAGAGGATGATAGTTCATCACTATGCTCTTTGTGTTAGTGATATGAGAGAAGTGTCCTAAGGCAATCGCCTTATGATTGTAAAACATTTATATTAATAAATGATAATTCACTATTTGAGTATACATGCTTGTGTATTTGATTGGGATCTTAAACTCATCTACTGAATGTCCGCAATACAACTCACAGCATAAGAGAATTTGTGATGAGATCACAACTAGTGATTATCTCTAAATGCGCAAATGTGAAGTATTGAAAATATCCCTAGTCGATGAATTGATAAAAACGGACACTATCAATTCTGTTGAGACTAGCATGGGTTATTCTCTAATCAGCTGATTCTCACTGGCTGGTGACATTGGGATGTCCGGAGATAAACATGGATGCTAGTTAAGGGAACTAGTTCATTGGAGTGACTAGCTGTAAGACTTCATATGGGAATCTACATATAGATATGTCAATGAAGATCTTACTGCGGCTTAAGTGCGATGTTCCTTTGACTTGCGGTGTTCAAGTCATCTTGGTCATGGAGACTTATACTTTGACATCTTAAGCAAGCATCTCCAAGGAGGTGTGGACCCAGGATGATCGGGTATAAGCCGAAGTGCCCGAAGATGTTTGAACAGCCTACAAAGGATTCACCACTCCTTGCGAGAAGATGTATACCCAGGCCTATCGTCGGATTGTTACTCAAAGCCTCTGGCCAGAGCATATCATGTTTAGAGAGAGAGTCTCTAAAATACATGAGAGTAATTAGAAATCCAAAGGACGAGTAAGACATTACTTGGGCTAGGTGTGACGTAGTCAGCCTAGTGGGGACTGACACCATTGACCGTGTCCTGAACCAAGTGGGTATAAGGTGGTGAAGGGAATGGGGCACGATTCATTAGAGCTGCTGAAGGGTTTCAGAATAATTTCTTCTGAGGTCAAACCGTTGATCTTTCGATTAATTGGGGATCATGATGTACTACTAGGTGCCACTCATGATCGTTCTATAATTTGTTGATTATAGACGGCCAACATAAATCGAAAGCCTATTTAGTCACACGCACTACGAGTAATCCGAGGGATTTAAAATGAGTTGAAAATTAGATTTTCCGATCAAGAGAAATAAGTCGAATCTGAGTTAGTCAGAGGCGCAATGGAAGCTAAAAATGGCTAAGTCTTTTGAAGGCTTTTTGGGCGAATTAAATGAGTTTAATTCGCGGCGGTTCGGGTTGGTTTTGGCCGGCCAAAGAGGGTGTTAAACCCTCTTTGGTGGCCGGCCAAATAGAGGAGAATAAACCAATTTAATTGGTTTAATTAATTAAATAAATCTAGTACAATTTATTTTATAAATTATGGATAAATAAATTTGTATAAAGAAATTTATATAAATAAAATTTATAGAAATTTATTCTTTTATGGAAGATTAAAATAATCCATGAATTGGATTTATTTTAATTTTATAAAATCAATTATGAATTGATTTTTCTATAATAAGAAAGTTTATAAATTTCTTATAAAATTTATTCTATAATTTAAAGAGAAGAAGAATTAGTTTTTATTATAAATTAGTTTATAATAAAGACTTGGTTTAAACGGAATTAATTCATAAGAATTTATAGGATAAATTTCTTATGGTAAATAATTAGTTTTATTATAAAGTTAGTTATAATAAAATTCATAAGAGAATTTATAGGATAAATCTCTTATGATAACTAATTTGTTTTATTATAAATTGTTTATAATAAGACTAGGCTTAAAAGGAATAAGCAATAAGAAAATTTATAAGATAAATTTCTTATAACTAATTCCGTTAATTCGGTTTAAAGGGAGACTTAGCAAAGGAGTTGCTACTATATAAAGGAACCAAAGGCTAGCCCTTAATTCCAACGAAAATAATTAAGAGATTAATTATTTCTCTCCCTCTTTCTCTTCTCTTCTCTCCTCCTCTTCTTCTCCTTCACATTAGGGCCGGCGCCCCATCCTTGTGGATTAGGGCCGGCACACACAACCATCACCCAAGGGAGTTGGCGTGAGCTTTCAAGGAGAAGGAGAACCCGAACACGAAGAAGAAGAAGCGGATAGCGACTCCTCTCTTCTCGGAATTCGATTCTGTTACTTCGTTGGTTAGTTTTCCTAATTTTTCTCTTGTCCTTCTGGTTGTGCCTTCCGAGAATCTAGTAGTTCTCGTCGGCACAAAACTCGTGACTTTGCGAAGTCATCCCGAAGAGAACTCGGCGTGGACGCGAATAGAGGCGAAGCTTCCAAGGGACGCTACGGTTGGATCTTGTCCCTTTCTTCGAGTTACGCAAGGTACAAAAGTAAATTAGTTTACTTTTTCGCAAACTTTTATTTTATGATTATGTCGATACACTATAAGGTTGCATGCTAGATACGAAGTTAAAATAATTTAGGAAATTATTTTATGCAAACTCTTCCGCTGCACGTAAAAATTTTAAATTTTACGAACTCGTATCCTTGTCGACATGCACCCGGTCCCAACACTTTGCACCAACAATTTCTCCCTTTTTGATGTTTGACAATAATCTTAAGTTAGGTTAGGTCCAAGGGTTCTAGATTTAACTATTGGGAGAAATTGAAAAAAAATCTAACTTAAGCCTCTCTCCCCCTTTGTCACACATCAAAATGAAATAGCGGAAAGAAAATTTGCACCACCAATAAGATTTTTGAAAAAATCTAACTTAAGCCTCTCTCCCCCTTTTGAAAATACTTAAGATATTTTTTTTATAAAATGATTTTCAAAACTCTTCAACTCTTTTTTTTGAAAAAAAAACTAAGTCCTTGTTTAGAAAATATTCTAAAAGGCACTAAGTACTTTAAAAAATATTACACCAATAATATATGAATTTTAAAAAGAATTTGAACTTTCCTAAGTCTGACACAATGCTAGGAATTTTGTTGACCACAAAAAAATTCCTATGTGTCTTAGAGATTTTCCATAAATGAATATTTTCAATGTTTTTGGATTTGAAAAATAACAATTTTCTTGATTTAGTTTCTTTTCCAGTCTAACACAATCCTAGGAAACCTTGTTAACTAAAAGGAAAATTTTCCTAAGTGTCTTGGAAAATTTTCCAAACTCAAGATAAAGATTCAAAGATTTTAAAAGATTTTCAAGATTGTAGTTTCAAATGCATTTTCTTAAAAAAAAGATAGTTGTTGAAAATATAATATTTTTGAAACCTCTAAAGTCTTTTAATTTGAACCTCCCCTAAACTTAACACAGTCCTAGGAAGCTTGTTAACCACAAGTTGATCTCCTCTGAGTCTTAGGGTTGGATTCAAATGAAAATGAATTACAACAAAAATTATAAGAAATATTTTTAAATAATCAGAAATACATTAATTTCTTTTGATTAGGACTCCACCTAAACCTGACACAATCTTAGGAATCCTTGTAGATCATAAAGGAAACTTCCTATGTGTCTTTAGAGTTTATCCAAATCATAAGAACAATTAACGCATATTTTAGGAAAATATTTTTGAAGGAATATGATAGTATTTGAAGAAGTATTTTTTTAAAAATATTTTGAAATGCATAATAATTTTTTCAAACACATTTTTCGAAAAGTATTTTGAAAGACAATAATTTTGAGCAAATTTTTTTTGAAAGTGATAAATTTTCAAAAAGAGTAATTATTAAAAAATAAGTTTCAAAAGAATTAAAAAAAACTCCCCTTGAACCTGATAACTTCTGGCTACCCTTGTTACCTACAAGGACCTCTACCTAAGTGTCTTAAGGGACTTTAGTGTGGACCTAGAAGATTTGTGTCTAAGTGTAGGTTAAATAATTTTAGAAAAGATATATAATTTTTGAAATACGTATTTATATGTAAGCACCCAATCAAGCATGAAATTCATTAAAATATTATTATGTTTAAACTTTATTTTGAAAATAGATTTTTAAGAAAATATCATCTAGATTTTGAAACATTTTCAATGGCATTTGTCAACTAATTAGTCCTTAACATCTCACCCATTCTAAGTGTCACAATACAAACAAGCATGGTTACCTTATGGGTGTTTGTGAGATGCTTAGATAATTTTTCTCAATTAATTTATAGATTGCTTGACCTTGAGTTAGATTCAAGTTTAACAATTAGTAACTTAAAAATTAATTTCAATAATTGCCTTCCAAGTCTTGGCGAGGTACAAAGGTCTTCTTTGGTCGTAGCCTTATTCGATCATCAACTCTTTCCTTAGACAAAGCCTTTTAAAGAAATAATACTTTCAATTTACTCTTTTGAAAACTTTAGTCTAACTAGTCTGGGATGTGGCGAGTTAGCTTCGACTAGATCCACTTAGCTAAGTCAACCAGATCGGGTACTCCTTACCCTTCCTGACTTCCTAGACCAAGTTTCCCTAATGCACTATTATCTCTCCCTATCCTGGTACTAGGTTAGGCAAGTATTAATCAATCTTTTTCCTATCTAACCATTCTAAATTAAGCAGAAAATAAACTAGCATGAATTGTTGGTGCAAGTTGCATCAATGATGTTCTTCTTTAAGTGTTTTAATGTTTGACAATACACTTAAGTCAGTGATATATTAAACAGAGAAAGGGGGGCAAAGGAGAAGTAACCTAAGTTGAAGAAAAGCCCTAGTTAACCTAGGCATCGAAACCCCAAGACCCGGCGAAGGGCTGCTGGGCACCTAGCAAAGGGCTGCTAGGTATCAAAATCCTAAGACCCGGCGAAGGGCTGTCGGGCACCTAGCGAAGGGCTGCTAGGCATCGAAACCCTAAGACCTGGCGAAGGGATGCTATGCATCGAAGACCTAGCGAAGGGCTGCTAGGCACCTAGAGAAGGGATGCTAGGCATCAAAGACTTAGCGAAGGGCTGCTAGGCACCTGACGAAGGACTGCTAGGGAATGAAGACCTGGTGAAGGACTGCTAGGGAATGAAGTCTTGGTCCAAGGGACTGAGCAACTTAGCTGAGCGATGACTAAGGATAGGAGTAGAGACGGGTTAGGGTTTGGGCATCTCGAGGTCCGGAAGTATCGAAAGCTAAGCAAAAGTCCACCCGAAGGACTGGGTGGCAACTGTCTCCTGAAAGGAGTAGGTGAAAGGCGAGTTCTCAGGGATGGGAACTTGTGCCGGTTCGACCTAGGGTTTCGTGCAAATTCGAAGTCCGAACCAAGTCCTTAAGGCTAATATTATATGTATATGTGCTTTGTGTTTATGTATCTTGCAGGTACCAAGATTGGAAGACAAAGCAGGTGGCTGGAAGCACTAAAGCAGAGCGCCCCCATCAGTGGGGGCGCCCCCATGCATCCAGGGCACCCCCATTGTTGGGGGCGCCCAAGCCAAAGGTAAAAAATGCAGATTTTGTGAAGCAGGCAGAATAAGCTTCAAGCGGGGCGCCCGGGAGGTCCGGGGCGCCCGGGTTCAAAGCTGTTTTTGCTGTTTCGACTCCGAAACATAGATAAGCCTTCATGAGGGTGCCCGGGAGGTCCGGGGTGCCCTGGTCAAAGGTTTTATCAGCTGCGGCGAGGTCGACGCGGGGATAAGGTTTGACCAAGTTTATCGGGGCACCCCCGACGTCCAGGGCGCCCCCAGGAGTGCTATAAAGGGGCTTCGACCCCTCTGCTTCAGACACAACTGCTAAGTACCATTCTGATCACTCTGACCGACGACAACGCGCTAAAGATGAGGCTCTACGATCGGGAGGCTCCAGGAGGAAGTGCACGGCACTTCGGAGATCCAGATTGGCCGAGCTTCAAACTTGTTCTGTTCGGTTCGCTTTAATTATACTGCAGTTAATTTTCTATATTTGTGATCGCAATTATTGTACTGTAAGACGGGTTTCTCTGCCTCCAGAAATTCCGAAAAGGAGACCAATAGTGGGCTCACGCTGAGTACATAGGCCTTGGACGTACTGACCCTGGGGGGTCGGGAACCAAGTAAATAAATCCCGCGTGTAAACTGTCTTTTGTTTTGTTCGCTTGTTCTATTATTTTTCCACTGCTACTAACTCTGTGTCCAGAATGAACGATAGTATTATGAAAGTTTTACGAAGATTTTTCACGATTGATATTCACCCCCCCCTCTATCGAAGGCACTGGTCCTACAATTAGTATCAGAGCTGAGCCGCTCTTCACCGGACTAACCGCCGACGGAGCAACGATGCCAGGAGTTGAGGGGGAGCCCAGGGGTGAATCAGGTATAATTTAATTTCAAATGTCAAATTTTTAATTCCATGTTATTTGTTTCACATGCAGGGAGAGAGGGCACTATAAAAATCAGTGCCCTACTCATAAGATTCGGTTTACACCACCGGTGGCAAAGGAGACACCAGCGCCAGGAAGCTGGAGGGACAAAAGTCATGTACAATGCTTCAAGTGCGAAAAATACGGACACTATAAGAACAAGTGTCCGGCCAAGGTACGTAAGATTTATGTTTCAAAAATTTTACAAATTCCTACACTGTCTTTAGATAATTCAGTTAATTTTTCTGATAAATTAGATTTACTGCATAGTAAAATTAATATTTTGCAAGACAAATTAGAAAATACAGATATGACTAAAATATCAGAAATTAATTATTTAATTCAGAACATTAATTCAGTAATTTCTAAAATAAATTATCATAACTTTAATACTGATATTGTTAATCCTAATAATTTTATTTTTGATAATTTTAAACTTAATTCTAATTCTGATAACTTTAATTCTAATAATGTCAATTCTGATAATTCTAATTCAGATATATTTAATTCTAAGGGTAAATCTGAATTCAAAAATCCTAAGGATAAATCTGAATTCAAAAGTTTTAAGGATAATTCAGAAATTAATTCTAAAAATCTTAAGGATAATTCAGAAATTAATTCTGAAAATCTTAAGGATAATCTAGAAATTAATTCTGAAAATCTTAAAGATAATCTAGAGATTAATGTTGAATTTCTTGAAAATATTGAAGATGTATCTGAGGATAATTCTGAGGATAATATTGAAGATAAAATTCTCCTAGATAATAACTTAATCATAGATAATCTTGAAAATTATTACAAAACCTTAACTAGTGGCCCAAATTACTCCTATTTTGAGGATACTAAAAGATATAATTTTGAGGATGAGGAGGATATGGAACTGTCTAAGATTAGGGCCATAGACAATAAAAATTATAAAGATTCAAATAAATCAAAATTATTAGAAAAACTTGAAAAGATAGATAAAGATGAAGAAGAAATTTTCGAAATAAAGAAAATGATAAATTTAAACCCACAATTATTAATTAATCATTTCAACCTTAATTATTCAAATCTTAATTAATTCAAATTAATTCAAATTAACTTATATTAATTCAAATTAATTCAAATTAACTTATATTAATTCAATTAATTCAAATTAACTTAAATTAATTCAATAAATTCAAATTTATTCAAATTAATTCAATTAATTCAAATAAACTTAAATTAATTCAATTAATTTAAATAAACTCAAATTAATTCAATTAATTCAAATAAACTCAAATTAATTCAATTAATTCAAATAAACATAAATAAATTCAATTAATTCAATTATTTCAAATAAACTTAAATTAATTCAATTAACTTAAATTAATTCAATTAATTCAAATAAACTTAAATTAATTCAATTAATTCAAATAAACTTAAATTAATTCAATTAATTCAAATTAATTCAATTAATTCAAATAAACTCAAATTAATTCAATTAATTCAAATAAACTTAAATTAATTCAATTAATTCAAATAAACTTAAATTAACTCAATTAAACTTAAATTAATTCAATTAATTCAAATAATCTTAAATTAACTCAATTAATTCAAATAAACTTAAATTAATTCAATTAATTCAAATAAAATTAAATTAATTCAAATAATCTTAAATTAATTCTATTAATTCAAATAAACTCAAATTAATTCAATTAATTCAAATAAACTCAAATTAATTCAATTAATTCAAATAAACTCAAATTAATTCAATTAATTCAAATTTAAATTAAATCTTAATTAAATTCAAATTAAAACTTAATTAAATTAAAATTAAATCTTAATTAAAATAAATCTTAATTAAATTCAAATTAAAATTAAATTAAAATTAAATCTTAATTAAATATTAATTAATTTAAATCTTAATTAAATTCAAATTAAATCTTAATTAAATTCAAATTAATATTAAATTCAAAATTGTTAGAATATTTTCCTAAAAATATATTTTCAAAATAGTGCTTTAACATAATAATATTTTTATGGAAATTCATACTTGTCTGATTGATTATACATATTATACATTTTTCAAAAGTATATCTTTTCAAAAATTGTTTGACTAACTCAATTAGACACAAGCCCCTTAGGACAACACTAAGGTTCCTTAAGGCACTTAGATAGAGTCAAACGATGTTGGGTGCAAGGGGAGTGGTTTATTCTTTTTCAAAAATTATCCTTGAAAAACCACTATCTTTTAAAACGGTTTTCGAAAACTGGGCTTTAAACACTATTACTTATGTTTTTCGAAAACTATGTCGGATAAATTACCTTAATTTCAAAATATGTTTCGAAATTTCAAAATACATTCCAAGAGTGTGCTTTGTCTTGTTTGATTTTGATAAACCCTAATGACACAAAGGAAGGTCTACTTCATAATCTATAAGGACTCCTAGAATGTGTCAGATTTAGGGGGAGTCTGAATCAAACTTCTGAAAAAGTTTTTTTTGTGATTAATTGTATTGAAATTATTAGATAATTCCTGTGATTTGAATCAAACCTTAAGACTCAGAGGAAGAGTACCTGTGGTCAACAAGCTTCCCGGGATTGGGTCAAGTTTAGGGGGAGGTCAAATTAAAAAAATTATTGAATATTTCAAATGTTTTCATGCGCGGTATTTTCAAATCCTGTTGAAAACATAAGTATTCTTTCAAAATAGTATAAATTTTTTTAAGAAAAAAATAAATAAATACTGTTACTTTCAAAAATTCATCTGGTTTTTGATCAATTTGAAATAATGTTTATCTTGAGATTGGAAAATTTTCCAGGACACTTAGGAAAATGTCCTTGTAGTCAACAAGGTTTCCTATGATTGTGTCAGACTAGAAGATAAACCAAGTCAAGTATTATGACTTCAAAAATTCATACATTTTTCAAAATTAACTTACATCCTATTATTTTATTTTTTAGAATTTGTGTGATTTATGAAATTATTTTTATATTTACTTGAGTTTGAAGAATTTCCAGGACACTTAGGAAAATGTCCTTGTAGTTAATAGGGTTTCCTAGGATTGTGTCAGACTGGAAAAGAAACCTAGTCAAGTAAAATATTATGCTTTCAAAAGTACTTATGTCTTACAAAGCCTAATATTCTTTCAAAAAGTACTTAATTTTGCAAAAATTCAATGTATTTTTCAAAAGTACTTAATTTTTCAAAAATTCAAAACATTTTTCAAAGGTACTTATAGTTTTCAAAAATTACATAATCTTTCAAAGTACTTGTACTTTTCGAACCACGAACAAAAATGTCTTTTTCAAAATTATGCAAAAATGCAATATATCATTTATAAAACAATGCTTTCAAAAATTTACACCAAGTATTTTCAAAAAAATTTCATTGTTGGTACAAGTATTTTCTTTTTTTTGATGTATGACAAAGGGGGAGAGGTGTGCTTAAGTTAGAAATTTTTTTTTATTCTTACCAAAGGACCAGTGGATCAAAATGTTTTTCAAATGGGAGAGAATTCCCAGAGGATCAAAAATATATTTTTAAAACTAAGGTCATTTTTTTAAATTTGATCCCAAGGATAGTAAGTTAGCCCCTTCAACCAATCTAACTTAAGTTATTGTCAAACATCAAAAAGGGGGAGATTGTTGGTGCAAATTGCATCAATGATATTCTTCTTTAAGTGTTTTAATGTTTGACAATACACTTAAGTCAGTGATATATTAAACAGACAAAGGGGAGCAAAGGAGAAGTAACCTAAGTTGAAGAAAAGCCCTAGTTAACCTAGGCATCAAAACCCCAAGACCCGGCGAAGGGGTTGCTGGGCACCTAGCAAAGGGCTGCTAGGTTTCAAAACCCTAAGACCCGGCGAAGGGCTGCTGGGCACTTAGCGAAGGGCTGCTAGGCATCGAAACCCTAATACCTGGTGAAGGGCTGCTGGGCACCTAGCAAAGGGATGCTAAGCATCAAAGACCTAGCGAAGGGTTGCTAGGCACCTAGCGAAGAGATGTTAGTCATCAAAGACCTAGCGAAGGGCTGCTAGGCACCTGGCGAAGGACTGCTAGGGAATGAAGACCTGGCGAAGGACTGCTAGGGAAAGAAGTCTTGGTCCAAGGGACTGAGCAACTTAGCTGAGCGATGACTAAGGACAGGAGTAGAGACGGGTCAGGATTTGAGCATCTCGAGGTCCTAAATTATCGAAAGTTAAGCAAAAGTCCACTCGAAGGACTAGGTGGCAACCATCTCCTGAAAGGAGTAGGTGAAAGGCGAGTTCTCAGGGATGGGAACTTATGCCAATTTGACCTAGGGTTTCGTGCAAATTCGAAGTCCGAACCAAGTCCTTAAGGCTAATATTATATGTATATGTGCTTTGTGTTTATGTATCATGCAGGTACCAATATTGGAAGACAAAGTAGGTGGCTGGAAGCACTGAAGCAGGGCGCCCCCATCAGTGGGGGCACCCCCATGCATCCAGGGTGCCCCCATTGTTGGGGGCGCCCAAGCCAAAGGTAAAAAATGCAGTTTTTGTGAAGCAGGCAGAATAAGCTTCAAGCGGGGCGCCCGGGAGGTCCTGGGCGCTCGGGTTCAAAGCTATTTTTGCTGTTTTGACTCCGAAACACAGATAAGCCTTCATGAGGGCGCCCGGGAGGTCCGGGGCACCCTGGTCAAAGGTTTTATCAGCTGCGGCGAGGTCGACACTGGGATAAGGTTTGACCGGGTTTATCGTGGCGCCCCCGACGTCCAGGGTGCCCCCAGGAGTGCTATAAAAGGGGCTTCGACCCCTCTGCTTCAGACACAACTGCTAAGTACCATTCTGATCACTCTGACCGATGACAATACGCTAAAGACGAGGCTCTATGACCGGGAGGCTCCAGGAGAAAGGGCGCGACACTTCGGAGATCCAGATGAGTCGAGCTTCAAACTTGTTCTGTTCGGTTCGCTTTAATTGTACTGCAGTTAATTTTCTATATTTGTGATCGCAATTATTGTACTGTAAGACGGGTTTCTCCGCCTCTGGAAATTCTGGAAAGGAGACCAATAGTGGACTCACGCCGAGTACATAGGCCTTGGGCGTACTGACCCTGGGGGGTCGGGAACCAAGTAAATAAATCCCGCGTTTAAACTGTCTTTTGTTTTGTTCGCTCGTTCTATTATTTTTCCGCTGCTACTAACTCTGTGTCCAGAATGAAAGATAGTATTACGAAAGTTTTATGATGATTTTTCACGATCGATATTCACCCTCCCTCTATCGAAGGCACCGGTCCTGCATGAATGACATGACAGATATATATTTAAAAATAGACAGATGCATGAGCATGACATTTATGCATGAGTCAATCAAGTCAAGTAATTTTAATTTGGTTTCTGATAAGATATGAAATTCTCAATTTGATATAGAGGGTGTGAACCAGCGAATATGTCAACCCACCTTGACATATTTATTATTATTAAGTTAAATGTTTCAGTTGGGTAGGATTTTATTTATTTTTACAATTGAAGGTAATTAATTAGAATTTAATTCATGGATTTTGTTGAATTAAGTATTAAAGTTAAATCGTTAATTAATTAATAAAAATTTTTGTTGTAGAATTAATTAAAGATTAATTAGTTAAGGATTATATTAAGGATTAATTAGTTTAGAATTAATTGAGGATTAATTTGTTAAGAATTAATTAAATTTTAAATTATTAAGAATTAATTAAAGTTTAAACTATTAATTAAAGTTTAAATTATTAAGAATTAATTAAAGTATAAAGTTTTAAGAATTAATTAGGGTTTAAATTGTTAAGAATTAATTAAATTTTTAATTATTAAGAATTAATTAAAATTTAAATTGTTAAGAATTAATTAAGGTTTAAATCATTAAGAATTAATTAGAGTTTAAATAATTAATTAAGGTATAAATTATTATGAATTAATTAGAGTTTAAATTATTAAGTATTAATTAAGGTTTAAATTATTACCTTAGTAAATATAGCTTTAATTTTAATGAATTCTTCTTTGTCTTCATCTTTAGAGTTATATTTAGAATTATTAATTAAAATTATATTATTTTGATTTACAAGGGGTATTCAGGCTTGCGCCCGACTAATCCGCTTGGTTGACCGGCCCTACTAATCTGCTTGGTTGACCGGCCCTGCCTCATAGCCTTCAACGAGAGTCCCCACCGGTCAATGAGGGTAAATCTTGGGACGGAGGCACGTGTTGACTTCACTACTGATGATATCGGTACCCGATGGCTCGACCACGCAGCAGCCTGTGGCGATTTATTTCATCAACATACTGCGCGCTCTACCAGGGAGGAATCGAACCCGAGAAGTGAGAGATCACCCAAGTGAGCCATTACCAATTGTGCCATGCCCGCGGGGGCAAAATTGTATTATTATCTTCACAATATGTAGAATAATTTTCAAGATTATTAATTAAAGTTGTAGCACTATATTCAAAATCAATAGAATTAACTAAGGGTTGACTATTATCCTCACCATTATCTTCAGAAATAGGTTGAGTATTATTATCAATATTATCTTGAGTATTATCTTCAACATTATCTTGAGTATTATCATCAATATTATGTTCAGAAATATTAAAATTATCAGCAATAATATTAATCAACGTTTCATCGCTATCTTTAGAATTATTAGAAATATTATTAAGTAAAGTGTTAGAATTAATTTCACAAATTGTAGCATTAATATTAAGGATTAATGAATTAATATTTGATATTTTAATATTGTGAATGTTTAATAATTTTTCATGCAGTACATTAAGTTGGCTATGCAAAAAAATCTAATTTATCAGAAAAATTAACAGTGTTATCCAAATTATCAGAATGATTGTATAACTGTGCAGGAATTTGAAAATTATTACGAAAATTAATCTTTTTTACCTCCTTTATTGTAGTCGCATTTCTCGGTATTGAGGATCGAGCCACTTTCCAGTCTGGGCACTGGTTCTTGTAATGTCCCAGCTTTTGGCACTTGAAACAACAGATGTGACTCTTGTCCCTCCGAACTCCTAGCGCTGATTCTTTCGTTGCCGCCAGTGGTGACGTTCGAATCTTATGAGTAGAACACTGGTTTTTATAGTATCCTCTCTTCCTGCACTTAAAACAAATAATATGGAATTTGAAAATTGACATAATAAAAATTTTACCTTTATTCACCCTTGCTCCGCCTCAATTCCTGGCGTTGTTGCTCCTTCGGCTGTTAGTCCGGTGAAGAGCTTCCTGCTCTGATACCACTTGTAGGATCAGTGTCGGTCAATAGAGGGGGGGGTGAATATCGATTGGAATAAACTATAAGTCTGGAAAGGATGACTGTTTGGGTTAACCCATCTTACAGTTTATCCTACCAAACATCAGGTCCTGTTTGGGTTAACTCATGATCACATTGACTAACCTTATTATATTGTCAAACATCGAAACCCTAGAGGATGACTGTTCATCACTGATGCTCTTTGCACCAACAAAGATGACCATGATATATCACAGGTCAGGAATGCTAATTGGAACTTCTAAAGACATGATAGAAGGAAGAGTATAAAGGGTATGGTCGGATGAGCCGACCAAATGACTGACCCGAAAAAAATCTCCTACGACTACTGCGAACGCTAGAAGACACTGATCACCGAAGCGTATGGATCACCAGAAGCGACAGTGCGAAGAGAGAGGACCAACGAGGATGAGTGAGGGTGAAATAAGGCTAATAGACCTAAGGGAGCAATTTATAGGGAAGCTCTGACTCACTCAACTGTCCGATATGCCCTGGGAAAACACGAGGCTAGATCTAGTTATCCATTGCTTAGCCAATTAAATGATGCCTTGATACCCGTCTCTGACAAGAGGCGTGCCCTCTCCTGATGAAAGGCTCTTTGAGAACCTACCACCCAGTCAGGGAATGACATGTGGCAAAGCAAGAGAAGGGCATTTATGATCAAAGAGATGGCAGAGATCATCGTCACCATGGGCATATCTCAAGTCGTGCACGCGCCATCCCGCATTGGTGATAGCCATGTCACAACAAGGATTGATGGTTGTTGGTGCAAGATGCACCACAGTTGAACTGTGTTTTGATGTTGGCAAAGGTTCACAGTTATTGTGGGGACCGATGCCGTCGATAGAGGGGGGTGAATATTGACCTTAAAAACTTTTTCTGGAAAGCGTGTCTTTCGAGCGTTCTAGACAAAGAGTTAGTGCGCAGCAGAAATACGAAAGAATAGAAAAGCAAGACACTTTGTACACATGGGATTTACTTGGTTCCTGACCCCCTAGGGTCAGTACATCCAAGGCCTAAGCATGGGAACGCCCGTCCACTAATGGTCTCCTTTCCAGACTTTCCGGAGGCGGAGAAACTCGTCTTACAGTGTACGATTTACAATAAAAAATATACGGAAACTAAGTGAAGAAAAGTAAATCAAACCAAAATAGAAAAGTCGAACGCCCGGCCGATCTAGACCTCCAAAGTATCGCGTACTTCCTCCTGGAGCCTCCTTGGTCGCAGGGCTTCATCTCTAGCACTTTTATTTAGCTCAGAATGCTCAGAATGATCGTAGAAGTGTTGTATTGAGTTGAGGGGTTGAAGCCCCTTTTATAATCTTATCTAGGGCGCCCGTGATGCTATGGGGCGCCTCATAAGTGGTCAAAGGTTCATCCAAATCGCGAACTTCGCGAGCTATAAAAACTGCCTTATTGGGCACCTGTATTGAAGGAGGCGCTTGATTCATTCAGGCGCCTGAGTTAATGGGGGCGCCTATATCAATGGGGGCGCCTGTATCAATGGGGGCGCCTATATCAATAGGGGTGCCCGAGAAGCTGTTTTTCAGTCTCTTTGTGTTTGTTTGCCTGCTTTGTCTTCAGTTTTACCTACCTGCAAGATACACAAACACAAGACAAACAAGTAGATAATCTTAACCTTACGGACTTAGTTCTGACTTCGGATTTCCACGAAACCCTAGGTCACACCAACGCCTAAGTTCCCACCCCCGGGAACGCATCTTTCACCTACTCCTCTCAGGAGACGGTTGCCACCCGACCCATCCGGTTAGACTTTTGCCCAGCTTCACTCACCAGGACTTTTGCCCAATCTCACGACCAGGACTTATTGCCTAACTTCACTTGTCAGGACTTTTGCCCAGCTTCACTCACCAAGTCTTAGTGCCCAGCTTCACTCACCAGGTCTTAGTACCCAACTTCATTCACTAGGACATAGTGCCTAGCTTCACTCACCAGGTCTTAGTGTCCAACTCTCGGTCAGGTCTTAGGTGCCCAGCCCTCGGCCAGAACTTAGTGCCTAGGTTAACTAGGACTTTTCATCACTTTGCTCCAGTTTTCTTGACTACCCTTCCCTTGTTCAATGTATCACTGACTTAAGCATATTGTTAAACATTGAAACACTTAGAGGAGAACATTACTGATGCATCTTGCACCAACAGTTATGTCCTATTGTTATCTGATGGATTGATCTAGTGTGTAAGAAGATGTGTAAGAAGATCACCTCAGTGAAGTCCTAGTTGCGGCTAGGCTGAAGTCTTAGCATATCATTGAAACCAGGCAGGATGCCTAGATGGGTTGATGATGAGGGTAAATTTGATACCTTTTTATCCTTTTGTCACGCTTATTCACTTGCTTTTATTGATTGACATTTACATTATTATGTCCCTTTCATAGCTTTTATCAACATATTTCCTATTTTTAGTTTAAAGACCTTCTTTTCTCCTATTTTCACTTTCAGAGAGTGTTTTGGAGCTAGACGGATGAGAAAAGGAGAAAAACAGAGCTAGAAGACTAACAAGATTGGTCGTGGCGCCAGAGGCACAATCCCTTCTGCTTCCATGGTCGTGTCGTGCCCCCTGACACGACCCGTGCAGTTCTTTAGCTAAGGCCATACCCCCTGGCACGATCATATAGTCCACCAAGGAGGGTTGTGCCCCACGGCATGACCCATGCTTTATTTCTTAACTCTGGTCATTCCACCCAAGAACGACCATGCTCCGGTTGTGCCTCCCTTTTCAAGGTCTGGTCGTGCCAACCAGGCATGACCATGCTCAAGTCATGCCTTTTTGGTCGAGAGTGACATGGTCATGCTTTGGCTATGCCACACCACATGGCCCGTGCTACGGGGCTGGGTTAGGGTAATGAATTTCGAGTGTAAAAGGGGATTTTCTCCCCTTTACAAGGGGAGGAAGTTTTCCCCCTTGGTGGGGAACCATCTCTAATCTCTACCCTACTTTTCCGGTGATCTCTGGTGACTCCAAGACATCTCCAATACTCCCCTATCTCAACGAAGGCTTGGATTAGATCCGAAGACTCGACTTTAAGGACGGATAAGCTTCTTTATCTTCCTCTCTAGATTTGCTTGTGAAGCTTTCTATTTTTGAGTCTTTGTGCTTCTCTCCATGTCTTGTCAGTAGATCTCCACATGTTCTAGGGTTGGGAAGTAGATGTGATGTGTGTTTGATATAAACTCTATGGTTTGTGTAATGTCCTTTGATTGATGACAAGGTTTGGAACATATTTTATTTGATTGAATGCTTCCATGAATGTTTACTCTTATTTGCCATTAGTGTATGCTTAATTATTGTGTTGATTGAATGGATTATGGGGATCAATGCCCATTGAGGGGAGATGCTCAAGGTTGTATGCCCGGGGAGCCCTCTGTGATAAGGGTTATCCTTTCAACCGGACAACCTTGAGCACTCCCTTGACTTGGACATTATGTCCTCACAAGGATAGACCTAACTCCAACTCAATGGGTCACCCCTAATCCTGCGTTAGGAGATGACTTGTGTAATTTAGGATCATTTGACTGGGGAACCCTAACGACAAGGGAAATCCTTTAACCAGACATCCTAAGTTATCTTGCCTATCTAATAGTATTGGATAGCCAACAGGGGAGGCACATCGATGTGAAGTTGTAACCCACACCGGTAATCTAGAAGACCACTGTGTCACGCCAAGATCTAGAAACCAATTATTGAAATGTATTTTTAAATTACTGCTTGTTAAACTTGAATCTAACTCAAAGTTCAATTAAATCATAGATTTCACTTAAATTTAAAGATAAAATTTAACATATCTTACAAAACAGATAAAGTTTTCTTGTTTTGTCACTTAGAAATGGATGAGATGTTTAGGAATTAAAAGGATTAGTCCAACCAAACTAACTCAACAAACCAATTTAATTTCACCTTTAATTAATTAAACCTAATCTAAAATTTTTACCCTTATCAAAATTCTTGCTTAAAAATCTTAACATAATTTTATTTTTTAAAATTCTTAACTTAATTTTGTTGGTGCCCCGGTTAGTTTTGATGTGATCCACCAAGTTAGTTGGGTCCTGTTGGTTTATTGATCCCTCTGCTAAGTGTGCAGGAGCTTAGGTACGGAGGAAGTCGAGCGTAAGACGTGGCGGACGAGAAGGATTGCGCGGGAAAGCGAGCCGACGGGCTCGGTGCAATCCGAGGGACGCGTAAGCTGCGGAAGAGTATGCCGGTGGAACGAGAAGGACGTGCGCAACGTCCGAGGGATGAAAAGCCGGGAGGAAGTACGTTCGAGGGGCGAAAGGCCAGAGTCGGGTTCGGGTGAACCTAACTCCGGTTGGCCGGAAATCACCCAATTAACGGTTTGACAAAAAGTCAACTAAGTTGACTTTTATCAAGTCAACATTTGACTATAATTAAAATAATAAAGTTTTAACTATATTAAAATTTTATTTAAAGTTTCAATTTAATTAAAGTATTTAAATAAACTATCTTTTATTTCTTTTACGTAAACTTTAATCTAATTAAAGTTTATCTTAACTTCAGTTTTTACGTGGATGCATGCTAAGTCAAAAAAGGATGGCTTTTCGGCAACGGCAATTAAGTTTTTACGTGGATGCATGCTCAGTCAAAAAAGGATGGCTTTTCGACAACTGCAATAGGATGGCTTTTCGGCAACAGCGATTAAAGCCTCAATCGGCAACGGCAATTAAGGTTAAAGTCTCATCTTAATGCATGGGGCTCGGTCAACAGCCATCCCCAGCAATTAAAGCCTCATCTTCATGCATGATGCTCGGTCAAAGGTTATTTACGATCAAGATGAAATTCAATCTTGTATCAACGATTAAGATCGTATCACTCAACTTATAAATAGGCTTAGAGATTCAGTATCAATTCATTGAGTTGTAAACTCTCTTTCTCTCTAAGCTTTCTCTGTGCTACAACTGTAAAGGCTTCTCCGCCTTAAGGAGTTTCTGTTTGAGCATCAACTGCCTTGGAAGCAACGACTCTGTTGCAACCAAGTTTATTTCTTTTTAAAGATGAGTGTTAGTGCTTATTTTTCATAAACCGTCTATTCACCCCCCCTCTAGCCGGTCGACCTGATCCTACAAATTTAATTTTTTAAAATTCAAACTTAATTAATGTTTTTAAAATCTAACTTAATATTTCAAATCAAACTTAATTAATATTCTCAAAAAATTTAATTAATTTTAAAAAATCTAACTTAATTTTCAAAATTTAATTTAATTTTTCAAATTGAAATATAATTTTTCAAATCATTGTTAACATAATTAATTGTTAAAACTAAAACTATTATTTTCAAAATTACTTTCACTTTTAACATGTTAGGACTCAAAAATGCATGACTAAAAGTTCTGTACTTATTCATTAAATGCTTTAGTTTCTTTTTGTTTACTTACTAGAAAATAACTTAATCTTATTTTTTTAATTTTTGCAAACGGTTTTGGCATAAAAATTATTTTCAAAAAGTTATTTTTGATTTCACTTTGAAAAATATATGGAAAAGTTTTTGCATAATAAACTTTATGAAAAAGGTGATTCTTTTCATGTTGGTGCTTGGATGGCAAGAGATGAGGGGGTGAATGTAGCCAAACACAAAACTTAGCTTCTTTGAGAACTTCTGCACTTAGGGTTAGCAGCAGCAGTGGAAGATAATAATACAAGTGCAGAAATGAAAAATAAACCAAAACGCTAACAAGGATCATTTACAAGGTTCGGGGATAACTTGCCCCTACTCCTTGGCGTGCCCGTGAGGTGGGCGATCCCTTTAGCCTCCTTCTCGGTGGAGAAACCTCTCCATAATCGGTCTCAAGAAGATACAAGATAAGCTCACGAGACACTAGAAGGAAAAAACTCACAAGTATGCAGCAAAACACTTAAGCACGAAGCAACAGAGAGCACAAGCACAACCCAGCCAAACTCCTCAAGTTTTTTGTCTGTTCACCGCTATCACTCCTATGCTTCCAGCTTCATCTGAAGCTTCTGCTCCCATCACCAGGCTCTCCATCAGCATCCACTGAAGGCACAGCCTGACCCCCTGACTCCCTGAGCACTCAGTCCACTGAAGACCTCTCCAGCTGAGCCTCCGTCAGTTGCCAGCCGTGCCCCAGAAGCCGTTGAGACCTGAAACGAGTAAACAGACAAACCTGCACGAAGGAAAGTCCTCAGTTGACTATCCTCCATGGTTTGAATCCTCCCTGTATTACCTGCACTCTCATCAGAAGCTTAGCAAAGCATATCACAAAGAAATCACAGTGTATCAGAGAAAGCGCAGAGAAAACAGACGCGATCAGAGCGTCTGACAATGATTTGAATTATAGTGATCGGTCACCAGATCGATCAGAGATGACCCTGATCAGTCACCAGACCAATCAGGCTGTGCCCTGATCGGTCTGGTGACCGATCAGGTCACTCCCTGACCGATCAGGAGCCATCCTGATCGTCATAATGAGGAACTCGCGATATTGATCGTTCACCAGAATGATTAGAAGCTCTCCCTGTTCGGTCACCAGACCGATCAGGAGACGAACAGAGGCCAACCAATGTTTCTGTTCTCTCCCTGATCGGTCAACAGGCCGATCAGACTTCTCTGGATCGGTCACCAGACCGATCCACAATAGGGAGTTCATGCCAACTCCCTGATCGGTCACCAGACTGATCCAGCCAAGACCAATTCCACCCTAAGTCAAGAGAACATGCTCCCAGCCTTCTCTGACTCGTGCTCAGTCCCCCGGACCAAGACTCCGTGCCCAGCTTCACTCACCGGGACTTCACCTAGTCCCACTAGGTGTGCCTAGTCCCCCTAGATCTTTTCCCATGTCAGCGTCCGATCTCCCCGATCCACTTGGACTTCACCTAGTCCCACTAGGTGTGCCTAGTCTCACTAGGTCTTTTCCCATGCAAGCGTGTGATCTCCTGATCCACATGGACTTCACCTAGTCCCACTAGGTGTGCCTAGTCCCACTAGGTCTTTTCCCATGCCAGCGTCCGATCTCCCCGATCCACCTGGACTTCACCTAGTCCCACTAGGTGTGCCTAGTCCCACTAGGTCTTTTCCCATGCCAGCGCCCGATCTCCCCGATTCACCTGGACTTCACCTAGTCCCACTAGGTGTACCTAGTCCCACTAGGTCTTTTCCCATGCAAGCGTGCGATCTCCCGATCCACCTAGACTTCACCTAGTCCAACTAGGTGTGCCTAGTCCCACTAGGTCTTTTCCCATGCCAGCGTGCGATCTCCCGATCCACCTGGACTTCACGTAGTCCCACTAGGTGTGCCTAGTCCTAGTAGGTCTTTTTCCATGCCAGCGTGCGATCTCCCTGATCCACCTGGACTTCACCCGAATTCATTCAACCAAACTTAAATCGTTGTCAACACCAAAACAGCAATCGAGCCAGACTCCATCAACAATCTCCCCCTTTTTGTTGTTTGACAACCCGATTTAAGTTTAGGTACTAATGATCAATTGAGGTCAATTATCGTAAGAGAATCAAAATCCTCCCCCTACAATAATTAACCCTAAACTTAATCAACCATTCTCTCTCCCTTTGTCAAACACCGAAAAGGGTATGGTTATTAAGTTTAAACATAACTCCCCCTTAAACGAGGGTCTCTCACCAAACCCAAAATGATCAAAGGTAATTATGAATTGCACATGAAAACATATACAGAATAATATCATAGTCAAACATGTATATGTTTCATATGACAAATAAGTAATGCAGCTCTATCACACTGATTATCGATACAGAAAAATTTTTGATATATTTATGGACGATCAGTTTTCAGAAAAATTTCTGTAATTCTGATTCGTTCTAGAACAGATTGCATTAACAATTGAAATTCCTTAATAGGGGTGTAGACTTCATCAACAGTCGATATTTCAAAAAAATTCCTGAACCATGGTTTGGGTCACTCGACTGAAAATTATTTCTCATTAAGAGATCAAGAAACAAGAGACATGATTCAAACAACCCGTTCATATGGATTTTAAAATTTTCAACATGGGTTTATATCGATTCAGTATTAAATTTGTTCCAAGTATGATTAGGATGTTCCAATTATAATTAGTTTGTATCAGATTTGTTTGTATCAATATGATCAGCAATCTAATACAATTTGATGAAAGGGGATCGGACTGAGGAGTTTTTGACCCAATCAGATAATTTCCTGATCTGATCGATCACCAGACCGATCCGGGTGAGTCCTGATCGGTCGGTGGACCGATCAGGGTGAGTCCTGATCGGTCGGTGGACCGATCAGGTTCGACAGAGAAAGTTTCTCAGCTTGCAATTTCAGAAACCAGATTTCAGAAATTTTGAGAAGTTTCAGAAACTTGTTTGTTTCACCTCTTAACCATTCCCAAACCCTAAATCAATTAGTTTTAATTTATTTGATCATAAGAAGGGTTCCCCTTAACCAAAAAGTATTTCCCACATCATCAAGGAAAATCATTTCCGAGCGGTTTATACATCTTAAGGCAAACTTGTATTCACTTAGTATTATGTTTGTAACAGCACCAATGGATGATCAAGCATGTTCCAAGTATGTTCTTAGAATGATCAAATTTGAATCAAAATGTTCCAAGTATTATCATGTTTATTCCAACCAACCTTGATAATCCATATTACCCTTAGGTACTGATAACTTGATAATCCACTTAGTATTAGGCATATGAAAATTGTTGGTGCAGGAAGCACCATATCGAACCTTGTTTTGATATTGGCAAAGGATTCAAAGTTAAGTATTATTTGTGATCTAATATGTTCACTAAGTGTGCAGAAAGAAGTCCTGGCGAAGGGCTGCTAGGAATCGAAACCCGAAGACCTGGCGAAAGGCTTCTAGGCACCTAGCAAAGGGTTGCTAGGAGTTAAAGACCTGGAGAAGGACTGCTAGGCACCTAGCGAAGGGCTGCTAGGAGTTGAAGACCTGGCGAAGGACTGCTAGGCACCTGGCAAAGGACTGCCAGGAATCGAAGACCTGGCAAAGGGCTGCTAGGCACATGGCAAAGGACTACCAGGAATCAAAGACCCGGCGAAGGGCTGCCAGGCACCTGGCGAAGGAATGCTAGGAATCGAAGACCTAGCGAAGGGCTGCTAGGCACCTGGCGAAGGACTGCTAGGCACCTGGCGAAGAACTGCTGGGTAAAAGTCCAACCGGAGGAGCCGGTTGGCAAAAGGTAAACTCTCCTGAGAGGAGTAGGTGAGGACGCGTTCCCCGTCGAGGGAACAGTAGGCGTCGGTTCAACCTAGGGCTCCATTTGGGGGACCCGAAGTCAGAACCAAGACAGCTACGGCTGTAGAAATCAACTAATATTCTTGCCTTGTTGTTTTGGAACTAACCTTGAATGCAGGGACCAAGAGAACGTGTTTCTGCAGCTCAAAACGCCCCAAAGCAGAAGGGCAGGAAGCTGGGCCAGGGCTCGGGAGGTCCCGGGCGCCCAAGGCAAAAGACAAAACAAAGGAATCAAGAAGTGCATCGAAACAGCCTTAGGCAGGGCGCCTCGGAGAACCCGGGCGCCCAAGGTCAAAGCAATCGAAGCAAAGTAATATGAAGCCAGCGGACCAAGTCAAGGAAGGCCCCCCCAACGTCCTGGGCGCCCCCATCAGCTTTAGAGCCGATTCGAAGGGGATAAGCGCTGACCAAGTTTCGGATAGAAGTTCTCGGATCCGAAGGCACGTGTCAGGCGCCCCCGACGTCCCAGGCGCCCCCAGGAGCACTATAAAAGGGGCTCGACCCCAAGGCTTCAGAACATCAATTTTCCAAGGCCTTTACGCTCTTCGTTCAAGCGCTCTACTCCGACAAACTCCGATCTCGGGATTCTAGCGCCGACGATGACCCTCTACTCCGAAGTACAATCTACACCGGGCGTCGGTAACGAAAAGTGTTGTCATTTACTTACTGCAAAATTTTTGTGCTATACTCTGTAAACCTTTGCGCGAATATAGAATTGCCCGCAGTAAACGGTCATGGACCGTGAGCCTTGGAGTAGGAGCCGACCGCGACTCCAAACCAAGTAAAACTACTTGTGTTCTGTGTGTTGGGACCGGGTGCATGTCGACAAGGATACGAGTTCGTAAAATTCAAAATTTTTACGTGCAGCGGAAGAATTTGCATAAAATAATTTCCAAAATTATTTTAACTTCGTATCTAGCATGCAACCTTATGATGTGTTGACATAATCATAAAATAAAACTTTGCAGAAAAGTAAACTAATTTACTTTGTACCTTTCGTAACTCGAAGAAAAGGGACGAGATCCAACCGTAGCGTCCCTTGGAAGCTTCACCTCTATTCGCGTTCACGCCGAGTTCTCTTCGGGATGACTTCGCAAAGTCACGAGTTTTGTGCTGACGAGAACTACTAGATTCTCTATAGGCACAACTTGAAAGATCAAGAGAGGAAAGATAGGAAACTAACCAAGAAGAAAACGGAATCGAATTCCGGGAAGAGAGGAGTCACTATCCGCTTCTTCTTCTTCTTGTTCGGGTTCTCCTTCTTCTTGTTTGCTCATGCCAACTTCAACTTGGTGTTGATAGGGTGCACCGGCCCTAGCAGCCAAGAGGGAGCCGGCTCTAAACAAATGAAGGGCGTCGGCCCTAATGAAGGAGAAGGAGGAATAGAGGAGAGATTAAGAGAGAGAGAGGGAGAGAATAATTAATCTCTTGATTAGGAATAAGGGCTAGCCTTTGGTTCCTTTATATAGTAGCAACTCATTTGCTAAGTCTCCCTCTAAACCGAATTAACGGAATTAACGGAATTAGTTATAAGAAATTTATCTTATAAATTTTCTTATTGCTTATTCCGTTTAAGCCTAGTCTTATTATAACTAATTTATAATAAAACAAATTAATTATCATAAGAAAATTTATCCTATAAATTCTCTTATGAATTTTATTATAACTAACTTTATAATAAAACTAATTAATTATCATAAGAAATTTATCCTATAAATTCTTATGAATTATTCCGTTTAAACCAAGTTTTATTATAACTAATTTATAATAAAACAAATTCCTCTTCTCTTTAAATTATAGAATAAATTTTATAAGAAATTTATAAACTTTCTTATTATGGAAAAATCAATTCATAATTGATTTTATAAAATTAAAATAAACCCAATTCATGGATTATTTTAATCTTCCATAAAAGAATAAATTTCTATAAATTTATTTATATAAATTTCTTTATACAAATTTATTTATCCATAATTTATAAAATAAATCGTGCTGGATTTATCTTATTAATTAAACCAAAATTAATTGGTTTTCTCCTCTTATTGTGGCCGGCCACCAAAGGGGATTTGGCACCCTCTTTGGCCGGCCAAAACCAACCCGAACCGCCGCGAATCAAACTCATTTAATTCGCCCGAAAAGCCTTCAAAAGACTTAGCCATTTTTAGCTTCCATTGCACCTCTGATTAACTCAGATTCGACTTATTTCTCTTGATCGGAAAATCCAATTTTCAGCTCGTTTTAAATCCCTCGGATTACTCGTAGTGCGTGTGACTAAATAGGCTTTCGATTTATGTTGGCCGTCTATAATTAACTAATTATAGAATGATCATGAGTGGCACCTAGTAGTACATCATGATCCCCAATTAATCGAAAGATCAACGATTTGACCTCAGAAGAAATTATTCTGAAACCCTTCAGCAGCTCTAATGAATCGTGCCCCATTCCCTTCACCACCTTATACCCACTTGGTTCAGGACACGGTCAATGGTGTCAGTCCCCACTAGGCTGACTATGTCACACCTAGCCCAAGTAATGTCTTACTCGTCCTTTGGATTTCTAATTACTCTCATGTATTTTAGATACTCTCACTCTAAACATGATATGCTCTAGCCAGAGGCTTTGAGTAACAATCCGACGATAGGCCTGGGTATACATCTCCTCGCAAGGAGTGGTGAATCCTTTGTAGGCTGTTCAAACATCTTCGGGCACTTCCTCTTATACCCGATCATCCTGGGTCCACACCTCCTTGGAGATGCTTGCTTAAGATGTCAAAGTATAAGTCTCTATGACCAAGATGACTTGAACACCGCAAGTCAAAGGAACATCGCACTTAAGCCGCAGTAAGATCTTCATTGACATATCTACATGTAGATTCCCATATGAAGTCTTACAGCTAGTCACTCCAATGAACTAGTTCCCTTAACTAGCATCCATGTTTATCTCCGGACATCCCAATGTCACCAGCCAGTGAGAATCAGCTGAATAGAGAATAACCCATGCTAGTCTCAACAGAACTGATAATGTCCATATTTATCAATTCATCGACTAGGGATATTTCCAACACTTCACATTTGCACATTTAGAGATAATCACTAGTTGTGATCCCATCACAAATTCTCTTATGCTGTGAACTGTATGGAGGACATTCAGTAGATGAGTTTAAGATCCCAATCAAATACACAAGCATGTATACTCAAATAGTGAATTATCATTTATTAAAATAAATGTTTTACAATCATAAGGCGATTGCCTTAGGACACTTCTCTCATATCACTAACACTGTGTGTGTATGTTTTAATTCCATTGTGTATTCTCTTTTCTTAATCCGAAACATTTTCACAATATTCACCCCCGCCCCTCTATCGTGTTTTCTCGATCCAAGAAAAATATCAGATTTGAACAACTAAGTCATAGACCTTCAGTATTAAATCTTGTATCATCACAAACTATGTGTTAATACTGGTTCTTTAGCATGCACTTGAGTATCAAAAACATGATCAATGGGAAAACAAACAAGTCATGGAACTTGAGTACTAAATTCTAAAACATCATAAACAATGTTAACATGCTCTTCTTAACCAAAATTAGTATAATACATTAAAGTTGTAAAACACATACAAGAAAGTTTTGGCTTGCTTGAATCAAATTAGTATCAATATATGATTAAATTCCAAAACATTCTTGTATCAAATTTGTATCAAAATATGATCAAATTTCTAAATTTTGATCAGTTTGTATGTTTGATGTATGTTTATAACATGTTTCCAAATTTTGATCAATTTTGATAAGTCACATATCTAGGTTTGTCTTAACCATAGACTTAACTATATTGGAGTACTCTTGATAAATTATAGTCCCAAATGTATACAACTACAAAGGAGAGAATTTTCAAGTGACACCAATAAAATAGAACACCTGAGAAAAATTTCCATGTATCTATATTGGATATGGAGTTTATGATTTCCATTTAACTCCAATCATCTAAGTCCGAGATGAAGAGGAGCCATTCCTCATAGGTAGAAAATTTCCATTAAATGGAGGAAATGGTAAGCACATCCCTAACTAGGAATGGCCATGTTTTTGAAGCATCAAATATCAACCACCGATGTTGATAGATACTCCTCCTCAATCAATGCCTATACAATTAGAAAAATAGATGTTTTGGGTACCCATATTTTGGGACTTAAAGCATCTACAATAAATGACTTTGGCACCCATGCCTTAGTCATTTTCTTTCTAACCTTTTGAACCTTAGAATTATTTGACGATCCAAAATGTGTTCTAGACATTAATGACATGATACTAGGTTCTTTAGGTTGGTAACCTAAACCAACCTTGTTGTAAACCGCTTTTTGTGAATTTAGTATCATGTCTAATGTTTTAGAGCTAATTGAAAACTTCTCAAGAATATTCTTGAGATTTTCAATTTCACTCTTCAAATCCTTATTCTCATCCTCAAGAGTATTAACATGTAAATCATTGTTATCATAATCCTTAGATGCTTTCAATTTATCTACTTCTAATCTCAATAACTTAACCTTGTTCTTAGATTTTTTGAGTAAACTAGTTAAGCATGCGATGGTTCTATAGCACTTATCCAACTCGGGAGAGATTACCTCTTCATCATCCGAAGATGATGAAGGCGCGGTTGAGAAGCTCCTTGATTCGTTATCCCTTTCTTCTCTCGAGTCCTCTAGTGCCATGAATGTCATGTGACAGTGAGTGTTCTCATCTTTATTTTCCTTTCTTCTGTTACCTACCACAAAAGCAAACTCTTTCTCCTTTGGGCCTTTGTTAGAGATCTCATGTAGTTCCATTTTACAAAATAGATCTTCTAACTTAATAATTGAAATATCATTAGATACCTTGTAGGCATCCACCATGGATGACCACAAAGTATTCCTAGGGAAGGCTTTGAGAATACCTCACTAAGTCTCGGTTTTCTACCTTCTCACTGATGGAGTGGAGAACGTTGAGTATCTCTTTAAACCGACCATGAAGTATACTTACAGTTTCATCCTCTTCCATTGACAGATTTTGGAGTTGGCTGAGAAGAAGGTCTTTTTTGGCTGTCCGGGTGTCTTGAGTTCCTTCATGGAGCTCAATGATTTTGTTCTAAAGGTCTTTAGTACATGTGAAAGGACCCACCTTGATCAACTCCTCCTTAGTCATCCCGCATTGCAAGGTGACCACGGCTTTAGCATTGGCTTCTCCCTTCCGGACTTGCTCAGCCGACCACCTTGAGAACTCGAGCTCTTTTCCTTCATTATCCTTTAGAGGGGAAAACTCTCCTTGACAACGAACCACATGGAGATGTTCATCTTGAGGTAATACTCCATCTTTGACCTCCAATATTGAAAATCTGATCCGTCGAAGAAGGGAGGTCGGCTGGTGCTAAAACCTTCTCTCAAAGTCATCGTTGTTGACTCTCGGATGTTAAGCCGCTTGAACAGAGCCCCAAGCTCTGATACCACTTGTTGGTGCTTGGATGGCTACAGAGGGGGGTGAATGTAGCCAGACACAAAACATAGCTTCTTTAAGAACTTCTGCACTTAGGGTTAGCAGCAGTAATGGAAGAAAATAATACAAGTATAAATGCAGAAATGAAAAACAAACCAAAACGCTAACAAGGATCATTTACAAGGTTCAGGGATAACTTGCCCCTACTCCTTGGCGTGCCCGTGAGGTGGGCGATCCCTTGATCGTTGGCAGATCAAGCCCCGGTGAACCCCGGATAGTGATAGCCCCCTTCTCGATGGAGAAACCTCTCCACAATCGGTCTCAAGAAGATACAAGATAAGCTCACGAGACACTAGAAGGAAAAAACTCACAAATATGCAGCAAAACACTTAAGCACGAAGCAACAGAGAGCACAAGCACAGCCCAGCCAAACTCCTCAAGTTTTCTGTCTGTTCACCGCTATCGCTCCTCTGCTTCCAGCTTCGTCTTAAGCTTCTGCTCCCATCACCAGGCTCTCCATCAGCATCCACTGAAGCCACAGCCTGACCCCCTGACTCCCTGAGCACTCAGGCCACTGAAGACCTCTCCAGCTAAGCCTCTGCCAGTTGCCAGCCATGCGCTAGAAGCTGTTGAGACCTGAAACGAGTAAACAAGCAAACCTGCATCAAGGAAAGTCCTCAGTTGACTCTCCTCCATGGTTTGAATCCTCCCTGTATTACTTGCACACTCATCAGAATCTTAACAAAGCGTATCACAAAGAAATCATAGTATATCAGAGAAGCGCAGAGAAAACAGACGCGACCAGAGCGTCTAACAGTGATTTGAATTAAAGTGATTGGTCACCAGATCGATCAGAGATGACCATGATCGATCACCAGATCGGTCACCAGATCGATCTAGCAGTCTTCTTGCCACAACCTGCAGGAACTACACGCCTGATCAGTCACCAGACCAATCAGGCTATGCCCTGATTGGTCTGGTGACCGATCAGGTCACTCCCTGACCGATCAGGAGCCATCCTGATCGGTCATAATGAGGAACTCGCGATATTGATCGTTCACCAGAATGATCAGAAGCTCTCCTTGATCGGTCACCAGACCGATCAGGAGACGAACAGATGCCAACCAATGTTTCTGTTCTCTCCCTGATCAATCAACAGACAGATTAGACTCCTTTGGATCGGTCACCAGACCGATCCACAATAGGAAGTTCGTGCCAACTCCCTAATCGGTCACCAGACCGATCCAGCCAAGACCAATTCCACCCTACGTCAAGAGAACCGGCTCCCAGCCTTCTTTGACTCATGCTAAGTCCCCCGGACCAAGACTCCGTACCCAGCTTCACTCACCGGGACTTCACCTAGTCCCACTAGGTGTGCCTAGTCCCACTAGGTCTTTTTCCATGCTAGTGTCTAATCTCCCCGATCCACCTGGACTTTACCTAGTCCCACTAGGTGTGCCTAGTACCACTAGGTCTTTTTTCATGCCAGCGTGCGATCTCCCTATCCACCTGGACTTCACCTAGTCCCACTAGGTCTTTTCCCATGCCAGCGTCCGATCTCCCCGATCCACCTGGACTTCACCTAGTCTCACTAGGTGTGCCAAGTCCCACTCGGTCTTATCCCATGCCAGCGTCCGATCTCCACGATCCACCTGGACTTCACCTAGTCCCACTAGGTGTGCCTAGTCCCACTAGGTCTTTTCTCATGCCAACGTGCGATCTCCTGATCCACCTGGACTTCACCTAGTCCCACTAGGTGTGCCTAGTCCCACTAGGTGTGCCTAGTCCCACTAGGTCTTTTCCCATGCCAGCGTGCGATCTCCCGATCCACCTGGACTTCACCTAGTCTCACTAGGTGTGCCTAGTCCCACTAGGTCTTTTCCCATGCCAGCGTGTGATCCCCCCGATCCACCTGGACTTTACCCGAATTCATTCAACCAAACTTAAATCGTTGTCAACACCAAAACAATAATCGGGTCAGACTGCATCAACAATCTCCCCCTTTTTGTTGTTTGACAACCCAATTTAAGTTTAGGTACTAATGATCAATTGAGGTCAATTATCGTAAGAGAATCAAAATCCTCCCCCTACAATAATTAACCCTAATCTTAATCAACCATTCTCTCCCGCTTTGTCAAACACTGAAAAGGGTATGGTTATTAAGTTTAAACATAACTCCCCCTTAAACGAGAGTTTCTCACCAACCCTAAAATGATCAAAGGTAATTATGAATTGCACATGAAAACATATACAGAATAATATCATGGTCAAACATGTATATCTTTCATATGACAAGTAAGTAATGCAGCTCTATCAGACTGATTATCGATATAGAAAAATTTTTGATATATCTATGGACGATCAGTTTTCAGAAACATTTCTGTAATTCTGATTCGTTCTAGAATAGACTGCATTAACAATTGAAATTCCATAACAGGGGTGTAGACTTCATCAACAGTCGATATTTCAGAAAAAATTTTGAACCATGGTTTGGGTCGCTCGACTGAAAATTATTTATCATCAAGAGATCAAGAAACAAGAGACATGATTCAAACAACCGGTTCATATGAATTTCAAAATTTCAACACGGGTTTGTATCGAATCAGTATTAAATTTGTTCTAAGTATGATTAGGATGTTCCAATTATAATTGGTTTGTATCAGATTTGTTTGTATCAATATGATCAGCAATCTGATATAATTTGATGAAAGGGGATCGGACTAAGGAGTTTTTGACCCAATCAGAGAATTTCCTGATCTGATCGGTCACCAGACCGATCAGGGTGAGTCTTGATCGGTCGGTGGACCGATCAGGTTCAACAGAGAAAGTTTCTCAGCTTGCAATTTCAGAAACCAGATTTCAAAAATTTTGAGAAGTTTCAGAAACTTGTTTGTTTCACCTCTTAACCATTCCCAAACCCTAAATCAATTAGTTTTAATTTATTTGATCCTAAGAAGGGTTTCCCTTAACCAAAAAGTATTTCCCACATCATCAAGGAAAATCATTTCCGAGCGGTTTAAACATCTTAAGGCAAACTTGTATTCACTTAGTATTATGTTTGTACCAGCACCAATGGATGATCAAGCATGCTCCAAGTATGTTCTTGGAATGATCAGATTTGAATCAAAATGTTCCAAGTATGATCATGTTTATTTTAACCAACCTTGATAATCCATATTACCCTTAGGTACTGATAACTTGATAATCCACTTAGTATTAGGCATATGAAAATATCAGATTTGAACAACTAAGTCATAGACCTTCAGTATTAAATCTTGTATCATCATAAACTATGTGTTAATACTTGTTCTTTAGCATGCACGTGAGTATCAAAAACATGATCAATGGGAAAACAAACAAGTCATGGAACTTGAGTACTAAATTCTAAAACATCATAATCTATGTTAACATGCTGTTCTTAACTAAAATTAGTATAATACATTAAAGTTGTAAAACACATACAAGAAAGTTTTGGCTTGCTTGAATCAAATTAGTATCAATATATGATTAAATTCCAAAACATTCTTGTATCAAAATATGATCAAATTTCCAAATTCTGATCAGTTTGTATGTTTGATGTATGTTTATAACATGTTTCCAAATTTTGATCAAGGGTTAAAAATTTACCCTTGTTTGTTTTTCATATATGTCAAAGGGGAGAGAAAGGTCAAGGTTAAGTGTTTTATAACACAATTATTCAGGGGGAGTATAAGAAATTAAGGGGGAGGAAACTTTATTCTATATTCTAAATTGTAATATTTAATTAGTTTTAAATTATCTATTTTAATTTTTATAATTTTTACATAACCTTGAATTGTGTTGTCATAAATCAAAAAGGAGATTGTTAGTGCTGGAAGCACCAAACCAAACCTTATTTTAATATTGGCAAAGGATTCAAAGTTAAGTATAGTTTTTAATCTAATGTGTTTCACTAAGAGTGTAGGAAAGACATAGTTTACCTAGGCACGAAGTCCTGATCTGTAGGGTTGGGCATGAAGTCCTGGTCGAGGACTTGGTGTGGGATCATTTAGAATCGATAGAGGGAGGTGAATATTGATAAAAAAATTTTCGAAAATAAAAAGAGTAATTACGCAGCGGAAAATTCAAACAACGCTAACACGTTTTTCTTTTACTTGGTTCGAAGTCTAGATCGGCTCCTACTCCAAGGCCCACGGTCCTTGACCGTTTACGTTGGGCAATTCTATATTTCGCAAAAAACAATTATAGATTTGAAGTACACAAATACATAATTTTAATATAAACACGTAAATTAAGTATACCGACGACTAGAGAATGATTCGAAGATCGGAGCCGCGGGTCGTCGTTGGCGCTTGAGACTTGAGCATGGTCCGTTTGGAGCTGAGCGCTTGAACATTCTCGTTGGAAGCAATGCTGTCTGGAAGTAAGGGGGTGAACCCCTTTATATACAGGCTTCTTGGGCACCTATGTTGAAGGGGGTGCCTGACACGTGGCCTCTCTACGCGAATTCTCATCCGCAGACTTGGCCAGCGCTTATCCCTTCAACTGGGGCACCTGGGAAGACTGGGGCACCTGTATGATCACGGGCGCCTCTTTGCTGACGTGGAAGCTTTGCTTCGAGACTGCTAGAAAAAGGCCCTTCTTGGGCGCCTGGTAAGTAGTGAACTTCAGCCTTTGTTCCTACAACCAAGGTTAGTTCCAAAACACAAACAATATATAAGTTAAGTCAAGAAAACAGCCTGAGCTGTCTTAGTTCTGACTTTAGGCTTCCAAAATGGAACCCTAGGTCAAACCGATGCCTAATGTTCCCTCCTACGGGGAACGCGTCCTCGCCTACTCCTCTCAGGAGAATTTACCTTTTTGCCAACTAGCTCCTCCGGTTGGACTTTTGTCCAATCTTCCGGATCAGGTCTTCGTGCCCAGTCCGCGACCAGGACTTATTGCCCAACCCTCGGTTAGGTCTTCGGTGCCCATCCCTCGGCCAGGACTTATTGGCCAATTCATTGAATCAAGACTTCGTGCCCAGTCCGCGACCAGGTCTTATTGCCCAACCCTTGGTCAGGACTTAGGTGACCAACCCTCGGCCAGGACTTATTGCCCAATTCCTTGAATCAGGACTTCGTGCTTAGTTTACCTAGGACTTTTCCTGCGCACTTAAACAACTTCATTAGATCACGAGATAACCTTAACTTATGAACCCCATACCATTATCAAAACTCAGGTTCGATCTTGGTGCTTCCGGCACCAACAATCTCCCCCTTTTTGATTTATGGCAACCAGGTTCAAAAAGTTATGTTCAAAACATATAAAGCATATATAACAAACATGTTTATTCTAAGAAAATCATTTTTCAAAAATATTTACTAAGCTCCCCCAGAAATAGAGATTCTCCCCCTGAAGCTTTCAATGATATGGAATATTTCAAAAAAGACTAAGTGTACAAATTTTGACCAAGTATTTTTTTACAAAAAAAAAACATATGCATGTTTACCAAGATTTTGTACTTAAAAAATATTATGCACTTGAAAATCTTTTTGCATAAAATATTTTACACTTAGAAAAATATTTTGTAATTAGAAAATTTTGCATTTTTAAAAAAAAAATTGCACTTAGAAAATTTTTGCATTTTGAAACATTTTGCACATAGAAAATTTTTGCATTTTGAAACATTTTGCACTTAGAAAATTTTTGCACTTAGAAAATTTTGCACTTAAATGTCATTTAGAAAAATGTTGCACTTAGAAAAAATTTTTACACTTAGAAAAATTCTGCAACACTTGAAAATCTTTTTGCATTTAGAAAAATATTTTGTATTAAGAAAAATTTCGTGCACTTGGAAAAAGATTTTGTACTTAGAAAAATTTTGTGCACTTGGAAAAAGATTTTGTACTTAGAAAAATTGTGTGCACTTGGAAAAAGGTTTTGAAAATAAATTTGTGCTTAAATGTTTTAATGCACTTAACTTGAAAATTTAACTTGGTTTTTCAAGAAAAACTAAGAATAATTCTTTTCTTTTTCTCTCCCCCTTTGCCATATATCAAAAAACTGCTTGAAAAACTAATTGCGAATCAGAGCCAGTTTTTAACAAAATCTAAATACATATTGAACCAATTCTAGTGAGTACAAGCAAAAAAATCAACCAACTAAATTGAACTCGTTCAGGTCCTGTCTAACCTTGTTAGCTACTTACTAACTGATATATAACAACAGCTTTCACTAGGGTTAGTCAAGTTAAGTGATCTGATCATGTTAGATTTTCTAAGCTTGAACACTTAGGTTGATTGCTGTTCAATTGTATTTATCGCCCCAACTACTCTAGATGCATTGACTTAAAGCATCTTGAGTCAAGGCATAGACCTAAGCATCTCAACCCAATATAAGTTATCAATCAAAGTGTCCTAAGGTGCTTGTAAAATGTTGACTTCTAGATCTATAGGTACATGCAATTCTAAGGCTAAAGCCTAGGCTAAATCCATTTGCAAAAAAACCCTAATTTTAAAGGGGGTAATTTTTCAAAAAATCAAAGTCGGAAAAGAATTTTAAAATTCAAGACTTAATAAAAATGATTTTTCGAAATATATGAAATACTAGTTTTTGAAAAATATTGAAAACATAAAGATATTTTAAGAAAAATTAGAACAGTCCTATTCTACTAAGCGCAACCCTAAAATACAAGTTAAATATAAAGTAGATAAAATGTTAAATATGAAGCAGACAAATATTAAGTGAAATATAAAGCAGATAAATAGAAGTAACCAAGGTAACTGCATAGTGTAATACAACAAGTCAGCTCTACAAAGTAGGGAAAGTCAGATCATCAAAAGTACATCTCTGGTCTAAGAAGATGAGCCAGGGGGCCAAAATGGGCCAGGGTGCCACGACCGAAACATCGACATCATCTCATCGTGTCGGGCCTGTAGGGCATCCATGTGCTCAACATGATGAGCCTCCATCTCCTCTCGAAGACTATGGACCTCCGTCTCTATCCGAGCAAGGCGCTGGTCTATAGTCAGTGGTGGAGGCTCTTGTAGATGCTCCTCGATCTCGGCAGTAAGATCGGCTATGTCGACGTCCACCTCGTCGTCCGAATCGATCTGGCATCAAGCACCTCGTCATCTCCACGACAAAACCCCGATGGCCGAGATGTCTATGGTCACTAATGAAAAGTTCCTAACCCCTATCTCATCAAACTTGGTCATAGTAATGATCTCTCTGACAGAGACGTCTCGACCATGATGATGAAGAAGTGTGGTGAGAATGTGGCAGTAGGGTGTCCGTACTCTAGAGTGAGTGGATACACTGGATGCGTAGATGATCGTATGAAACATGTGTAGACCTATGTCTATGTCCAAGTGGTGGATCATCGCATAGAGTAGGAATGTATGGAAAGGTCGCATAGCTGCCACATCTCGAGAGGTCAAAGGAAGAATGCAGCAGACCAGGACTCTGTAAAAGGTGTAGTCCTGTATGCGCAGATCGACAGACTGAAATCTCTGTACAGTCGGGTCCCTCTCCTCTCTGAAAAAGTAAGAATAGAGAGTATCAAGGGTGATGTGTGAATATGGAGGATCGAAGGGAAGATCTATTGGAGGGTAACAGCAAAATGTGGACTGAGAAGGTCGTAGTCCAAGGAAACGGTTAAAAAGAGTGGGTGTGATGGTGAGGGAAGTTGTGATGAAGTGTTTATAAAGGGAATAACGAGCGCCCGTGAGGGATCCTTGGGTGCCTGTGACAGGCATTGAGGCGCCCGAGTGTTTCTCGGGCGCCTGAGGTCAGAACAGTCAGATTTTGGCAATGTTGACTGCCTCGATTGCTGGGAAAGGTTTGGGGTGCTCGGGCGCCCATGTTGACCAAGTTTGACCAAGTAATTTTTCAATCAAGCCCTAGGTTCCATTGTAATTATGATCAAAACTTAGTTTGATTAACAATAATGGGTTAGTTTGAAATCTTTTAAGATTTTTCAAATTTGGCATAGTTAACTTTTGAAGAGATTAACTTTTTTTTTAAAAAATGAGATTTTGAGAATTTGTGTTTCAGCTGATTTGAAAGACCGAGTTTTAATTAAGTGTATTTTAATTTTGAAGATGCTTGGTGAAATTTTGAATTAAGTGAAATTTTAATTCTGAAAATTTTAAGTCAAATTTGAAAATGTTAAATGTATAATTAGAATTAATTTTGAATGTAGAATTTGTTGGTGCATGGATGGCTATAGAGGGGGGGTGAGTGTAGTCAGACACTAAAAACACTTGCTCTTTTGAACTTTTCTGCGATCAGAGATTAGCAGCAGCGGAAACAATACAGAAATGTAGAAATGGATTAAGCAAAGAACAGAGCACGCAAACCAGTCGCTAACACGAGGATGTACAAGATTTGGGGATAACTTGCCCCTACTCCTTGGCGTGCCTGTGAGGTGGGCGATCCCTTGATCGTCGGCAGATCAAGCCTCGGAAATAGGATAAAATAGAGTCTCCTTCTCGGTGGAGAAACCTCTCCACAAATGTCTCAGTAGGATAACAATTAAGCTCACGAGACAAAGAAGAAGGAAAGCTCACAAGAATGCTCAAGCAAGAAACTACACAGAGAGCTCAAAACCTAGAACCAAACTTCTCAAGTTTTCTATCTGTTGCTCCCACTCCTCTGCTTCCCAATTTCTTCTTAAGCTTCCTCTCCTCGTCGCCAAGCTTCGTCATAATCCACTAAGCCACAACCTGACCCACTGACCTCCACTGAGCACTCAGTCCACTGAAGACCTCTCCAGCTGAACCTCTGGTCAGTCACCAGCGGCGCCAGAAGCCGTTGAAACCTGAGAAGAGAAAACAGCCAAACCTATCGGACAGAAAGTCTCCAGTTGACCCTCCTCCTTCGTATGAATCATCCCTGTCTCACCTGCAAACTCATCAGACGCTTAGCAAAGCATATCAAAAGGAAATCATAGGTATCAGAAGGATTCAGTGCGAGATCAGAGCGTTCTGATAGCGATTTCAAATTAAAGTTCAGGCACTGATCGATTACCAGACCGATCAGTGATGACCCTGATCGGTCACCAGACCGATCAGTGATGACCCTAATCGGTCACCAGACCGATCAGGGAAAGCCCTGAATGATCAGGCGCCTGCCTGATCGGTCCAAAGTGAGAATAGAGGGATCACGAATTGAACCTGATCGGTCACACTGACCGATCACATATCAGGGATCGGTCACCAGATTGATCCAGCAGTTTGCTTGCCATAACCCGCAGGAACCACACACCTGATCGGTCACCTGACCGATCAGGTTGTGCCCTGATCGGTCTGGTGACCGATCAGGTCACTCCCTGACCGATCAGGTGCTATCCTGATCGGTCATGATGAGGAAAGTCCGATATTTGATCGGTTAGACGGACCGATCAAGGTTTCTCTCAGAAACCTACTGTCCCTTCTCTGATCGTTCACCAGAACGATCCGAAGCCAAACAGAAACCTTTCTGTTCTCTCCCTGATCGTTCACTAGAACGATCAGACTTCGCTGGATCGGTCACCAGATCGATCCACAACAGGGAGTTCGTGCCAACTCCCTGATCGGTCTCCAGACCGATCCAGCTTCGACCAATTTAACCCTAAGTCAAGAGGACGGGCTCCCTAGCCTTCTCTGACTCGTGCTCAGTCCCCCGGACCAAGACTCCGTGCCCAGCTTCACTCACCGGGACTTCATTCAACCTAGCTTTACTCACTAGGACCTGGTTTCACTCACCAGGGTTTCGGTCACCCGGCTTCACTCACCGGGACCCCGCTTCACTCACCGGGATTTCGTTCACCTGGCTTCACTCACCAGGACCCAGCTTCACTCATCGAGGTTTCCGTCACCTAGCTTCACTCACCAGGACCCGACTTCATGTTAGTGCAGAATGCACCCAAGTCAAACCTGTGTTTTGATATTGGCAAAAGGGTTCAAAAGTTAAGGGTTAGTTGTTGTCTAACAAGCTTCTTGAGTGTACAGGAAAAGCCCTAGCGAAGGAAGGCTAGGCACTGGCGAAGGACTGCCAGACAGGAGAAGCCCTAGCAAAGGACTGCTAGGCACTGGCGAAGGACTGCCAGAAGAAAAGACCTAGCAAAGGACTGCTAGGCTGGCGAAGGACTGCCAGAAGAAAAGACCTAGCGAAGGGCAGCTAGGTATCAAGCGAAGGGCAGCTTGGTAACTCAAGACCTGGCGAAGGACTGCCGGGCAAAAGTCCAACTGGAGGATCCGGTTGGCACCAGGTAAACTCTCCCGAGAGGAGTAGGTGAGGACGCGTTCCCCTTGAGGGAACATTAGGCATCGGTTCGACCTAGGGCTCCATTTTGGAGACCAAAGTCAGAACCAAGACAGCTAAGGATGTATAAAATAATAATATTATAGTTATTTGGACTAACCCTGGATGCAGGATCGAAGGACTGAGTATCTGCAGCTCAGAGAGCCTCAAAGGAGTGAGGCAGAAGCTGAGCAGGGCGCCCCGGACGACCAGGGCGCCCCCAAGGTCAACCCAAGTCTCTAACAAACTCGACGCGCTTCAACCCGCTTGTCGCGGGCGCCCCGCGTGTCTCGGGCGCCCCCACTGCCAGCTGCCGAAGCGCATCTCTGCGAAGCTGAGGAGATGAGGCCTTTTGACCGGTCAATGCGGGCGCCCCGAGTCCTCCGGGCGCCCCGGTCAAACCGGATCCCAAGGATAAGGGGATCAGACGGTGACCGAGCTACAGCCGGATCAGCTGCCACGTGGGGGGTGCCCCCGTCGACCAGGGCGCCGCTAGGCCCTATATAAAGGGCCCTCGACCCCCTTCTTCAAAGCATCACTTACTGCGACGCTTCCACGCTCTACAACTTCCATTCAACGCATCCAAACGCTCTGACGACCGCGCTCTGCTCCAGGAACTTCTCAACTCAAGTTCGAAGCGCCGTCGACCACCCGCTGCACCAAAACTCGAGCCTACCCCGGGAGTTGGTAAATACAGAAGTGTTATATTTCTTATTGCAATTTGTATTTCTCTTCTGTACTTATTCTACGCATTATAGAATTGGCCAAAGTAAACGGTCAACGACCGTGGGCCTTGGAGTAGGAGTCGACCCAGGCTCCGAACCAAGTAAAACGACCTTGTTAGCGTTGTGTTGCTTTTTGTGTCTTATTTCCGCTGTGCACTTACTCTTTTTTAAATCCGAATGATTTGCGACATTCACCCCCCCCCCTCTCTCGCATTTCTCGATCCAACAAGTGGTATCAGAGCGGGGAATTCAAACTTGGTGCAACCACCAATTTGAAAATTTTGGATTTTTTTTCATTTTCTCATTTTTTTCGTTAAATATTTTTCGTTCGAATTTTTCTTTCAAGGTTGGTGCAACACCCCTTGAAATTTGTTTTTATTTATTCTTCCCGCACTACTAATCCAAGACCAAGTCTTGGAATATTGTTTGTTGTTTTTTTTTGTTGTTTGCTATTTCAGAACAAATGGCCATCCAAGAAGGCTTTAGCACCGCCAGACCTCCACTTTTCAGTGGAGAAGACTTTCCTTACTGGAAAAGTCGAATGGAGGTCCACCTGAAAACTCAGGTGGATATGTGGATAATCATCCAGTCTGGACTGATGATTCCCACAAATGCTGAAGGCGTACCGTGAAACTACTCAGAGTGAGACACTGCCCTTAAACGCAAAATCGAAGCTGACGCCAAAGCAACTCAGACCCTCCAATGCGGACTAACGAAAGAGGAGCTGAACCGCGTAGGCCCCTTCAACAGTGCCAAGGAGCTATGGGCTAAACTGATCGAGCTCCACGAAGGAACTTCATATACGAGGATCAGCAAACGCGATCTGCTACTGAACAAGCTCTTCACCATCAGAATGGCAGATAACGAGACAGCAGCTCAGCTCCATTCCAGAATCCAGGAATTGATGAACGGTCTTCACGCAATAGGTCACAAGGTTCAAAATCGTGATCTTATAAGGTATGCCCTAAACGCGTTCCCTAGAACCACCTTGTGGGCATCTATGGTAGATGCATACAAGGTCTCTAGGGATCTTTCAAAAATTAAGTTAGATGAGTTATTTTCTAAACTTGAACTTCATGAACAGACTAACTGCAATTTGGCCGAGAAAAGTATAGCTTTCTTTGCAGGAAAAACAGGAAGGACAACTAAGAAGAAAACTCAAGTTGAACCCGAGTCTACCTCAGATCAGAAACAGAAGATCAAGAAGGAGATCAATCTGAACTGGTCCGGCTAGCTCGAAGCTACTACAAAAAGTTGAAGAACCAAGCCAACACACGGAGAACAAGACGAAGAAAGGATGAACCAGCTGAACCAGCAACTGACAAACACAGGCCCAACGTAACCTGCTACGAATGCAAGAAGAAGGGCCACTACAAGACTGAATGTCCAAGCCTAAAGGAGTCCAAAAAGACCAGAAAGAAGAAGGCACTCCAAGCAACCTGGGACGAGTCTTCCTCAAAAGAAGAAGAAGAAGCACCGCAGTCCAATCTTCTGGCCCTGACCGCTTCGGATCAAATCGAGACTGACTCAGACTCGGACCAGGACGACGGCAAGCTGACCTTCTCCGACGACGGCGAAATAAGGGTAACAGGTTTTTCAAAATTGTAATTAAATTCTCTTATTTCTTATCTATCCCGAGATTTGGCGAAAGCCAAACTCCGAATCGAGTCCCTCCGACAAGAAGGAACCCCTGATCAAGTTGAAAAACTTGAATCAGAGAACTCCTCCCTAAAAACTCAAGTTAAGGACTTAAGAACAGCTTTAGAACGATTCACTTCTGGTTCCAAGAATCTTGATATGATTCTTGGAAAACAGAAGTCTGTTCTAAACCGATCCGGACTTGGCTATAGAACCAAATCTCGGCAAAAATCTTACTTTGCTGTACTGAACCGGTCAAGACCTAAGGTTCAGGCATGGGTGCCAAAACTGTGCCTAACTAAACCAACTGGTTCGAATCAATTTTGGATCCCCAAGGACAAGATTCACATCTTGCCTAACCCATACAGAGGCTTTAGTCCACGGGGAGCCAAAATCAAAACAATTTTTATAATTAGATAATTTTCTTTTAATTGCTTGATTGCATGTTTATTTAATTTTCTGCAATTTGCCATGCTTAGATGTAGAAATACTTAGATTCAAGGACTCAATTACTTGAAATTTGAAAACATAGTATTGGGAGGAGGTGAGATGATAGTACGTTGGGGAAACCAACTCTAATAAGATCAAGTCTACTTGGTCTCTTTAGACTGGTGAAACCAGCCGAAGCTACCGATCCAAGACCCAAGCTAGTTAGACCAGAAAATGATCTAATTTAATTTGAAAATGAAATTTTATTAAAAGGCTTTGTCAAGGAAAGGGTGGATGATCCCATAAGGCTACGGCCAAAGAAGGCCTAGTGCCTCGCCAAGACCTGGAAGCCAATTTCTGAAATTCAAATTCAAATTATCTTTTGTCAAATTCGAATCTAACTCAAAATTCAAATAATTATAGATTCTTATCTGTTTTCAAAATTTCTTTAACCTAGTTTTTTTTTAAAAAAACTCTTAATCTATTGTCAAAATTTCTACTTCTTAAAATTATTTTTTTTCAAAAATCACTTAATCTATTTTTCAAAATTTCTAAACTTATTTGTTTAAAAATCTGCTTTCAAAAGTAAATAACTTTTCAAAGTAAATTAAAACTTCTTTTAAAAAAAAAAAATCTTTACCCTCAAACCTGTCTCACAAAAACCTTAAGGTTAACGTGATTGAAAACCCTAGACTGGAGTGAGACAGACTAGGAAGTGAAACTCAATTAAGCTATCTCTAACTCAAATTGGATCCAAATCACCAAAAATTCTTTATGTGTAGGAACATAAAGATTTGGACCAATGGATGTTAGATAGCGGGTGCTCCAGACACATGACTGGAGACAAATTGAAGTTCACCAAACTAAAATTCAAAGACCTGGGTTCAGTGGCCTTTGGAAATAATGCTACACTCAAGGTAATTGGGTCAGAGTTTAGAAATAAAAACTAACTTAACTTTTTGAAGAAGACAATGGGAAAAAATTTTAAAACAATTTTTGTTCCCTGTTTCCTTTCCAACTCTCCCCCTTTGACATATATCAAAAATGCAGAAAAAAAATTTGCAATAATTAAAGCATTTGCTGTACTGAATCAAACTGGAACCTAAGTCTGGTTAAATCTTTAGGGACGTGTCTAACCCAATTAGCTACTTACCAACTGTTATAAACAGTAGTTTTCGCTAGGGTTAGTCAAGTTAAGTGCATTGTTCAAGTTAGATTGTCTAAACTTGATACTTAACTTGATTGCTGTTCAGTTTCTATTTAGTGCCCCAACTACTGCAGATGCACTGACTTAAAGCATCTTGAGTTAAGGCAAAGACCTAAGCATCTCAACCCTTTCTAGGTTGTCAATCAAAGTACCCTAAGGTGCTTGTGAGATGCTGGCTTCTAGATCTATAGGTGCATGCAATTCTAGGGTTAGAGCCTAGGCTAAGTCCATTTCAAAAAAACCTAGTTTTGAAGGGGGTAGTTTTTGAAATAAAACTAAGTCAAGGAAAAAAAAATTTAAAACCAAAGTAAAACATTTTAAAATGAATTAAAGCATTTTCAATTAAGGCAGAAGCAAAAAAAAATGATTCTACTCTACTAAGCATAATCCTAACTGCCTTCTCAGTGAGCTGAACTCAGATTCAGATAGGGGTTTAGTGAATATGTCAGCTAGGTTGGACTTGGAGTCTACATGCTTAAGGACTATTTCACCCCTAGCTACGTGATCTCTTACAAAGTGATGTTTCACTTCTATGTGTTTGGTTCTAGAATGTTGTATTGGGTTTTTGGTTAAGTTAATTGAGCTAATATTGTCAATGTTGACTTGGGTCTGATTGTAGTCTAGCTGAAAGTCCTTAAGAGTGTGCATCATCCATAGGAGTTGAGCTACACACTCTCCTAAGGCTACATATTCAGCTTCAGTTGTGGATAAAGCAACACAGTGTTGCTTCCTACTGCACCAACTTACTAAGCTGTTTCCTAAAAGTTGACAGCTTCCACTTGTACTTTTTCTATCTAATTTACAACCAGCATAGTCAGAATCAGAGTATCCTGACAACTTAAAGGATGAAGTCCTAGGGTACCATATCCCTACATTTAGGGTGCCCTTAATGTATCTTAAAATTCGTTTTAGGGCTGCTAAGTGAGTTTCCTTAGCACAGGTTTGGTACCTAGCGCACATTCCTACTGAAAAAAGTATGTCAGGTCTGCTGGCTGTAAGGTATAGTAGACTTCCTATCATACTTCTATAAAGTTTTAGGTCTACTGGTTTGCCATCAGGGTCATTATCTATTTTCGCATTTGTGGCCATTGGGGTACTTATACTTTTAGAGTTATCCATTTTAAATTTCTTAATTAGTTCTTTAGCATATTTAGATTGATGTACATAATTTCCATCCTTAGTTTGTTTGATTTGTAACCCTAGGAAAAAGTTGAGTTCCCCAACTAAATTCATTTCAAACTCATTTTCCATTATTGTTACAAATTCTTTTAGAAATTTAGAGTTAGTTGATCCAAATATTATATCATCTACATAAATTTGGGCAATAAATATATCCTTTTCTAAAATTTTAACAAACAAGGTTGGGTCAATTTGACCTTGTTTGAATTCTTTAGAAATCAGGTAATTGGATAATCTTTCATACCAGGCCCTGGGTACTTGTTTTAGTCCATACAGGGCTTTAATAAGTTTGTAGACATGATCGGGTTTTTCTATATCCTCAAATCCTGGGGGTTGTCCTACATAAACTTCTTCCTTAATAAGCCCATTTAAGAAGGCTGACTTTACATCCATTTGGTATAATTTAAATCCTTTATGGGATGCAAAGGCTAGTAACATCCTAATAGACTCAAGTCTAGCTACAGGGGCATAGGTTTCATCATAATCCAACCCTTCTACTTGACTGAATCCCTTAGCTACTAAGCGGGCTTTATTTTAGACTATTTCACCTTGGTCGTTTAACTTATTCCTAAATACCCACTTGGTGTCAATTACAGATTTGCCCTTAGGCTTAGGTACTAACTCCCAGACTTGGTTTCTCTCAAATTAGGCTAACTCTTCTTGCATGGCTAGGATCCAGTCAGGATCAGGTAGGGCTTCCTCAATAGTCTTAGGTTCAATCTTTGAAATCATGGCTATTTGACTAGGATTTCTATAGGAAGCTCTAGTTCTGACTCCTAAGGTTGGATCACCTACGATTTGGTCAGCTGGGTGACTTAGTCTGGGTTTCTTGGTTTTTCTAGTACTTGGCTCAGCTTCAGGTCCAGCTGGTCCAATAGGTTCAGTTCTAAGTTCATTGGTTGGTTCAACTGATTCAGAAGTTGGTTCAATTGTTAAGTCATTAAAGGGTTCAATTGGGGTTTTAGAGTTATCTTCTTGATCAGTATTTGATGAAGCTAAGTCAGAATTATCAGATTTTGGGTTAATTTCTTCATCGATTATTAAGTTGGTTGTTTCTTCAATTTTCTTAGTTATCTTATTGTAGACTCTATAAGCTCTACTTGTTGTAGAATACCCTAAGAAGATACCTGGGTTTGACTTGGATTGGAACTTTCCAAGATAGTCTTTGGTATTAAGAATATGGACTTTACATCCAAAGACTCTAAGATAGTGTAGGTTTGGAAGTCTATGGTAGTAAAGTTCATAGGGTGTTTTATTTAACCTTTTATTAGGTAGAATCCTATTTTGGATATAGCAAGCTGTGCTAATTGCTTCTGCCCAATAATGGTTAGGTAGGTCAAATTCATTGAGCATAGCCCTAGCAGCTTCCTGTAGGGTTCTATTTTTCCTTTCTACTATACCATTTTGTTGGGGGGTCCTGGGACACGAAAATTCATGTTTATATCCATTTATTTTACAGAATTCTTCGAATCTTTGATTCTCGAATTCTCCCCCGTGGTCAGACCTAAGTCTTTTGATTTTGGTATCATTTTGATTTTCAATCAATTTACAAAAGTTGTTAAATAGGTTCAGGGTTTCATCTTTGGTCTTTAGAAACCTGACCCAGGTGAACCTAGAGTAGTCATCAATTATCACTAAGCAGTATCGGTTTCCACTTAGTGACTTGGCTCCATGTGAATCAAATAGGTCAAGGTGTAGGAGCTCAAGTGTGGTTTGGGTTTGATCAGATTGGATCAATTTGTGACTAGACTTGGTTTGTTTGCCTTGATTACAAGATTCACATATTAGGTTTTCTTTATTCTTAATTTTGGGGACACCTTTGATTAAGCCAATTGGGTAATTTTTGAGATAGTTCTTAGATTGGTATGACCTAATCTCCTATGCCAGAGTTTTGATTGTTCTAACTGTGTTAACATGCATTTGGGTATAAGGGGAAGATTTATAGTGTATATATTGTTTTTCCTAGAGCCCTTAAGCATGATTTCTGAGTCTTGTGCATTTCTAATCAGGCAATTAGAATTGTTAAAAGTAACTAAATAACCAGAATCACATAACTGACTTATGCTAAGTAAGTTAAAACTAAAGTTTTCAACCAATAGAACTTTCTTGATAATGAAATTGGATTTAAGTTCAATATTACCTGACCCAATTACCTTGAGTGTAGCATTATTTCCAAAGGCCACTGAACCCAGGTCTTTGAATTTTAGTTTGGTGAACTTCAATTTGTCTCCAGTCATGTGTCTGGAGCACCCGCTATCTACCATCCATTGGTCCAAATCTTTATGTTCCTACACATAAAGAATTTTTGGTGATCTGAATTATTTTGAAACTTAATGTTTTTGTTTAAAACTATTGTTAGCTTAAAGGTTTTTAAAATTCTCTTCAAAAATTTCCAACTCTGAACTATGTGTTTTGAAATTATGTTTTAAGCTTAACGTAGTGCTTGAAATTTTTCCAAACTGAAAATTTTCTAAGTCTGAAATTTACCAAACTAAAAATTTTCTAAGTCTGAAATTTTCCAAACTGAAAATTTTCTAAGTCTGAAATTTTCCAAACTGAAAATTTTCTAAGTCTGAAATTTTCCAAAACTGAAAATTTTCTAAGTCTGAAATTTTCAAAACTAAAAATTTTCTAAGTCTGAAATTTTTCAAAACTTGAAATCTTCTAAGTACTTAACTCACACCACCTATTTTTGAAAAACCTAGGGGGAGATTTCTTCCAGGGGGAGGGAATCTAACTTAGGATTTCAATTTCAGCATTTTTTTCCTTAACTTTTTGAACTAGGTTGCCATATATCAAAAAGGGGGAGATTGTTAGTGCAGAATGCACCCAAGTCAAACCTGTGTTTTGATATTGGTAAAAGGGTTCAAAAGTTAAGGGTTAGTTGTTGTCTAACAAGCTTCTTGAGTGTACAGGAAAAGCCCTAGCGAAGGAAGGCTAGGCACTGGCGAAGGACTGCCAGACAGGAGAAGCCCTAGCAAAGGACTGCTAGGCACTGGCGAAGGACTGCCAGAAGAAAAGACCTAGCGAAGGACTGCTAGGCTGGTGAAGGACTGCCAGAAGAAAAGACCTAGCGAAGGACAGCTAGGCATCAAGCGAAGGGCAACTTGGTAACTCAAGACCTGGCGAAGGACTGCCGGGCAAAAGTCCAACTGGAGGATCCGGTTGGCACCAGGTAAACTCTCCCGAAAGGAGTAGGTGAGGACGCGTTCCCCTTGAGGGAACATTAGGCGTCGGTTCGACCTAGGGCTCTATTTTGGAGACCAAAGTCAGAACCAAGACAGCTAAGGCTGTATAAAATAATAATATTATTGTTATTTGGACTAACCCTGGATGCAGGATCGAAGGACTGAGTATCTGCAGCTCAGAGAGCCTCAAAGGAGTGAGGCAGAAGCTGAGCAGGGCGCCCCGGACGACCAGGGCGCCCCCAAGGTCAACCCAAGTCTCTAACAAACTCGACGCGCTTCAACCCGCTTGTCGCAGGCGCCCGGCGTGTCTCGGGCGCCCCCACTGCCAGCTGCCGAAGCGCATCTCTGCGAAGCTGAGGAGATGAGGCCTTTTGACCGGTCAATGCGGGCGCCCCGAGTCCTCCGGGCGCCCCGGTCAAACCGGATCCCAAGGATAAGGGGATCAGACGGCGACCGAGCTACAGCCGGATCAGCTGCCACGTGGGGGGCGCCCCCGTCGACCAGGGCGCCCCTAGGCCCTATATAAAGGGCCCTCGACCCCCTTCTTCAAAGCATCACTTACTGCGACGCTTCCACGCTCTACAACTTCCATTCAACGCATCCAAACGCTCCGACGACCGCGCTTTGCTCCAGGAACTTCTCAACTCAAGTTCGAAGCGTCGTCGACCTCCCGCTGCACCAAAACTCGAGCCTACCCCAGGAGTTGGTAAATATAGAAGTGTTATATTTCTTATTGCAATTTGTATTTCTCTTCTGTACTTATTCTATGCATTATAGAATTGCCCAAAGTAAACGGTCAATGACCGTGGGCCTTGGAGTAGGAGTCGACCCAGGCTCCGAACCAAGTAAAACGACCTTGTTAGCGTTGTGTTGCTTTTTGTGTCTTATTTCCGCTGTGCACTTACTCTTTTTTAAATCCGAACGATTTGCGACATTCACCCCCCCCTCTCTCGCATTTCTCGATCCAACACTTCACTCACCGGGATTTCCGTCACCTGGCTTCACTCACCAGGACCCGGCTTCACTCACCAGGATTTCACGTAACCTGGCTTCACTCACCAGGACCGAGCTCCACTCACCGGGATTTCCTTCACATGGCTTCACTCACCAGGACCCGACTTCACTCACTGGGGTTTCCGTAACTTGGCTTCACTCACCAGGACCCGTGTCCAGTCCCTGACCAGGACTTAATCTGAATTCACTCAACCAAACTTAAATCGGTGTCAACACCAAAACAACAATTGGGCCAGACTGCATCAACAATCTCTCCCTTTTTGTTGTTTTGGCAACCCGATTTAAGTTTAGGTATTAATGATCAATTAAAGTCAAAGCAATTTCAATTATCGTACGGGAATCAAAGTCCTCCCCCTACAATAACAAACCCTAAACTTAATCAACCATTCTCTCCCCCTTTGTCAAACACCAAAAAGGGTATGGTTATTAAGTTTTAACATACCTCCCCCTTAAACAAAGATCTCTCCCCAAACCCAAAATAATCAAAAGTAAGTGTGAATTGCACATGAAAGCATATACAGAATTATATTATGGTCAAACACGTATATGCTTCATATGACAACAAGTAAAGCAGCTTCATCAGACTGATGATTGATATAGAAAAATTTCTGATTTATCTATGGACGACCAGTTTTCAGAAAAATTTCAGAAACCTTGATACGTTCCAAATTAGACTGCATTGACAATTGACATTCCACAACAGGGGTGTAGACTCCATTAACATTCGATATTTCAGAAAAATATCTAAAACATGATTTGAGTTTCTTGACTAAAAATGATTCCTCATCAAGAAACAAGAGTCATGATTCAAATAACCTTTACTTATGGATATGAAAATTCCATCACAGGTTTGTATCAAATCAATATTAGGTTTGTTCCAAGTTTGTCTTAACTATAAACCTAACTCTTAGTTCTATTGATAATTTACCAATTTTGAACCAACCAGGGATTTTGCTAATCAGAATTGATCTGATCGATCATCAGACCGATCAGAAGGACCTCTGATCGGTCACGGTGACCGATCAAGGTGAGTCCTGATCGGTCGGTGGACCGATCAGGTTCCATACAGAAAGTTTCTCCCATTAGATTTCAGAAACACGATTTCAGAAATAAAATTTTAGAAACTCCGATAGGTTTCCCCAGTTTGTTTCAACTCTCAACCACTCCTAATCCAATTAGAGTTAATCCCTTTGATCCTAAGGAGGGTTTCCCTTAACCAAAAAGAATACAGCATATCAAGGAACCTTAAGTGTGAAGACCTAGAATACATGCTAAGTCCTAGGATTTTGGTACTGACCCTTGATTTAGTTCAATAGCAAGAAAGCACTAAGCCTAGACCTTAAGCTCATGTTCTTGTCTATTGAGGCCTTATCAGTACAAATTTATGTCTTGATATTGTTCCTTAGCATACATTCAAGTTGTATAACACATACAAGAAAATCTTGGCTTGCTTAAAAAACTTTTCTTTTAACAAGACACCTTAGGCTTGAGATAAGGCATTTCATAAACCATAAATTGTAGTAAACCATAAATTGCAACAATAACACTAATTATCCTAAGCAATCAATAGTAACAATTCTTAGTTCTATTGGTAATTTACCAATTTTGATGAAATTTGATAATTCATGATCCGAAGTTTGTATCAAGTCTAGAATCCTAATTCTCCATTCTATTGATAGTTCATAGATTAAATCGGAGAATTCATAGTCCCAAATTTCTATCAAGTTCATTAACCATAGACCTAATTATATTGGAGTAATCTTGATAAATTATAGTCCCAAATGTATACAAATACAAATGAGAGAATTTTCAAGTGACACCAATAAAGTAGAGTACATGGGAAAATTTTACATGTATCTATATTGTGTATGGAGTTTATGATTTCCATTGGTTTTAACTCCTATCATCTAAATTCGAGATGAAAAGAACCATTCCTCATAGGTAGTAAATATCCATTAAATGGAGGAAATGGTAAGCACATCCCTAACTATGAATGGCCATGTGTTTGGAGCACCAAATATCAACCACCCATGTTGATAGATGCTCCCCCTCAATCAATGCCTATACAATTCAAAATATAGATGTTTTGGGTATCCAAATTTTGGGACCTAAAGCATCTACAATGAAAGACTTTGGCACACATGCCTTAGTCATTTTCTTTCTAACTTTTTGAACCCTAGAATCATTTTGTGATGTAAATTGGGTTCTTGACACTAATGATATAAAAGTTGGTTCTTTAGGTCGGTAACCTATACCGGCCTTGTTGTACACTGCTCTTTGAGAATTAAGAATCATATCCAAAGTTTTAGAGCACGTTGAAAACTTCTCAAGAATATTCTTGAGATTTTCAATTTCGCTCCTTAGGGTCTTGTTTTCATCCTTAAGAGACTCACTATGCAAATCGTTAATTACCTCATCCTTAGAGGTTTTTAATTCCTCTACTTCTAATTTCAATAACTTTGCTTTGTTCTTAGATTTCTTTAACAAACTAGTTAAGCATGCAATTGTCCTATAGCACTTATCTAACTCGGGAGAGATTACCTCTTCATCATCCGAAGATGATGAAGTCGCGGTTGAGGAGCTCCTCGATTCATCACTACTTCCTTCATTTGAGTCCTCTATTGCCATGAAAGCAAAGTGATGGGTGTTCTTCTTCTCCTCCTTTTCTTTCTTCTTCTCCTTCTTCTTTCTTCTGTCGCCTGCCACAAAAGCCACCCCTTTCTCTCTTGGGCTTTGGTTAGCGATCTCGTGTAATTCCATTTCACAAAATAGATCTTCTAATTTGACAATGGATAAGTCCTTGGAAACCTTGTAAGCATCCACCATGGATGACCATAAGGCATTCCTAGGGAAGGCTTTGAGAACATACCTCACAAGGTCTCGGTTTTCTACCTTCTCACTGATAGAATGTGGACCATTGAAGATCTCTTTGAATCGTCCATGGAGTTCACTTACCTTTTCATTTTCTTCCATGGAAAGGCTTTGGAGTTGGCTGAGAAGCAAGTCTTTCTTGGCTCTCCGGGTATCTTGAGTGCCTTCATGGAGCTCAATGAGCTTGCTCCATAGGTCTTTAGCACTTGTGAAAGGACCCACCTTGATCAACTGCTCCTTGTTCATCCCACATTGCAGGTTGACCACAGCTTTGGCATCGGCTTCCCCCTTTCTGATTTGCTCAGCCGACCACCTTGAAAAGTCAAGCTCCTTTCCCTCAGTGTCTTTTGGAGGGATGAAACCCTCATTCACACAAAACCACATATCTATGTAGGTCTTCAAGTAATACTCCATCCTTGACATCCAGTATTGGAAATCATCCCCGTCGAAGAATGGTGGTCGGTTGGTGCTGAAGCCTTCTCTCATCGCCATCGTACACATGCTCTTTTGAACTTTTCTGTGATCAGAGATTAGCAGCAGCGGAAATAATACAGAAATGCAGAAATGGATTAAGCAAAGAACAGAGCACGCAAACCAGTCGCTAACACGAGGATGTACAAGGTTCAGGGATAACTTGCCCCTATTACTTGGCGTGCCCGTGAGGTGGGTAATCCCTTGATTGTCGACAGATCAAGCCCCGGAAATCGGATAAAATAGAGCCTCCTTCTCGGTGGAGAAACCTCTCCACAAACGTCTCAGTAGGATAACAATTAAGCTCATGAGACAAAGAAGAAGGAAAGCTCACAAGAACGCTCAAGCAAGAAACTACACAGAGAGCTCAAAACCCAGAACCAAACTTCTCAAGTTTTCTATATGTTGCTCCCGCTCCTCTGCTTCCCAGTTTCTTTTTAAGCTTCCTCTCCTCATTGCCAAGCTTCGTCAGCATCCACTGAGCCACAACCTGACCCACTGACCTTCACTGAGCACTCAGTCCACTGAAGACCTCTCCAGCTGAGCCTCCGGTTAGTCGCCAGCCACGCCAGAAGCCGTTGAAACCTGAGAAGAGAAAACAGCCAAACCTGTCGAACAGAAAGTCTCCAGTTGACCCTCCTCCTTCGTTTAAATCATCCCTGTCTCACTTGCAAACTCATCAGACGCTTAGCAAAGCATGTCAAAAGGAAATCACAGGTATCAGAAGGATTCAGTGCGAGATCAGAGCGTTCTGATAGCGATTTCAAATTAAAGTTCAGGCACTGATCGGTCACCAGACCGATCAGTGATGACCCTAATCAGTCACCAGACCGATCAGGGAAAGCCCTGAACGATCAGGCTCCTGCCTGATCGATCCAAAGTGAGAATAGAGGGATCGCGGACTGAACCTGATCGGTCACAGTGACCAATCACAGATCAGGGATCGGTCACCAGACCGATCCAGCAGTTTGCTTGCCATAACCTGCAGGAACCACATGCCTGATCGGTCACCTGACCGATCAGGTTGTGCCCTGATCGATTTGGTGACCGATCAGGTCACTCCCTGACTGATCAGGTCACTCCCTGACCGATCAGGAGCCATCCTGATTGGTCAGGATGAGGAAAGTCCGATATTTGATCGGACAGACGGACCGATCAGGGTTTCTCTTAGAAACCTACTGTCCCTTCTCTGATCATTCACCAGAATGATCAAAAGCCAAACATAAACCTTTCTGTTCTCTCCCTGATCGTTCACTAGAATGATCAGACTTCGCTGGATCAGTCACCAGACCGATCCACAATAGGGAGTTCGTGCCAACTCCCTGATCGGTCTCCAGACAGATCCAGCTTCGACCAATTTAATCCTAAGTCAAGAGAACGGGCTCCCTAGTCTTCTCTGACTCGAGCTCAGCCCCCCGGACCAAGACTTCGTACCCAACTTCACTTACCGGGACTTCATTTAACCTAGCTTCACTCACTAGGACCTGGCTTCACTCACCAAGGTTTCGATCACCCGGCTTCACTCACCGGGACTCGGCTTCACTCACCGGGATTTCAGTCACCTGGCTTCACTCACCAGGACCCAGCTTCACTCACCGGGGTTTCCGTCACCTGACTTCACTCACCAGGACCCGGCTTCACTCACCGGGGTTTCCGTCACCTGGCTTCACTCACCAGGACCCGGCTTCACTCACCAGAATTTCCGTCACCTGGCTTCACTCACCAGGACCCGACTGTTGGTGCAAGTTGCATCAATGATGTTCTCCTTAAAGTGTTTTAATGTTTAACAATACACTTAAGTCAGTGATACATTGAATAGACAATGGGGAGCAAAGGAGAAGTAACCTATGTTGAAGAAAAGTCCTAGTTAATCTAGGTATCGAAACCCTAAGACCTAGCGGAGGGCTGCTAGGCACCTAGCGAAGGGCTGCTAGGTATCGAAACTCTAAGTCCTAGCGAAGGGCTGCTAGGCACCAAGCGAAGGGCTGCTAGGTATCGAAATCTTAAGACCTAGCGAAGGGATGCTAGGCACCCAGCGAAGGGCCGCTAGGCATAGAAGACCTAGCGAAGGATTGCTAGGCACCAGGCGAAGGACCGCTTGGTAACAAAGACCTACCGAAGGGTTGCTAGGCACCTGGCGAAGGATTGCTAGGGAATGAAGACTTGGTCCGAGTGACTAAGCAGCTTAGCTGAGCGATGACTAAGGACAGGAGTAGAGACGGGTCAGGGTTTGGGCGTCTCGAGGTCCGGAGGTATCGGAAGCTAAGCAAAAGTCCACCCGAAGGACTGGGTGGCAACCGTCTCCTGAAAGGAGTAGGTGAAAGGCGCATTGTCGGGGGATGAGAACTTGCGCCGGTTCGACCTAGGGTTTCATGCAAATTCGAAGTCCGAACCAAGTCCTTAAGCCTAATATTATATGTATATGTGCTTTGTATTTGTGTATCTTGCAGGTACCAAGAACCAGAGACAAAGTAAGTTGCTGAAAAAGGCTGTTGGGGTGCCCGGAGTGTTGGGGGTGCCCGAAATGATGGGGGCGCCCGGAGCAAAGAAGAAAATGCAGTTTTCGTAAAGTAAGCAGAATAGGTGTCAAGGGGGCGCCCGAAAGGTCCGGGGCGCCCGGGTTGAAACCTATATTTGCTGTTTCAGGTTCGAAATGTAGATAAGCGCTCAGGAGGGGGCCCGGATGGGCCGGGGCGCCTTGGTCAACGATTTTATCACCTGCGACGAGGTAGGCGCAAGGATAAGGTTTGACCGGGTATTTCGGGGCGCCCCCAGGAGTGCTATATAAGGGGCTTCGACCCATCTACTTGAGACACAACTGCTAAGTACCATTCCAAGCATTCTGACTGACGACAACGGGCTAGAGACGAGGCTCTACGACCGGGAGGCTCCAGGTGGAAGTGCGCGGCACTTCGGAGGTCCAGATCGGCCGAGTTTCAGATCTTTGTTCGGTTCGCTTTTATTTATTCCGCACTTAAGTTTCTATATTATTGCTTGTAAATCTTGCACTGTAAGTCGAGGTTCTCCACCTCCGGAAAGTCCAGGAAGGAGACCAATAGTGGATGGGCGTTCCCGTGCATAGGCCTTGGATGTACTCACCCTGGGGGGTCGGGAACCAAGTAAAAATCCCGCTTGTCCTTTG
>JAGFNQ010007860.1:127541-378225 GCA_024364735.1 Boesenbergia rotunda
AACATACAATATTAGGAACGTAATCTTGCTCCCACTAACCTTCTTGTAAACGCAAGGTTCTTCTGGATTCTTGACAAAGGAAAAATCCTTAATTGCTTCGTCAAATCGCAGATTCCAACTCCGAGATGCTTGCTTTAGTCCATAAATGGACTTCTTGAGCTTACATAATTTATTGGCGTTCTTAGATGTTATAAAACCGGGAGGTTGTGTCATATATACTTCCTCCTGTAACCTTCCATTTAGAAAAGCAGTTTTAACATCCATTTGCCAAATTTCATAATCCTTGTAAGCTGCTATAGCTAGCAAAATCCTAATGGACTTAAGCATTGCAACGGGCGAGAATGTTTCATCATAGTCAATTCCTTGACGTTGATTGAAACCCTTTGCCACAAGCCTTGCTTTATAGGTACTTACGTTCCCATCCATGTCAATCTTCTTCTTGAAGATTCACTTGCACCCTATGGGTTTTACTCCAACTGGCACATCAACCAACTCCCAAACTTGGTTGGCATACATGGAGTCCATTTCAGATTTCATGGCTTCTAGCCATTTCTCAGAATCATTTGAAGTAATTGCTTCCTCGTAAGTCGACGGTTCATCTTCCTCGATGAGTAGCACTTCCTCATCTTGGGTTACCAACTAACCATATCTATTTGGCTGTCAGTGTATTCTTGTAGACTTACGTTGATCTCGCGCTTCTGGATCAGTCTCGGATAAAGGAGACACTTATACTTGTGGTACTGTCTCTTCGTCCAACTGTTCATCTTCCAACCTGTTTGTAGAGTCTGTAATTTCTTCAAGACATTCTTTACTCCCACTACTTTCTTTAGATATAAACTCTCTTTCCAAGAAAGTGGCATATCGAACAACAATAACTTTGTGCTCACTTGGGAGATAAAATTGGTATCCCATTGTAGCCTTGGGATAACCTACAAACATGCACTTTATGGATCTTGCTGCAAGCTTATTAGAATTTTCATTCTTCACATAAGCATCACAACCCCATATCTTAAGATAAGACAAATTTGGTTTCTTTCTAAGCCATAATTCATAAGGAGTCTTGTCTACTGCCTTGGTTGGAACTCGGTTAAGTATGTATGCCGCTGTTTCTAAGGCATAGCCCCAGAACGACATTGGAAAACTTGCATGACTCATCATTGATCTAACCATTTCCATGAGTGTGCGATTTCTCCTTTCCGAAACACCATTCCACTCCGCGTTCTAGGAGGTGTAAGTTGGGAAACTATGCCACACTCTTTTAGGTAATCAATGAACTCTTGGCTTAGATACTCGCCACCTCGATCACTTCGAAGAGCTTTAATCTTCTTGCCACTTTGATTTTCTACCTTGTTCTTGAACTCCTTAAACTTATCTAGAGTTTCAGACTTATGCCTCATTAAGTAGATATATCATATCTGCTTAAATCATCAGTAAAAGTCACGAGTAGGTATAAGCTCCTCTAGCCTGAACTTGCAATGGACCACACACATCACTATGTATGAGTTCTAATAGTTCCTTTGCCCGTTCACCTATCTTGGTGAAAGGTTTCTTGGTCATTTTACCTTGTAAACATGCTACGCACGTATCTATGGGCTCTAACTCAAAAGAGTCCAAATACCCATTACTGAGTAATTTAGCAATGCGTTTTTGGGTTACATGACCAAGTCTACAGTGCCAGAGATATGTCAAGTTTGAGTCATGCAATTTCTGTTTCTTGCTTTCAACACAATAAATCGGTTCATCTAAGTTAAGAACATAAAGACCGTTATTCATTGAACCATTCCCATAGAATATATTATTCAAATAAAAGGAGCATAATTTGTCCTTGAATTGAAATACAAATCCCTTGGCGCCCAAACATGACACCGAAATGATATTCTTTGAGAAACTAGGAACAAAATAACAGTTTTCTAAATTCAAAACTAGTCCACTAGGCAAATTTATTGAATAAGTTCCCACAGCTAATGCAGCAACTCTAGCCCCATTAGCCACTCGTAGGTCCATCTCGCCTTTGGACAACCGTCTGCAGTCACTTAGACCCTGCATGTTCGCACAAATGTGAGAACTACTTCCAGAATCTATAACCCATGATGAAGAAACAGAAAGATTGCACTCTATCATAAAGATACCTGAAGCATCCGCTCCATTGGCATTCTTCTTCATGAAAATGTAGCAGTTTTTCTTCCAGTGACCTTTCTTGCCACAGTAGAAGCATATGGCCTCCTTCTCATTAGATTTGGGCACCTGTGCCCCCTTTTTGAGCTTCTTCTGAGCTTGATATTCAGGATTCTTCACTGCGTTAGCCTTGGGATTAGATTTCCCGGTGCTAGGGCGCTTGTTGGTCTTTCTTACCATCATTATATGCAGTGAAGGATTTACCTTCATATCCTTCTCAGCAGTTTTCAGCATTGTCATCAGATCAGTCAAACTCTTGTCCATACTGTTCATGTTGAAGTTCAACACGAACTGGGAAAAAGATGGAGGTAGTGACGACAAGACCAGGTCAATGGCCAAGTCCTGGTCCAACTTGAAACCCAAGCTTTCGAGCCTTTCTATGTACCCGATCATCTTGAGTACATGGGGCCCAACTTGATTTCCTTCCTCCAGCATGGTACGAAACAATGCTCGAGAGGTATCATACCTCTCTACTCTCGCACTCTCTTGGAAAAGCTTACGCATGTGCTGATCAATCTCCCTAGCACTCATGTTCTCATGCTGTCTCTGCAACTCGGGAGACATAGATGACAGCATGATGCATTGCACATCCAGTGCATCTTCCAAGTACTGAGAGTAATATGACTGATCTTCCTCCGATGCGTTTAGCACAGGCTCATTCATAGGTTCGTCTTCGAGCACGTAAATTTTTCTCTCGTATCTCAAGACAATTTTCAGTTTCCTATACCATTCCAGGTAGTTTGAACCGAGGAGGACATTCTCTTTCTCGAGAATACTTCGCAACGAAAGGGTACTTGTGTTTGCCATCTAAAATTTAAAGCAGAGTTTTAGTATTTATGAAATATATTTAATAAAGGACTTTATAACTCCTATTATTTTATTCAGGTCCAACAGCCCCCACTGTTAGAATTGGGAATTGGTTGGTAACAATTCCTAATAGGATCGAAATCCTGAATCATATAGTATGCACACAGCTGAGCTGTACCTACATGCTATATTCATCAAGTAGGCCTTAACTTGCCAATCACCAATCTCTGTGACTTTCGATATACTTTTGTCGAGCCTTATATTCTCAACACTTGCCCCTTAAATCAATTGACCTTAGCTGAGCTAAACAAGTCAACGAATTTGATTTAAGTCGACCAACTAGTAATTATGATAAATTATAGATGTTTTTACACAAGCCCACAGCTGAGCTGTACCGACTCATATAAAAACTCTAACTATCATCACAATTATTAATGGAGGGCTTTCAACAAATCTTGACTTAATATTTAAGGGATTTTACAATTATTAAAATGTCTCACCATTAATTTACTTCTTGTGCATCCACACAATTTCATTACGAGATCTATCTCTATGAATCTTGAAGTAATCATGTACTTCAACCATAAAGAATTCATATCTAAATCATAACATGTATTTCTCTACAGGTTTGATAGATAAAAATCATTTCTACATTTCTATCTTGAAATGTTAAATCATAACACATGAAATAAATAAAAAATTCTTCGAAATCTCTCGAAGCACTAATCTTCAAAAATTTGAAGAAGAGGTTTTGAACAATATGATCCAACAACGATTGGCTCTGATACCACTGTTAGGTTCTGAGCGCAACGGAATATTTATAATAAAGCAAAAATCTGCTCTTAAATCATGGATCTTTTCGTGGTACATATAGTTCTAAACAAAATGATGTGAAAATAAGCATAAACTGAAAACATACCTTGTAATCCTTTGCTTATTTGTGAATAATATCACGAACAAATGAGAGCCCCACGTGTGACTCCTCTAGCGGTATCCAAGCGCACAAGATCACGAACTAGATGATCCGTTAGGTGCTAGCCACTTGGATCGACAGAATTCTTTCGGATGCACTACAGATCTGGAGATTCGTCTCCAACTAGAGAAGAAGTAGTCCAAGGCTTCCCGAGAGAGATGGAGAGAAATCGCACAAGAGAGGCAAAGGAGAAGTGTGTAATCCTCTTCTTCCAAGGGCGGATATATATAGCCTCCAAGGAAGATGAAGAGACATGACTCTTCATATTCTTCATTAATTTATCATAATTGTGACTTTTGAAATTCTCCATTAATAATCATTAATAGAGACTCTTCATCTTCCCCATTAATAATCATTAATAGAGACACTTCATCTTCTCCATTATTGCCACAATAATTGTGACCTTTCAAATTCTCCAAAGAGAATAAGAGATAAATTCTACTCTCTCTTCTCTATATCAAATAAATCCATATTTGATCTTGATCCGTTCTCGCTTCCGATATTTCAGAAATAATTAATAATCCAATTAATTCTTATTCAAAAATAATAAATTGATTAATTTTAGTATCCATTAAAATAATCAACTACAGATACTGTTCACGTCTATGTGCTATGCGTGCGACCCTCTAGGTTCTATACACGAAGGCAGTGTAAATCCATACACAGACTAAGGTAACCGTCTAGCAACAGTTTTTAGCCACCCAACATGATAGAATATTAGTTATAAACTAAAACCTCCATGAACCGATTACTGTGTAATTAAATCTCTTCATCTTTATCCTACATCCCAATTAATTCGGTGCAGTATGCATCATCACCAATTAATTGTTTTACTTGATTTCCAAGATATAATAGACTCATCTTGAATGATAATCATTCCTCCCATGGCCATGGATTTCGAGTCACTAATATCTCTATCAAGCGGCCAGGATGTTAACTCCCAAATCCAAGAGAGCGATGAATCCTCTATTGACTCAACACTATTCTCTCTACGTTTTGTCATACACCCAATTACCGTATTAATCATAATCCGATTAAAGATTTCTTTTAACGGCATCAAAGTACATAACTCCACGCATAGAATATATGAAGGTCTCAAGTCAAAAGATCAGTTACACTCGTTCATTAAGACGAACTACCAATGATGCTTAATATGTGGTGTTCTCTTAAGCGGGTTGTGTCCAGTGTACCTCTAAACTCAAGGCACCCCCAAGTACAACTTGGATATCCATCCCTCCGGTCTATCTTGACCTAGTCATACTTAGCGTTGATCTAGATATCTATGTCCCCTCTAGATATCTATCCGATCAAGGACGATTTTCAGAATAATATAACCATTAATCTGTGGAACTTTATCATTAATCATATACGTACAAAAAAGTAAATGATTAACGCCAAATACTTGCCTTTATTAAAATAATTATCCATAAATACATAAAAGTGTCTTGGCACATAAGTGCACACACTAACAGAACTACATTATTAGGTCCTAGACATCTCACCCAATTATAAGTGACAAAATAGGTTTCCTTATCTATTTTGTGAGATATATTAATTTTTATCTTTGAATTAATGTTAAATCTAAGATTTAATTAAAACTTGTGTTAGATTCAAATTTATCAAATAGTAATTTAAAATTGAGTTTTGATAATTGGCTTCCAGGTCTTAGCGAGGCACAGAGGCCTTCTTTGGTCGTAGCCTTATTGGATCAACAACTCTTTCCTTGACAGTCTTTTACCGAAAGTTCATTTTCAAATTACTTCATAAGAAATTTTGGTCTAACTATCTTAGGATTTGAAGAGGTAGCTTCGGCTAGTTCCACCGGACTAAACAGACCAAATAGGGTATGTCTTACCCTACTTGACTTTTTAGAAAGGTTTCCCTAACGTACTATAATCTCACCTCCACCTAATACTATGTTATTCAAGTTTCAAGTAAGTCTTTTGTCCTTAACTAACCATTTCTAAATCTAAGCATAATAAAATTGCAAAAAATGAAATGAACAAGCAACAAGCAATTAAAAAATCATCAAAGTATAAAAATGGTTTTTATATTAGCTCCCCCTAGACTAAAGTGTCGATAAGGGTTAAGCAAGATGTGAATCTTGTCCTTGGGGATCCAATATTAGTTTGGTCTAGCTTGTTTATTTAAACTTAGCTTTGGGACCCATGCTTGGACTCGGGATCTAGGTTGGTTCAATATGGAATAGTAAGAGCATTATCGCGAGTTGGTTCGATAGCCTAGTTCGAATCAATTTAGAACTGACATCTATTTTCCAAGAATCATGTTAAGATTCTTGGAACCCGAAGTGAATCGTTCCAATGCGACTCTGAGTTCCTTGACTTGAGTTTTCAAGGAGGAATTCTCTTCCTCAAGCTTTTGAACTTGAGTCGAGTTTCCTTCTTGAACTGACTCGGTCGAGGAACTCAAGTTGACTTCCTCTTTCAGAAGTTTGACTTCCTGTCGGAGGGTTTCAACCCAGATGTTGGCTTTTCCCAACTTGCGTGACAAATATGAAATGAGATTTAAGTTCAGATTCAGGATAACCTCTTACCATAATTTGTCCGTCCTCCAAGATCGAGAGCTTTTCGGTGCCGACGTCTTCATCCAGTTCTAATTCCGTTCAGGAGTCGATGTCTTCCGAGGCGGTCAATGCAAGGAGGTTTGAGTGTGGAGCTTCTTCTTCTTCTTCCGAGGATGATTCGTCCTAGGTGGCTTGAAGTGTTGTAACGGCCCATAAAAATCCTTTCAATATTTTTTATCTTGGAAATATTGATCATGCCTATATGGATTCGTGAGTAACATAGGAACCTTAGCATAATTCCTTATATGGATTAAAAACTAAGTACTAATGGACCTTACATGGACTTTTCTAGTACCATGGTTATTAGTAAATTCTAGGTAGAATTGAACATAAATAGAAATAGGTTCATATAGAAATATTAGCATGGCTCTTAGTGGGCCTTATGTGGACCTTGCCGAAAATAAAAGAAAAAAATAAAAACAAAAATAAAGTGCATGCATCAAGGATTGAACCTTGGACCTAAGGTAGAGGCAAAGCCTCATCATGCATATACTAACCAATTCACCTAGCAAGGGAGTGCTAGAGGGAAAGGAAAAGGATTGTTGTTAAAGGCTAAAAGGAAGTGAAGAGTCACCATGAGAGGAGGCACTATGCCCCTTCACTTGCCCTTCATTTAGTATAAAAGAAGTAGATGAGAAGGGAAGAGACATTGGAGTTACTTTTCTTATTTTCTTCTTCCACCAAGGCTTTTCCCCTCCCTCTTCTTCCTCCTTCTAGCCGAAACCTACAAGGGTTTTCCCCCTTGGAAAAGCTTCACAAGAAGACTTCTTCTTGAGGATTCAAGGCTTCCTACAAGGCTACAAGGGCTAAGGAGAGTTCTAGGGTCAAGAAGGCTTTATTGGGTTTTCTCTAATCAAGGTTTATAACCAAGATCAAGAAAGGTAAGACTCCCTTACCTGTGATATAATAGTTTCATGTTGTTTATCATGATTTAAGATGTTGGTTGGGATCTATGTTGAGAAAACCATGGATTAGGGTTTCTTTAACTTTCGGCCAAAGCATGTTTTGGGGTTTGGGATGATGTTAAGACCTCACTTATACTTCCTAATGCTTTCTCATGATATAATAAGAATGGATTGTGAGTTGTGGAATTTTTGGAAGCACCAAAAAGCCCTTAGTAACTTTCGTCCACCCTCCCTTTCCATGGTTAAGATTAGATCTAACCTTCCAAGCATGTTTATTATGTTTCCCTAGGATACAATGGATGTTAGTTGTGAATTTTATGAATTCTTCCATGGACTTAAGACCCTTACAACTTTCGGCCAAGACCAAATATTAGGGCTAGGAGTTAGGGTTGGTCCAATTATGTATGCTAATGGTTTCCCTATGGTGTTGTATGTATTGTATTGGATATTAATTGTGACTTATATGAATTTTCCATGGACCTAATACCCTTCTAGGGTTTCAGCCAAGATATGATTTAGGGCTAGGGTTTAGGGTTAGTCCCAATCAAGGGTTCTAATGGCTTCCTATGGCATTGTATGTATTGTATGGGTGTTATGTTACTTATGGTACCTCACATGTCACTTGAATAATGGGAATCTCCACCTATACCTTTCGGCCAAGCTCAAGTTCAAGGGTTTGGGTTAGTCTAAGGGATCAAGTATACTTGTTTATGGTTTATTATGATGTATGTATATGTTCAAACATGTGGTATGAATTTTATGTTACCTAAAACCCTAACGTTATGTGCTATGTATCATGACTTTGGATACTTATGTTATGTGTCATGTTTTATTCATGAATGCTTTAAACCATATACCATGAACACATGTATTGTGAAGTAGGCCTCATGTTGGTGTAGAATGATGCATGTATTATGTTAAATGCCTATGATAGATATATGCTTATGAAGACATATGCATGTTTTATGTTGAATGCCATAAACCTATATAGTATGTATCATGTTCATAAGGATCCTACCCATGCATGCTTTATGATAGATACCATGATCATGTATGCTATGTGATATGTACCATGTATAAAAAGAAAACTTATCTATGCATGTTTACCCTATGTACAATGACCATGCATGCTTTATGAACTAAGATGATGTTTATGCCTTAAGACATAATTATGTATGTATATCATACCTTATGGATGAAGATGATGTTCATGCCTCTAAGGCATAATGATGTATGCATGACATACCTTATGAATGAAGATGATGAATGATGATGATGTTCATGCCTTTAAGGCATAATGATGTTATGAATTAACTATGAATGATGAAATGCTAAGTATGTTTTATGCCATGCTTCATGTGATAAGATCATGTTTATGTCTTTAAATATGCTATGTATGTTCTATGAATGATGAAGCATGTGAAGCTATTTTACTTTATGAATAAGCTTGTACCGGACCAAAGTAAGGGTCCAAGGGATGGGCTCCTCATGTAAGCCTCAGTGTGGGACTACCGCAGCTGTCCCCGGTTCTGGGACTACTGCAGCTGTCCAACAGGGATGGGCTCCTCATGAAAGCCTCGGTTCTGGGATTACCGCAGCTGTCCTTACCCTAGTAGGTCGAGATTAGCTACCTCGCATTTACTTAGGGATGCGCGCATATGATGTATGTATGTGGTACAAGCCAGGGCCCCATGATGTGATGATTATGTTTAAGTATAATATAACTATGGTTTTCAAATAAGCATCCTTATGTTATGTGCATCTATCCCATGCATTCATTCATGTTATGCATCCATGTTAAGTATATTTTATGCTCATGTTCATGTCAAGTACCATGCCATGTTAAATGTTCATATGCTCATGTTTATGTCAAGTACCATGCCATGTTAAATGTTTCATATGCTCATGTTTATGTCAAGAACTATGCCATGTTAAATGATCCATATGCTTAGGTTTTATATCAAGAACTTCTCTATGATAAGTACGTTGTATGTTTTATTCTATATGACGTATGATTTTGGTGAGTAGGAAAGGGTCTTACTAAGCCTATGTGCTTATAGTTTTATTTTCTTATACCGCAGATCAAGCAAGAGGATATTAAGGGAAGCAGCAGGAGGGGCAAGAGTGTGTGTGTGGCAATGACATGGCAAGGAAAAAAAAGAAAAAGATTCTCGTATTTATACTTTGTCACACGTCTTATGTTTTGCATTGTCTTCTTAAGTTTCATGTTATACTTCTGATAGTTATGCCTAAAGGATAACTTACTACCTATGTTGCTTATGGATGATTTATGTGATTTTCATATCATGACGTTATGTATGATGTTAACATGCTAAGTTACCATGTCACTATGTTTAGGAATAATAGTTAAGACATGTCTACCTAATTCAAGTGTTAGTTGCATGTATGTACAAAGTTTTAAATTAGTCCGCTGCATCACGATGTTCATATGTATATATGTATGTTGGCGTAACGCCGCCTCTCGCCACACCGTAAGGGGTGGGAAAAGGGCGGGTGTTACAAGTGTCTTCTTCTTCCGAGCTTTCTTGTTCTCCTTCAGGTTGGGGCACTCCGATCTGAAATGTCCCTTCTTGTTGCACTCGTAACATGTTACGTTGCTTTTGTTCTTTTGGCTTGTTGAGGGTTTAGCTGGATCTTCCTTCTTCCATTAGTCTTCTTTTTGTTCGTTGGACTCTTAAGCTCCTTGTAGTAGTCACGAGCCAACCAGACCAGTTTTGGATGATCTACTCCATCGTCGTTAGACTCCAAATCTGAGTCAGACTCGGGTACTGGTTGTTATTTCTTCTTCTGAGATCTTCCTAGAGTTTTCCCTGCAATAAAAGCTATACTCTTCTCGACCATTGCAGTATTAGTTTGTTCGTGTAATTCTAATTCAGAAAATAACTCATCAAGTTTAATTTCAGAAAGGTTCCTAAAAACCTTGTAGGCATCCACCATAGATGCCCACAGTGTGTTCCTTGGGAACGAGTTTAGAGTATACCTTATTAGGTCATGGTTTTCGACTTTATGATCTATTATATGCAACCCGTTCATCAGCTCCTGGATTCTTGCACGGAGCTGTGCTGCTGATTCACCTTCGTGCATCTTTATGGTGTAGATCTGTTGAGTGACAGATCTCTTTTGTTGATCGGCGTATCTGACGTACCTTCGTGCAGTTCGATTAGCTTGTTCCATAGTTCCTTTGTGTTGCTGAAGGGTCCGACGCGGTTCAACTCTTCCTTCGTCAAGCCACATTGTAGGGTCTGTGTGGCCTATGCGTCGACTTTGATTTTCTTCTTGAGTGGTCCGTCCCACTCTGTGTAGCCTTGCACCTCACCTTGTGTGTTCTTAGGTATCTCCAGTCTGGACTGGATGATAATCCACATGCCCACCTGAGTTTTCAGGTGGACTTCCATCCTATTCTTCCAATAGGAGAAATCTTCTCCTGAGAAGAGTGGTGGTATGGCGGTGTGTAGCCTTCATGCATGACCGTTGAATTTTATGTAAAAAAATTTGAAAAAAAAAATCATGTTCCAAGACTAAGTCTTGGATTAGTAGTGCGGCAAAAAAATAATAATAATAAAGAAATCGAGTGGTGTTGCACCAACCTCGATGAACGAGAAAATTACGAACGAAAAAAAATATTTTAAAATGAAAATCCAAAAAATTGCTCAATCGGTGGTTGCACCAGATTTGAGCCATCCGCTCTGATACCACTTGTGGGATCGTTTAGAATCGATAGAGGGGGTGAATATCGATAAAATCTTTTTCAGAAATAAAAAGAGTAATTACGCAGCGGAAAATTCAAACAACGCTAACACATTTTTCTTTTACTTGGTTCGGAGTCTAGATCGGCTCCTACTCCAAGGCCCACGGTCCTTGACCGTTTACATTGGGAAATTCTATATTTCACAAAAAACAATTACAGATTTGAAGTACACAAATACATAATTTTAATATAAACACATAAATTAAGTATACCGACGACTAGAGAATCATTCGAAGATCGGAGCCGCAGGTCGTCGTTGGCGCTTGAGACTTGAGCACAGAGCGTTTGGAGCAGAGCGCTTGAATATTTTCGTTGGAAGCAATGGTGTCTGGAAGTAAGGGGGTGAACCCCTTTATATACAAGCTTCTTGGGCGCCTGTGTTGAAGGGGGTGCCTGACACGTGGCCTCTCTACGCGAATTCTCATCCGTAGACTTGGCCAGCACTTATCCATTCAACTGGGGCACCTGGGAAGACTGGGTCGCCTGTATGATCACGGGCGCCTCTTTGCTGACGTGGAAGCTTTGCTTCGAGACTGCTAGAAAAAGGCCCTTCTTGGGCGCCTGTCACCATACAGGCGCCTGTATGATCAGGCGCCTGACTCCATTCAGGCGCCTGGGAAGCAGTGAACTTCAACCTTTGTTCCTGCAACCAGGGTTAGTTCCAAAACACAAACAATATATAAGTTAAGTCCAGAAAACAGCCTGAGCTGTCTTGGTTCTGACTTTGGGCTTCCAAAATGGAACCCTAGGTCGATCCGAAGCCTAATGTTCCCTCCTATGGGGAACGCATCCTCGCCTACTCCTATAAGGAGAATTTACCTTTTTGCCAACCAGCTCCTCCGGTTGGACTTTTGCCCAATCTTCCGGATCAAGTCTTCATGCACAGTCCGCGACCAGGACTTATTGCCCAACCCTCGATCTCAGTTCTTCGGTGCCCAGCCCTCGACCACGACTTATTGCCCAATTCCTTGAATTAGGACTTCGTGCCCAGTCTACGACCAGGACTTATTGCCCAACCCTTGGTCAGGACTTAGGTGCCCAACCCTCGGCTAGGACTTATTGCCCAATTCCTTGAATTAGGACTTCATGCCTAGTTTACCTAGGACTTTTCCTGCGCACTTAAACAACTTCTTTAAATCATGAGATAACCTTAACTTATGGACCCTTTGCCATTATCAAAACTCAGGTTCAATCTTGGTGCTTCCGCCACCAACACTAGGCACCAAAGACCTGGTGAGTAAACCTAGGCACGAAGACCTGACCGATAGTTGGGCGCCGAAGACATGGTGAGTAAAGTTGGGCATAATGACCTGACCGAGGGTTTGGCACAAAGACCTGGTTTGGAAGGCTGGGTAGGAAGACCTAACCGAGGGTTGGGCATCAAAGTCCTGATCTAGAAGATCAAGTAGGAGTCTTAGTCGAGCGAGGACAGCAAATAGAAGTACAACTCAAGGTACGAACATCACGAGATCCAGAGTCGTCGAAGCCCGAGAAAAAGTCTAATCGAAGGTATCGGCTGGTAACAGGTAACTTCTCTAGAGTGGAGTAGGTAAGGGCACGTTCCCCAGAAGAGGGAGCAGTAGGCGTCGGCCCGACCTAGGGTTTTAGCTAAAACCTGAAGTCAGGATCGGACAACATTGCCTATCTTTGCATGCAATTCCTTTACGTTTTATTGTTGGACTAACCCTATGTTGTAGCTAAGCGAAATGGAGATCCGCAGCAACTCAGCCGCCTGAGAGGACTCGAGTGCCCGAGAACACAGGCGCCCGAGAGGACTCGGGCTCCCGTGTACCCATGACTCAGCTTGGGCATGGCTGAGTTGGGGTACGCTGGTTGGTGTCTCCACATCAACAACACAGGCGCCCAAGAGGTTGTCAGGCACCTGAGTTGAGATAGAGCTTAGACCAAGCAACGGATGAGGACATAGCTGGATCGCAGCAACATGGGTGCCCCTATAGGCACTCGGGCACCTGTATAACCCTATATAAGTGGTTTTTGACTAAAGACTCCACACATCAATTCTACATCACTTATGCTCTTGTGTGCTGCGTTAAAACGATCTAGAGATGGCAAAACGCTGCTCCGACAATAACGTGCCTGTATTTTATATTGATTAAAGTTATTGGTATTCTTTTTCTTACTTGTTAAACATTGCACATTTGCACTCATTTTGCGACTTATAGAATTTCCAAAAGTAAATGGTCAAGGACCAATGGCCTTGGATTAGGAGCCGTCATGGACTCCGAACCAAGTAAAAGCAAACGGTGTTAGTGATTGTTTTCTTATGTTGTCATTTTCAGTGTGTAACTTGTCTAAATCCGAAGAATTTATCAAACACGATATTCATCCCCCCTCCATCGCTCTTTATGATCCTACAATCCCGAGCAAGTGGAAGTCTTAGCGGGTTGATCTGATGCCAAGTAGTGAAGTCCAAGCAGGTCTAGGAGATACTATGTCTGGCAGGTGAGTAAAGTAAGCTTCTGGAGGAGAGTGTTGTAAGGTCGTGTCTCGATGGGACAACCTTAGTTACTGATCCAACTAGAGAAAATTATTAGTAATATGAGAGAAGTGTCCTAAGGCAATCGCCTTATGATTGTAATCATTTATTTTAATAAATGAATATTCACTATTTGAGTATACATGCTTGTGTATTTGATTGAGATCTTAAACTCATTTACTGAATGCCCGCAATATAATTCACAGCATCAGAGAATTTGTGATGAATTCACAACTAGTGATTATCTCTACATGTGTAATTGTGAAGTATTGAAATTGTCCCTAGTCGATGAATTGATAGATACGGACACTATCAATTCTGTTGAGACTAGCATGGGTTATTCTCTAATCAGCTGATTCTCACTGGCTGGTGACATTGGGATGTCCGGAGATAAACATGAATGCTAGTTAAGGGAACTAGTTCATTGGAGTGACTGGCTGTAAAACATCATATGGTAGTCTACATATAGACATATCAGTGAAGTTCTTACTACAGCTTAAGTGCGATGTTCCTTTGACTTGTGGTGTTCAAGTCATCTTGGTTATGGAGACTTATACTTTGACATCTTAAGCAAGCATCTCCAAGGAGGTGTGGACCCAGGATGGTTCGGTATAAGCCGAAGTGCCCGAAGATGTTTGAACAACCTACAAAGGATTCACCACTCCTTGTGAGGAGATGTATACCCAAGGCCTATCGTCGGATTGTTACTCGAAGCCTCTGGCCAGAGCATGACATGTTCAGAGTATGAATCTCTTAAATACATGAGAGTAATTAGAATCCGTAGGACGAGAGAATGTTACTTGGGCTAGGTGTGACGTAGTCAGCCTAGTGGGGACTGACACACATAGACCATGTCCTGAACCAAGTGGGTATAAGATGGTGAAGGGAATGAGGCACGATTCATTATAGTTGCTGAAGGGTTTCAGAATCATTTCTGAGGTCAGCCGTTGATCTTTCGATTAATTGGGGATCATGATGTACTACTAGGTGTCACTCATAATCGTTCTATATTTAGTGAATTATAGACGGCCAATATAAATCGAAAGCCTATTTAGTCACACGCACTACGAGTAATCCGAGGGATTTAAAACAAGTTGAAAATTGGATTTTCTGATCAAGAGAGATAAGTCGAATCTGAATTTTTCGGAGACGCATCGGAAGCATAAAATGGCTAAGTCTTTTGAAGACTTATTGGACGAATTAAATGAGTTTAATGGATAAGTCTTGGGTTTGGCCGGCCAAAGAGGATCCCCACCCTCTTTGTTTGGCCGGCCACATTAAAATGGAGAACCAAATTGTTTGGTTCAAGTTATAAAATAAACCAAGTGTGGTTTGTTTTATAAAATTATGGGTAATATAAATTTTATAAACCGAGGTTTGGTTTATTATTTTCATGAAAATTAAAATAAACTTTGAATAGTTTATTTTATTTTATAAAATCAATTATGAATTGATTTTTCCATGATAAGAAAAATTTATATAATAAATTTCTTGTGAAAATTTATTCCATAAGAAAAGGGAGACATGGTTGTTTTTATTATAAATTAAATTATGATAAAAACTTGGCATGATGAAATAAATCATAGAAAAATTTATATGATAAATTTCTTATGAAAATTTATTCCATAAAAAGGAGACTTGGCGGTTGAGAGGCTACTATATAAAGGAGCCAAGGCAAGGCTTGGAATTTAATCTAAGAGATCTAGAAATAAGCCCTCTCTCTCTCTCTCCTTCTCTCCCTCTCCCTCCTCTAGTGCCGCCGACCCTAAAAGGAGAACCCCTTTTGCCGTGAGCTTCAACCACCACCAAGAAGCTGCCGAAGAAGAAGAAGAAGCGGGCGCTACTCCTTCCTTCTTCCCGGAATTTTGATTCCGTTCTTCGTTTGGTGGTTAGTCTTTCCATCTCTCTCTTGGTATTCTTGTCGTGCCTTTAGAGAATCTAGTAGTTCTTATCGGCACGAAACTCGTAGCATTGCGAAGTCATCCCGAAGAAAACTCGGCGTGGACGCGAATAGAGGCGGAGCTTCCAAGGGACGCTACGGTTGGATCTCGTCCCTTTCTTCGAGTTACGCGAGGTAACAAGTAAATTAGTTTACGTTTCTGTAAAATTTTAAATATATGATCATGTCTACACAACATAAGGTTGCATGCTAGATGTGTGGTTAAAATAATTTGAGAAATTATTTATGCTAAATCTTCCGCTGCACGTAATTATTTTATAAAATTACGAACCCGCATCCATGTCAACATGCACCCGGTCCCAACTAAAACTACGTAGGTTTCTAAGTTGAGATCAGGATAGTTGCTACTGTCAATTACTCATGCATACTTTTATATACCTATGCCAACTCTACTTTGTAGGGCTAATTCCTTTTCATGTTACTGCCATGCTAATATTTTTATGCATATTAATTAAAGTGAATTGGCCATGGGTTCAGTCTGCTGAATATAGGGATTAGTCGACTAAATCAAGCAGATTGTGCTAGATTTAGTATATTCAGAGGGATCGAGTGACTGATCATTGGATTAGTCAATGGATCCATTTTGGTATGGCGTAACTACAAAGATGGAAGTTCTATTCGTCGACTGATCAAAGGATAGGTCGACAGATCACATTATTGCAGCATAGCTGAGCAACGTATATAAGGAATGGAGTGGGGGTTCATCGATTGAATAGGAGGTTCAGTTAACCGATAGGTTCCGTTGACTGAACGATTTTTCAGTCGACCAAAATGTTCCCATACAAGGTGCTTGAGATCAGTGCTCAGACAATCCATCTTCCATTCACGCTACTCCCTTCCTACATCGACAAATTACTCACACCTTGCAGCTATGATGTCGGGATGCTCTTCAACACTGCGCACTCATCTTCTATTCCTCTTGTCGGTATTGTTTTCATATTTTATACTTGTACTTGCATAATCAAAGGGAGTTAGTAGATTGTTACTAATCTCCCTTACATTTTGTACAACATTATTTTCATCGAAAGATTTTCGGAGAAAGGATTATAGTGGATTACCCATCGAGAGTGGTCGAGGACTACGAGCCTTAGAGTAGGAGTCGCTGAAAGCTTCGAACTAAATAAAAAGAAAAAGTGTACTTTATTTTTCCGCTTCTTAACTCTCTCTATCTTTTTCTTTTACATTGTTTACATTGTCGAAAAGAAAGATTACGAACGATCAAGATTCATCTCCCCCATCTCTTCGTTTCCAACGATCCTACAATTGATATCAGAGCAAGGCAGCTCTGAAAAGATCTAATGATCTTTCTTTGCATTGTCTTTCTTTCATTTTTATTTAGTATTTCTTTTTATACAACATTGCTAAACCCAAGACGAAAGTCTTGGAAGTTTTTTTGTATTCATTTTTTGTGTTGCTAGAATGTCAAACTCCCACTTAGATGGGTACAACACCATCCGACCTCCCCTGTTCAATGGCGATTACTTCAACTACTAGAAAAAATGGATGGAGTGTTTTCTGAAAGCTAACATCGACCGCTAGATTAGCATCAAAAGGGGCTACACCCCTCCAACTGAAGAAGGAGAAATCTTGGATCCAAACGAGTGGACACCGGAGAAGAAAAGACGGGCCCAAACTTATTACAAAGCAATGAACACTCTCTATTGCGGCTTAACAAAAGAAGAGCTTAATCAAGTTAGGTCATTCGACAATGCGAAGGAATTATGGGATCGACTAGTCAAGTTCCATGAAGGAATGGACGACTCCAAGGTAACAAAAAGAGACCTACTCTTAAGTAAGCTTAACATTAAATGTTACCTGGAGAGAAGCATAAAGGATGTCATCAATGACCTACATTTAATCGACCACCATCTCGAAAACAGAGATATAATAAGGTATACTCTAAACTTGTTCCCTCGAAATGCATTATGGGCATCAATAGTAGATGCTTATAAGGTTTTGAAAAACCTTTCAATTATTAAATTAGATGAACTTTTTTGTGAGTTTGAGTTGCATGAATAAACTAACCTTGGTCTAGTTGAGAAAGTTATTACGTTGTATGTAGGACAAAATAAATTCCTCCTTGAAAGGACAAGTTGAGGGACTCAAGACAACATTGGACAAGTTCAACTTGGGCACCAAGTATCTAAACATGATACTTGGGTTCCAAAGGGTTGTGTACAACAAATCTGGATTTGGATATAAACCCAAGTCAACTAACAAATCTTATCTTTCACTGATTAGTCAAAACCTTAGTAATCAAGTCTAAGTATAAGTTCTAAAAGCTTCCTTAACAAAGAAAGTAGGACCAAACCAATACTTCATATCTAAGGACCAAGTCTGCTTTCTAAATAATAAACTTAAATTTCTTATAAGAGGCTACAAGCTAGTTATCACCTTAATAACTCATCCTACGCATATGGGTACTTATGATTAGTTAAATCAAGATTAGCCCTAACTTGTTAAGGGTCTAAGTTGAGTATTAAGTCATCTGGGTGAGAATAGTTAGGAAGCTCTATCTAGGATTGTGGTTATTTCTAATGATGTCCATGTGACTTACCATAACCTAGGAGCTTCCTCAAGGATGCTTACTTGGGTGAGCCAAAACTATACTTAAACCAAATAAAAGTTAAGACTACTCTTAACAATTAAACAATAATTCATCTCATAAGATCATAGGATTACCAAATTTTTATAACCCCTAGGTGGGATGAAATAAGACCAAATCAAATCAAACTAAAACCAAATCAAATAAAACTAAACCAACAAACTAAAACCAGCCATCTCCAATGTGGAAATCAAACAAACTCGCTGCCAAAGAATATGATCAAATCATGGCACCTTTTCGCAAAGAAAATGGTAACAACGAACCCCTTGTCAATACCTTAGGTAACAACTCTATCTTGACAAATAATATATAGATACTAGATAGTGGCGCTACTAATTATGTGTCGAAGAATCGACCAACTACAAATGAAATGGTTATTAAATATCTCACCGTGCAATTAGCAAATGGAGGGCATACACATAACAAATTTGTTGGATCTATGGAATTATGCAATAATTTAATTGCTGACAATGTGCTTTATGTCCTGAATTTCAAATTTAATTTAAAATTTAACCATCAACAAACTCACGCAAACCTTAGATTGTAGTATGATATTTTACCATGATTTTTGTGTGTTACAGGATTCAACTACGAAGAAGACGATTGGATTGGGCAAGCAGAGTAATAGTCTTTATTATCTGACCACAGATCAAAGTCCACACTTGTCAAACACAGTCCGCTACACAACTAATCTTTAGCATAGACGACTTGGGTACCCTTCCACTATTCCACTACCGTTATTGTCTCAAATTGTTCCAAAAAATCCCTTTGATTCCAATAACATTTGTGATGTTTGTTATCTAGTAAAACAATCTCGTTTACCATTTTCTTCTAGTAGTTTTCTACTCGTAAGTCTTTTGATTTAAGACATTGTGACATTTAGAGACCACATAAGATTTATTCTTATTCTGGTGCACATTATTTTTTTTAACTATTATGGATGATTTTTTCTTGTTACACTTGGGTTCATCTTATGCGTCAAAAATTTAAAACCGAATACCTCATTAAAAATTTCTTTGCTTGGGTCAAAACACAACACAATTATTCAATTAAAGGCACACGATCTGACAATGGACAAGAATTTCTCTCATTGGAAACTATTTTCAATGAATGTGGTACAAATTTTCACTGATCTTGTACTTACACACCACAACAAAATGCGGGTAGTTACACACAAATCACCACCATATTTTAAATGTCGTAGGTGCTTTGCGGTTTCAAGCAAATCTTCCTTTAAAATTATAGGATGAACATATAAAGACGGCTTGTTATCTTATTAATCGCTCACCTACACCATTTTTATCCAACAAAATACCATATAAGTGACTACACAAAAAGATTCCCTTTTACTTTCATTTACGTACCTATGAGTGCCTATGTTTTGTCAAAAATCTCTAACATACTCGCAAATTTTATACTTGATCTGTTGGATATTATTATTATCTCTATTAGGTGGGCTTATTCGTAAGCTGCACATGTAAATACAATCTGATCCCTTAAAATGATCTAACTTATGTTTATTGGGTTCGGATTATTGGATGAGGATTCAATGTATAGAACCCTTTAAACCAATCTGTTATTATCTATGGGCTGATAACAGATTGGATTTCTATATAAAGGGGAGGTCTCCAAGGATTTAGGTGATCATTATGACCTAGTTTCTTGTTCCCCATTGATAAGAAACTTTACGGCGCCGTCAAACCTATGCCCGTTGGAAGATCCGCCTTCTTCCTTCCGCTGCATCTTCTTCCACAGGGATCAAGCCGATGACGCTACGACAAGGACGATGGCTCTTCAATCAGGTTCCTTGTCATTCAGTTTATATTATTTTATTCTTGTCATGCCATGATTCGAAGAAACAATAGATCCATATTTATATGTCTTGTGTTTTCTCTTTTGAATTCTTATTTTGTTTCTAAAATTCATGTGGTAAGGAGAAAACCCATGTTCTATCAATTGGTATCAGAGTCTTGGCTTTGTTTCATCATTTTTATGGCAATAAAGTTTAAATTTTTCATCGATTTATTATATGTATGCTAGATTAAGTTTTCCTAGTATAATATAATTTTTTATCGTCGAAAATCATGTAAAAGAAAATTCTAGGATAGACTTGTTTTTAAGTTTTTCATATTTTATGTGAAATTTTTTTAAAAAAAACGGTGGAAGAATCGTCACGTTTAACCTAATTTTTAGGTCGAATCGTGATTGTTTAATCAATTGATTTGGTCGGTCAATTGATTACCAAGTCTAAAATAACGAATAGAAATAATTAAAATTGATTAATTGTCTTAATTTGATTAGTCTTGAGAAGGATTAATTAATTAGACTTATATGTTTCGTTTTAATGGATTAAGTTTTTTTTGTCACATCATGAACGTGAAGAGAAAAAAAACGAAACAATGAATTTTAAAAAAAACTATTTTTTTACGTAAATAGTAAATTATATATATATATATATATATATATATATATATATAAATATAATACATTAAATATTTTTCTTTTAATGCATATTGATCCAGAGATTAAATAATATTCTTTAATTATAGAACCGTAAAAAACTTTAATTTTTTTTAAATGAAGGTTCTATACATGATCATGTAGTCGTATATATTAAGTTTTAGATCGATTGGGATAATCAATTGGATCATACCATTTGATTACCATATGGTATCAATCGATTAATAAGCTTAATTTTGAGGTATCAAGACTAATAAAGAAATTATCTATTCGATTAAATATCTAGAATTTTCTTGGGTCTATCTACACAACGTGCTACTAAATTGAACTATTGTATTGGCCCAAAGAAAGACACCTTAGGTCGGTTTAGTGTATTTTGTGTTGGTAGACGTATATCTATGCTAAGAGTAATCGACCCAAAGGAAGGTTGCTTTTATGCCAGATATATGTTCAAGATAGTTTACAATTATTGGACATGATTTATTTTGTTCTGATCATGCACAAAATATGTTGGCCCAAAGGAAGACATATTGCGTGGCAGACTAAAGTTGTTGTAAGCTATGAACCAAAAATATAATTCATATAAAGTTTCATATTATGCACACAATGGGTCGGCCTAAAGGAAGGCACATTGTGTGGCCAATTAAAGGTTGAGTTATATCAGAGAGTACCGCTAATAAATTATATTTTAATCTACACATTAAAATGCAATGTTGTATTTAGTATCTCAAAAGGAGCCCATTTGTATGCATTTAAAATTTTATTTATTTGCATAATTTTATTATATATATATATGTTCTTGGCTTTAGTTAAATCGTGAGCTTAAATACATTTTTTCTTTTTTTAATTTCAGTGCAATCTATAACTGCCGACATTAATAACATCCCAACATTAACTGGTTCGAATTTTACTGAATGAAAAGAATATGTGATCGTAGTCTTAGGCTGTATGGACTAGGACTATGCATTAAGGAATGATCGTCCCACACCTTTGACCAGTGCTAGCACTATAGAGCAGAGGGCTGAATTTCAGCTGTGGGAGAAATCAAATCACATGAGTCTAAGCATCATGAAGCTTTCCATACCTGCACAAATAAAGGGCTCAATAATAGAGAGTGAAGATGCTAGGAGTTTTCTTAACCAACTGGCAGACCGATTCACCTCAAATGAAAAGGTCGAGATTACTACACTTCTTACGAAGTTGGTAACCATGCAGTACAGTGGTAAAAGAAACATAAGAGAGTACATTATAAAGACATCTGAAAGTGCTCACTTAGCATATAATTCTCAAAGTACGAACAAGAAGCGAAAGAGGATCAATAACAAAGGAAAAGGAAAGCAAACTGCAGATTCTGGAGACAAACTTCTCAACTTTGTTAGTTCAGAAGCCAATTTAGCTATTGTACCCACTGACACTTGGTGGATAGATACTGGTGCTACTACTCACATAAGTGTCACTATGCAGGGTTGTCTTAGGAGCCGACTTCCGCTTGATGGTGAAAGATACATCTATACGGGGAATGGAAAGAAGGTTGTAGTCGAGTCTATTGGTGTTTTTAGGCTTTATTTAGGAGCTGGTATCTATTTGGATTTGGAAAATACATTCATTGTACCGTCTTTCAGACGAAACTTAATTTCAATTTCTTGTTTGGACAAATCAGGTTATTCTTATTCATTTGGAAATAAAATGTTTAGTATTTTCTTTAATTCAATTTTGATTGGTAATGGTTCCTTGGTTGATAAGCTTTATAAATTAAACACCTTTACTCCTACAATTGACAACGTAATAATGCATAGTATAGGTATGAAACGTAAATTGACCAACGAGAATTCTTCTATGCTGTGGCATAAGCGTTTAGGACATATATTCAAACAACGCCTAGAAAGGTTAATGTCACATGGAATTCTTGATTCCCTTGACATGTCAGACTTTGATGTCTGCATAGAGTGTGTTAAGGGGAAGACAACTAACAAAAGAAACAAAGAGGCTAGCCGTTGTAGTAATGTTTTGGAGCTGATACATACGGACATTTGTGGACCATTCCCTAAGGCATCTTAGAATGGACACACATATTTTATTAGCTTCATAGATGACTATTCTAGATTTGGCTATTTGTACCTTATTCATGAGAAGTCGTAATCTTTGAACATGTTCAAAATTTTCAAAGTCGAAGTTGAACTTCAACTAGGTAAGAAAATTAAAGCCGTCCGATCCGACCGTGGAGGAGAATATTACGGTCGATATGATGGATCAGGTGAACAATGTCCAGGACCTCTTGCAAATTACCTTGCTGAGTGTGGGATTGTGCCTCAGTATACCATGCCTGGTACACCCAGTCAGAATGGTGTAGCTGAGCGTCGCAATCAAACCCTAAAAGACATGGTGAGAAGTATGATGACTTTCACTTCTCTACCGGAGTCATTGTAGGGTGAGGCACTCAAGACTGTAGTTTACCTTCTTAATAGAGTACCTAGTAAGACAGTAACTAAAACCCTATTCGAGATATGGACGGGTAGAAAGTCTAGCATTAGGCATTTACATGCCTGGGGTTGTCCAGCTGAGGCTAGGCCTTACAAGGCTAATGAAAAGAAACTGGACTCAAGAACTGTTAGCTGCAATTTTATAGGTTACTCTGAGAGATCAAAGGGGTATAAATTTTATGATCCATCTAATAGATCCTTCTTTGAAACAGGAAACGCCAAGTTTATTGAGGACAGTGGGAGCGATAAAATCAGGGAAGTATCTTTTGAGGAAAGCGTTGGCAATCCTCCTATGGTTACCATACCACACATTATGGATATTGCGCATCCAATGAGCATAGTGAACCAAGATATTCCCATGACATCTCCAATGCAATTGGAGGAGCCTACCACTGAAATTGAAGTATTGCCTCATATTGATGAGCAAGTACCTCAACCACCTCAAACACAAGTGCCCTTAAGGCGATCCACAAGGGAACGGAGAAGCACGAATTCTCGTGATTATGTTTATCTCCAAGAGCATGAGTTTGATATATGGTTGGAAAGTGATCCTACATCATTTCAAGAAGTCAAACAATGCTCTAACCCTGAAAGGTGGATTAACGTCATGCAAGAAGAGTTGAAGTCTATGGCAGACAATGACGTTTGGGAACTTGTCGAATTGCCTAAAGGTTCGAAACCCGTTGGTTGTAAATGGATATTTAAAACCAAGCGAGATTCGAAGGGCAATATCGAAAGGTATAAGGCTCGTCTTGTTGCCAAGGGATTCACTTAAAAGGAAGACATTGATTATAAGGAGACTTTCTCATCTATGTCGACGAATGACTCCCTTAGGGTAATCATGGCACTTGTAGCTCATTTTGATTTGGAGCTACATCAAATGGACGTAAAGATTGCATTCCTCAATAGAGACATAGAGGAGTCTATATATATGGTGCAACTGGAGAACTTTGAGTCCTTAGACTCAAAGCACCTAATATGTAGATTTAAGAAGTCCATTTATGGTTTAAAGCAGGCATCCCGTCAATGGTACCAGAAATTTGATCAAGTGATTATCTCATTTGGATTTAGAGAGAACCCCGTTGATCAGTACATATATGTCAAGTTCAGTGGGAGCAAGTTTGTTATACTTCTTTTGTACGTGGATGATATATCGCTTGCGAGCAATAATAAGGGTCTACTGCATGAAACCAAGCCATTTCTATCTGGTAAATTTGAAATGAAAGATCTTGGTGAAGCATCTTTTGTTCTAGACATTCAGATCTGTTGTGATCGATCAAGAGACATTCTTGGACTTTCACAACAAGCCTATATTGAGAAGGTACTTATAAGGTATGACATGCAGAACTGTACACCTAGTGACACACCTGTGTTAAGAGGTGACAAGTTCAGTTTGCAGCAGTGTCCACGACTTGAACTTGAAATAAAGGAGATAGAACAATTCCCATATGCATCAGCAGTGGGAAGTCTCATGTATGCACAAGTTTGCACTTGATCAGATATAGCATTTGTAGTTGGGATGTTAGGCAGATATGTTAATTGTTAGTAGGAGCCCTAGAGCTAATCATGTGATGATTCACTAGGGACATTTTGTATCATATTCTACTATTAATAAAGGCATGTTTGGTTATTATACTTACTTTGTATTTTGTGCCGAATGACTATAATAATGTTATTGTGTAGTAGGTTCCTATCTACATTATATCTTTTGGTTGAATCAATAGTGAGATAATGTAGAGAACACTACACTAAATTATTCCTAGTCAAGCATCAATTATTCAGGGACAATATTGATGCATGGAGACTAGCATGTAGGTCAACTGATAACTTGAGCTCACAAGTCATGGATATGTGATATCAAGTTGACACATAGGTATGCATTGGAGAATGTGTACTGAATGACCCACCATGAGAAAGTCTCATAGATTGTCATATGAGTGTCATAGACTTTCTCATGTGACTATTGGTATGAATAGTCCTTAGACCTGATGTCACTACGGTTCCCTACATAAGGAGTTATGTACTTTGGTATCGTCAAACGTCACCCGTAACAGGATGGACTATAAAGGCGATCACTGGGTATGTAATGAATTATGCGGAGGGATGTGAGTGATGTAGATGGGATCTATCCCTCCCATATGACGAGAGTGATATCTGTGAGCCCCTTGATCGAGTAGGACTACTGAAACGCATGGTCATGCTCAAATGAGTCAATATGAGATATTGAGCTCATTTGTTTGAGTGAGTCTACTCGGGGATCAAGAAACACATAGATTGATTGAGGATGACACGGTCTATGCCTCATCGATCAATCTAGATATCAAGGATAGAAGGACAAGGTCATACATTATGATAGTCATGGAGGTTTAGTCGGATCTCGACTTTTCTTGTTACTTGGGTAGCAATGATGCATTGCTAGATGCCGCTCATTGTTTATGTGTCTAAAGTGTTTAGGCGCATTGCCAACGTCATGAGAACCAATTGGGTCACACACAAAGGACACAATGCTTCGGAAAAGTTGATCGACAGATCTGAGCCCGAGTTGGGAACTCGGGAGGTCAGTTCGGGGGACTCGAGTTGGGAACTCGAGAGAGACCGAGTCGGAGCTTGGCGGGCCGAGTCGGAGCTCGGCAGACTGGGTCGACACTCGGCAGGCTGGGTTGGAGCTCGGCAGACTAGGTCGGGAGCTCGTCACTCGGGAGACTTGGTCGGGAGACCGAGTCGGAAGCCCGAGAGGCCCGGTCGGAGTTGCATGAAGGAAAGAGAAAAGTCTCTCTTCATTGGATGAAAAGATTCTTTTCTTGCATGGGAAATGATAAAGAGCCACATAAAAAGATCTGCTCTTTATTGGGAAGTCAAACAGACACAAATCTCTTTATATTCATGGGATGATTATAAAAGAGGGCCTTGTGACTTTGGATTAGGTCTTCTTCTTGCCTTAGCTTTTCCCCTTCCCTTCCTCTCTTCTTCCTCTCCTCCACTCTTGGCCGAAACCTTACTGTAAGGTTCTTGGTGTTTTCGAGCTACCTCAAGTTGCTAGCACACCTAAGGTAGTTCTCCCGAAGTTGAGAGATTGTATCCATGTGGATACGAATAGAGGCACGGACGTTTGAACGTGCAAGAGATTCGGCGCATCTTGGACGAGCGGGATAACCGAAGGGCACGTTTCAAAGGTATAAACATTTTGGTGAAAACCCACTAATACACTTAAAAACCTCCTATTGCAACATAATTTATAATCATTAGAAGTTTGGACACCAAAAATACCATCTCCTAGAACTATTGATATTTTTATTTAATTTAATAAATCATAATTAAATATTTTTAAAATTAAAAAATTTTAGAAGGAGGGCCTGAACACAGATGTGTTCAGGCCCAAAGAGGTGATATTTTCTAAAATTGTTTAATTTTAAAAATATTTTTTTAATATTTAATTATGATTTGTTAAATTAAATAAAAATATCAATAGTTCTAGAAGATGATATTTTTGGTGTCCAAACTTCTAATGATTATAAATTATGTTGCAATAGGAGTTTTTAGGTCTATCAGTGGGTTTTCACCAAAACCCACTGATGGACCTAGGATATTTGGATTTCTCAAAATCCAATATCAATAGTTAGAGTTGAGCTAAGAGATGATGTTTTTGGTGTTCAAACTTCTAATGATTATAAATTATGTTGCAATAGGAGGTTTTTTAGGTGTATCAGTGGGTTTTCACCAAAACCCACTGATGGACCTAGGATATTTGAATTTCTCAAAACCCAATATCAATAGTTAGAGTTGAGCTAGGAGATGGTATTTTTGGAGTTCAAACTTCTAATGATTATAAATTATGTTGCAATAGGAGTTTTTTAGGTCTATCAGTAGGTTTTCACCAAAATCCACTGAAGTTATCATACTATATCAGTTGGCACAGAACGATACAGCAATAATGTAGAATCATAGCTTGTTTTAGTAAATCATTCTTATATCTTTAATTTTGTTTATCAATATATATTATTATCTCTATTAATTATTTTTTATATTTATTAATTTTATATAATCATGCAGGGCCTGAAATCAACTGATTTCAGGCCCTGATGTTGAAGTTGCTTTTTCTTTATATATAGGAATCGATATATATATATATATATATATAAGTTCGTTTTTAATATAATGCACGTTTTATATTAATTAGAATGTTTCACATAAGATAGTCTTTCTCAATGATTTTTCTTGTGATTTCAAAAATATAAAGAGATGTTTCTTTATGTTTCAGGCCTACGTAAAAAACCCTATCATAACATATAATTTTAGGCCGACGCAGGACCTGAAATCTTTTGTTTCAGGCCCACGCTGGGCCTGAAATTAAAAGATTTCAGGTCTTTTTAATTTCAAGTTTTTTTATATATTAATATATTTATTAAATATTATTTAAATATTTGAATTTTGGATATCTCAAAACCAAATATCAATAGTTAGAGTTGAGCTAGGAGATGGTATTTTTGGTGTCCAAACTTCTAATGATTATAAATTATGTTACAATAGGAGGTTTTTAGGTGTATCAGTGGGTTTTCACGAAAACTCACTGATGAACTTAGGATATTTGGATTTCTCAAAACCCAATATCAATAGTTAGAGTTGAGCTAGAAAATGGTATTTTTGGTGTCCAAACTTCTAATGATTATAAATTATGTTGTAATAGGAGTTTTTTAAGTCTATCAATGGGTTTTCACCAAAACCCACTGATGTTTTCATACTGTATCAGTTAGCATAGAACGATACAACAATAATATAGAATCATAGCTTGTTTTAGTAAATCATCCTTATATCTTTAATTTTGCTGATCAATATATATTATTATCGCTATTAATTATTTTTTTTATATTTATTAATTTTATATAATCATGCAGGGCCTAAAATCAACTAATTTCAGGCCCTACTATTGAAGTTACTTTTTCTTTATATATATATATATATATATATATATATATATATATATATATATAAAAGTTCGTTTTTAATATAATGCACGTTTTATATTAATTAGAATGTCTCACGTAAAGTAGTCTTTCTCAGTGATTTTTATTGTGATTTCAAAAATATAAAGAGATGTTTTTTATGTTTCAGGCCTACGTAAAAAACCCTATCATAACACATGATTTCAGGCCGACGTAGGACCTGAAATCTTTTGTTTCAAGCCGACGCAGGGTCTGGAATCTTTTGTTTCAGGCCCACGCTGGGCCTAAAATCTTTTATTTCAGGCCCATATTGGGCCTGAAATCTTTTATTTCAGGCCCATACTGAGCCTGAAATCAAAAGATTTTAGGCCCACGCTGGGTCTAAAATCAAAAGATTTTAGGCCTTTTTAATTTCAAGTCTTTTTTATATATTAATATATTTATTAAATATTTTTTAATATATTAATTTATATTAATCAAATATAAAAAATCATCACTTTAGATTTTTAAAATCATGTTGGAAGAGAGCTTTCTGTTAATGAAAATAATTTTTCTTTCTTTACCTTACATTTTTTAGCCGATTCCTAAATATATTATTTTAAAATGATAAATCTGAAAAAGCAGATTCAGTTGTCTCGGGATTTGTTACTGAGAAAGAGAAAGAGAAAGGTTATTTTTGACGGAAGGGGTATAAAAGGAAGTTCACTAAAATGAATACGTTCTTTGGTAAAAATGAAACCATGATACGTCTTTTGGTAAATACCAATTCTCAGTGCGCCCTTTGATAAATTGTCGATTCGGCTTGGTTCAATTACACCCCTACCCATAAAGTAAAATAAGATCCAACAATAAGGATGAAAATTTCTTCGAATTCGATGTAGGATCTGATATCTGACCTGAATAGAGGAGGGTAAGGAAGGACTATTAAAATTTAATATTCGACTAGAATACCCGATTAAATAAAAAATATATATATTAAAAAAATTTTATCCTAAAACCTAATAACAAGTTATGCTGATATTAAAAATAGGTTATATATATATGTTTAATATATTTTTAAAATTATATGTGTATATATATATATATTTAAATATAATATTAATTTTAATATATATTGTTGAATGATATAAGTTGGATTGAGAGAAAAAAATTATTAATATATAAAATATTGAATCATTTAATGAATATGAGTGTTTAAATAAATATTATGGATATGAGTATGCGATCTGATGGATATAAGTATGCGATCTGAATATGATCGATTGTCATCCCTATCCAACAACGGTGATAATAGTGCGGCGGCTCAATTTTTTTTCCATTAAAAAACTATTTTTTAAAAAATATTAATTGTCAACCCCGTGACGCCACGAAACCTCAATTATTAATCACAACCGCACCTTCGCATCGGCTTCGACCACACGGTCGCCTCAAGTCCTGCGCGAAGCGTCCGCGAAGCTTCCTCATCCTTTTATAAATTTTGCTGAACTCGCTCGCCTATCCTGACTCGTCAATGGTGTCTAGCTGGGCCCCGCCCGGGGCCTTCTTCCAGTCCCAGGTGAGCCTTGCGTTATTCTATCGGGTGCCTGTTGGGCTCGGTTGGCAACTGCCGTTACAAGGACGGGTAACGAGTCGATAGGTTCACGAAATCAGTAATAAGACTACGGTTGCTTGTGAGAACCGTAGTTATTTGTAAGACAGTGCTGTGCGCCGTCTCCTCGCCCTCGTTCGCGGAGGGATTCCTTTGCCGAGAGAGATAGGGTTGATCGCTTGCTTATAGGCGTCGGTTTCCGATCTCTTTCCCTAGAAAAGAAGGAAGAACCCTTTTTTTCTCGATCGGATTACGAAGTCCTCCTTGCTTGTTCCTGGCTGCGTGCGGATCTGTGGTGGGCTTGTTTGATTGGTAGCGCGGGCGCTCGGTGGAAGGTTGGTTTTTCTTTCTGTTGTCGTCTGGTGCTGAAGGTTTTATAGGGGTTTGGATTCGGGTGTTTTAGGTCTGTTAAGCTTGGTGTTTCTTTTCGTTGTTGTTTGCTAGAGGATGATTGTTGTATTGGCTCGGTCGAGCATTTTATATTGTTGGTTTAAGGGGAAAGATTTGACTTTTTATCAGGTTTGAGCGGTTTCAGATGGGGAAAGGAGGGCAGCATGAAGGCAAGAAGGTCGGATTGGAGCAGACAACCTCAAGTTTTCCAGCTTGGGCACGGAGCGTCCAGGAGTGCGAGGCCGAATTCAAGGTTTCATTAGAGCACGGGATCCGATCTGATGAAGTGTTAAGAAGGCAAAAAATTTATGGGTTTAACGAGCTCGAGAAGCATTCAGGACCTTCTATATGGCAACTGGTTCTCGAGCAGTTCAATGACACGCTGGTCCGGATCCTCCTCGTTGCTGCTGTTGTCTCTTTCGTGCTTGCTTGGTACGATGGAAATGAAGGTGGTGAGATGGGAATCACTGCCTTTGTGGAACCTCTTGTTATTTTTCTTATTCTGATTGTCAATGCAATTGTTGGCGTTTGGCAAGAGAACAATGCTGAGAAGGCACTCGAGGCCCTGAAAGAAATCCAATCAGAGCATGCTACTGTTAGAAGGGATGGTGAGTTGATTCCTAATATCCCAGCTAAGGAGCTTGTGCCAGGTGATATTGTGGTGCTCAAGGTAGGGGATAAGGTTCCTGCTGATATGAGGATTCTCCATCTGATTAGCTCAACAGTAAGGGTGGAACAAGCATCTCTTACTGGAGAGAATGATGCTGTAAACAAAACCAACCACCGAGTTGAGCCTGAAGACATAGATATTCAAGGGAAGGAATGCATTGTCTTTGCAGGTACCACAGTTGTGAATGGCAGCTGTATCTGCTTGGTTACGCAGATTGGGATGAACACTGAAATTGGTAAGATACATTCGCAAATCCATGAAGCTTCACAAAATGAAGATGATACACCGTTGAAGAAGAAACTGAACAAGTTTGGGGAGGTCCTCACAGCCATCATTGGTGCAATTTGTGCTGTCGTTTGGCTTATCAATGTTAGGTATTTTCTTACATGGGAACTTGTTGATGGCTGGCCACGGAATTTCAAATTTTCTTTTGAGAAATGCACTTATTACTTTGAGATTGCTGTGGCATTAGCTGTTGCCGCAATCCCTGAAGGTCTGCCAGCAGTCATCACTACTTGCTTGGCATTGGGGACAAGGAAGATGGCTCAAAAAAATGCATTGGTTCGGAAGCTACCAAGTGTTGAGACATTGGGTTGCACAACTGTGATATGCTCTGATAAAACTGGTACATTAACGACAAACCAAATGTCTGTAGTAAAGCTTGTTGCAATGGAGAATGGGAGAGATAAACTTAGAGTATTCTCAGTTGATGGTACCACATACAACCCTAAAGATGGTAATATTCATGACTGGCCAGCCAACAATATGGATGTAAATCTTCAAACAATTGCTAAGATTGCAGCTGTTTGCAATGATGCAAGCATCACTGAGGCAGAACATAATCGATTTGTTACCACTGGTATGCCGACAGAGGCAGCCTTAAAGGTGAGAAGTGTTGTATTCCTTTTTCTCTTTTGCCTTTTCATTGTAACCTTTACGTGGTTTAGATTAATACTAAAGCATCTATCTTCCCTAAGCTAAGTCACCAATTAAACATTTTTAATAGAGAAGGATTCTTGAAATGATACATATTGTTCAGTCTTTGATTGGGAAATATTTTATCCAATTGTTTGTTCTCTAGTTAGGAAAGATACATTGGATCGTTTGTACTTATTTGATTAAATCAAAGAGATATTGAGAATATTCACAATCCAGAAGTTTTTTCAGAATACATAACATACAATGTCCAAATGATTTTCTTTGCATATATGGGATGTATAACTTGCTAGAGTAACTTGTGCAATTTGGTTTTTCCCAAACAATTCAGTGATGGTTAACCTATCTATGTCTACTAGGCCATGTATTTTTGTATTTCATTCTCCCAGCTTTCGTAATTTTTTTCTTTGCTAATAAACTTCATATTTATTTTCTCAGATTTTGGTTGAGAAGATGGGGCTTCCTGGAGGACATGATACTTTGTTGGGCTCAAACGAAACATTAGGTATGTTTCAAGGCTCAAGTTTGATATTGTTTTTAGTTGATTTCATTAAACACTGTGTCGGTGTGCTTGCTTGCATGGTACCAAACACTTGATATTTACCTAAGTTGTTACTTGAAGGATGTTGCAAATGGTGGAATACAATGACTCAGAGGATTGCTACTCTTGAGTTTGACCGCACTCGAAAATCAATGGGAATTATTGTGAAATCAAGATCAGGAACCAACTCTTTACTTGTAAAGGTAGATAACACCTTTTTGTCTTATTATATTGTCTCTATAATGTTTATCAATTATCCTTTTCCGAGTGCTTTCTTTTCCAAGTGAAAGGTGAATTGTTGGAGGTGTTTTTGAAATTTTAATTGATAAACAATCGACTGTTTTATTTGGTGATGATAGGAGTATGTTGGAAAGCGGAAACCCATTCTGAGGAAGTTACTTTTATAAATGACATTTTATTGATGTAATTTCATGGTTTTATTTTCCAATTGCATTTTAACTTAGTGGTGGGAAAATTGCATGTTAATTTAGTGGTGAGTAGTAGTGATGATGACCCTTATAACTTACCAATGATTATCTACTGAAAGAGTAACAATTTGCAAATTCAGAGAAACACTTACTCTCGTCTATATCTATTAATAATTATTTTGGCAAGTATATATTTTAGAATTCTTTATTTTTCTATCACTCTCTTGTTGTTGATCTGCAATTTTCATACGTCATACCCTGGGTCTAAATTTCACACTTGTTCAGCAAACTGTTGCATTTAATAAGTTTTTGATTTCATTGATACATAAAGTATTTGGTTATTTCAGTTATCATGATCTATTATTTCATGGTATCTGCCAATATACAATGTATATTTATGAGGAAGCAAAATTGCTTTGTTACAGGGAGCAGTTGAAAATTTGTTGGAAAGGAGTGCTTATGTTCAGCTGCCTGATGGTTCTGTAGATTTGTTAAATGAAAACTCAAAAAAACATATTCTGGAAGCCCTCCATGATATGTCTACAAAGGCTTTGCGCTGTTTGGGATTTGCCTACAAGGAAGATCTAGCAGAATTTGCAACGTATGATGGTGAAGACCACCCAGCTCATAAACTTCTACTTGATCCGGAAAATTACTCGTCCATGGAGACTGATCTCATATTTGCTGGAGTAGTTGGGCTTAGAGTATGCCATCTGACTTTGTTTGATTCGCCTTTGTTGTATGTGCTAATTTGAGTCTGTTAGCATTTCTAACTTGTCACTATTGCTTCTGAAACATTTCAGGATCCACCGAGAAAAGAGGTTTTTAAAGCGATTGAAGATTGTAGAGCGGCTGGCATTCGAGTCATGGTCATTACTGGTGATAACAAAGAAACAGCAGAAGCAATTTGTCGAGATATAGGTGTCTTCAGACCTGAGGAAACCATACATTTAAAGAGTTTCACTGGCAAAGATTTTATGTCAAAGCCATCCAATGACAAGAAGACCATTTTGAGGCAAAATGGTGGTCTATTATTTTCTAGAGCTGAACCAAAGCACAAACAAGAGATTGTGAGATTATTGAAAGAAGACAACGAAGTAGTTGCTATGACAGGGGATGGTGTGAATGATGCTCCTGCATTGAAAATGGCAGATATTGGCATTGCTATGGGCATTGCTGGGACAGAGGTAGGCAATTCTCATCTTCTCACGATTGCTGTCTTTCCAATTGGTTTATTTTGAGCCCAAATTTTAAAGAATAAGAAGCAACAGAATACCTCCATTGAATGCAATTGTCCTTGTTAAAAGTTCATGCCCTAGTTAGAGAAGGAACATGTCTAACGTAGCAATTATAAATCATAAATTGTTTGCTTCTGTACTTTCAGTCCACTTTTGCCAAATAAAACATTGCTTGTCTCTCTCAGCGTTCCACAATTTTTCTCTGAGCATACTATGATATATCTGGAACTATGACAAATTGATGATAAATCAAAAATAGGAAAAAGAAAATCATATAATCTTGTTTCTGGGCTTTAGTTGGATCTATGAAAAAGTACATGCATCTTAATTTTGTGATAGAAGTTTTCAAGTGTGATTGCCATTTCATGGTTGCTGCTCAATCTGTGGCTAATGCTGCATTTCTTTCGGCTCACTTTTTTTTCATTTGTTTGTGTTACTTATGCTGTTTCTCATCTAAAGACTTACAATTCTTTAAGTTTATGCTAGAAAGTACTTTAATGTGATGAGACATTTTGTAAACTGTAATTATGATATTGTTAATTTGTGGCTGATGCTGGGATTTTTTTGGCTCAGCCTTTTTTTCGTTTCTCTGTTACTTATGTTGTTTGTCATCTAAAGTCTTGCAATTTCTTAAGTTTATGTGAGAAAGTACTTGAATGTGATAAGACATTTTATATACTGCATTTATGGTTGTCAGTTTGACTGCTATGATGTTTTATTTAATTGTTTGTTATTATTATTTTTGAATGTATGCATATTTTCATCTAAACCTTTCAAACTTGCGTGTTGGTGTCAAAAGGATCATTAAATGAATGGAACATAATGTTTTTCCTTATTAGTTTCAGTTATCTGTTGGTATCTTTACCAGGAAGTTCATTTTTTTCCCAGGTTGCTAAGGAAGCTTCAGATATGGTGTTAGCAGATGATAATTTCAGTACAATAGTTGCAGCAGTTGGTGAAGGAAGATCAATTTATAACAACATGAAAGCCTTTATAAGGTCTTTTTTTTAATAATTTTGTCTTTCAAAATATTTTTCTTTCTATAGATGGAAACTTGTTATTCTTATCTTAATCTAACTATCTAGAGTACTGGCTATTCAAGTAGCGTAATCTTTGCTCATCTGTTTTTATGTAATACATATTCACTTTTTGGTTTGATATATTATGGCAAAATTTTAATGCACTTTTTTTACTTTGTTGAAATGCTTGGTCTATGTATGATAAGTTTTGTTACAGTTATTACCAATGATAATTTGAAGCATGTAGTCTGTACAAGAGAAATTCAAGGTAGAAGCCTTTACTATTAACTCTTCAAGCAAATTGCGAGTATTAGAGTATTAGGTTACTAGAGGGTTTAGTTGTTTTTGGTTAGTTCTTTAGCTATGTAATTAAATTATCAACTTTTTCTACATGGTATTTGAGTCAACACATTCAGGGCTAAAGTTTCCAACATAGTACTCCCCTTGGGGGAAGGCTGCTCCCTTGACCTCCATTCATCCATCTGCAGTTCTCCTTCCTTGTCTCTTTGTCTCATCACTGCTCTTAGTTGTGACTCACATGAAGTGAGTTCTCTTCTCCAGGTAGTACGACAGTCTGCTCCTTTTGCTCTTTCGAACTTACAGTATCTAGTCCCAACCCATAACCAGAAGTACGGCCACAACTCTTTCTACTGTGCGTTCCCTCCAACAAGATTCCACTGTGTGCCATTTGCCTATGAATGGGTTAACATTGAGACTTCGAAGAAGTGGTGAGCTTTCCTCTTGATGCATTGTGAGCCATCATTGTCCATCTCTGCCTCCCAGCTGAACCAACATCTCCAGCTCTTGTTGCCACCTCGAGCACCAAGACTGGAACCTTGCACAGATAAGGGGGACTGAGGCTTTAAATAGGAGCAGTGTTTCTCCTATTCTCTAACACAAAGCTTCTAAAAAGGTGCAAATCAATTGCGTTGGTTCTCTTATGCAGCGACATCTGTCAGCGAGCAGCTCCTGCTTCACAAATTGCGGCTCAACTTCAAAAACCATAACTCCCAACTGTAATCAACCTTTCCTCTCGGGCTCTATCCTCTCCATTGTGATCTAAATTTGAATCTAGGACCACTTTGCTCAGTGACCTCATCGTCCAAATCTTATCCTTGTCTTCAATTCTAAGGAAACCGACTCTGACTTCTTGTTACTAATTGTCCCCCGAACTTTGTCCAGAGCTAGCACACTTAAAATAACTTCAATCTGTTCTTCCAGCATTTGGTGATTGCATCTTTGTTTTCTTTGTTAGCCATACTCTTCTTTATCGAAAGCTATGATTGTGCCTGTTATTTTCTTCTTTTTTTTCTTCATATCTGCAAAATCTTTTTCTCCTCTTACTTCCCAAGCAACAGCCTCACCTTCTTGATTTCTTTGGCAGATCTCATCCATCTTCTTCCTATTCCTCTTTTTGTTTTCATGTTTCCCTTCTTTTTTGTTTTCTTCCTGCTTATTTTTTCAATAGAGTTATCGCCTCCTCTCAGCATCTTCTCCCTATCACCCTGATCTGCTAGTTTACATCTCCTTGCTTTTGTGCTTGTTTCTCCTTTTGCTTCTCTGCTTCTTTAGCATATCCTGTTTTATTCTATTTGTATGCTTTATATGCACTGCCTAAAAACTAGAGAAGAGCCAAACAAAGAAAATATCTTGTTCTTATTTTGCTAGTCTAGCAAAGGGTCGAACTCTGCAATCTTTCTTTCCTTAAGAATGCTCGAGCATTTTTATTTTTTTGTAGTTTATTGCATGTTGCTGTATATGCTGCTTCAAGGAAAAGTCCACTCAAGGGATTTATTCCTGAGATGTTTTTTCATTGTTGTTTTATTATTTCTCTCTTTATCTTCTTTTGTCAATGTGTTTATTTGATGTCAAACACATATTGCCTGTGTGCTAAAGTGAGGTCTAAGGGATCATGGATTGACTGCTTTATTAACTCATTAAGTTTTGTTTCTTCTGCCAGTATTATGTTTTCATTTTGTAATCACTATGTCGGTTAGAGTCATCGCTATATTTGTGTGAGCTTTTTTTGATCATGTAAAAATATGAACATAGATGATACATATGCTCCATCTTGAGAGGCGAATGTTAAGTGTATTTGGTTGATAGGGTTAGTAGTCAAGTAGATATAATTTTAGTATTTTAGGTGCAGGGTTTAGGTTGAGTCTATGAATACTCTGTAATTATCTTATTACACGAATGCAATAAATATTCTCCTTTCTTTAAATTCTACATTGAATGAAATGAGAATTTTCAGATATCTTCCTTCCCTGTGAATTTTGCAAGAAAATTTAGGACAGTTTTGGAATTATTCTTTGATCAACTTTAGTTTGAATTAGAGTTTAGCTTTGCTATTCTTTTGGGAGTTCATTTACTGAAATCAAACATTTTATTGCTTCTCCATGTTCAACATTGTTTTGCTAGAAGTTACATTTCTATCTAGTCTCTTTTCTTACACTTGTATTGGTGTCTCTTAGCCATAATTAGAGTTGAAGTTGATCATCTAGTTTCTGCCAATGAGAAGTGCATCTGCTATACTAATTAATCATATTAGTTAGAGGTTATCAGTTGGGTTTGAAACTTTCAACATATTCATGACTTTATTCAGGAGGGGAGGGTATGATTGCTGAGCCAGAGTGGAGTGTCATACTGCCACTAAAATTCCTTTAGCATGAAGCACCGGAACTTGCTTTATTAATATTATTTTGTTAATTTGAGTTTCTGTTCCCTCTCCATTGTGTAATTGAACGACGCTAACCTGTCCTCTGGTTTGACCAAGGTATGGTTAGGCCATGGTAGTACCAAAACAGCATATAAGTTTTTGGTTCATTTAGAGCTTAGTAAATACAATTGTAGCTTAAGTGAAGACTTATTTTTGTTTGATGTCTAATTCTGTTTAATTACATTCCTATTTGTCTTTTTTCTTATGCCCATTCTCATTTCTAATTGCAGATACATGATCTCCTCAAATATTGGTGAAGTCGCTTCTATCTTTCTAACGGCAGCTTTAGGCATTCCAGAGGGTCTGATACCAGTTCAACTTCTGTGGGTTAATCTTGTTACGGATGGACCTCCAGCAACTGCTCTTGGATTCAACCCACCTGATAAAGATATCATGAAGAAACCACCTCGAAGAAGTGATGATTCATTGATTACTGCATGGATTTTGTTCCGCTATATGGTCAACTTCCTTTTCCACTGTTAATTCTATTCATTCATTCACTTCTTTCTTTATTGTTTCTTGATTGCACTGTCTTTAAATGTCCTTTTCTTCCAACTCTCAGAGAAATTAATGGTTCATTTGACAGTTCTAAATTTTAAAAAAGAAACTCCAATTTGGTTTAAAGAAATTCACTATAGTTCAGATTTAATTTTTGACTAGTTGGGTTCTATCTCTTAGAAAATCCAAATTCTAAAATCTTGAATTTGAAAAAAAAAAGTATGAACTATCATTTAAGTTTTTTCTTCAGAAGTTTAGACATGACATTTGCATTTGTTTCAATTATTGTTCACTTACAGTTATTTTTTGTACATGCATAAGGAGGTCTCATTCATTTTCTTAGCTGTTTTTTCTTTTTTTACTTTCATATCGTTTTATTCCAAATTGTGTGATTATGCACTGTCTTAGAAAGACCAATATTTACAGCCAATAGTTGGCAACACCATGTTTATTCTTTTGTTTAGTCTGGCAATATAGCTTCAGATGTATACATATAACTTCGATAGTGAAATTAGCGCAATGGTGGAATCATGGATTTTCTGGAGATAAATGCCATGCGGTTCTTGCTGTTCTTTGATTTCTAGACCAATAGATACTGGTTCCCGTTTATAATAATAAAATGACTCAGAGTTCGAGGCTTTAATCGAATACATTTAGTATTTCACTACAAATTATCCTTATATGCTTCTCTTGCTCCATCAAATGTTGAGGTAGCATTTCTGGTGACATTTAATCATATGTATTGCCTGTTACATGAAGTTATGTTCCTTTAACCTATGCAATTGTATTATCTGACCTATCTTTTCCTTTTATAGCTCATTGGGCTGTATGTAGGGCTCGCCACTGTCGGTATCTTCATTATTTGGTATACTCATGGTTCGTTTATGGGCATAAACTTGAGTGGTGATGGCCATACCCTCGTAACATATTCTCAACTTTCTAACTGGGGAGAATGCTACTCATGGGAAGGCTTCAAGGTTGCGCCTTTCACTGCTGGGGATCAGCACTTCAACTTCGATGAAAATCCTTGTGACTACTTCCAAACTGGCAAGGTGAAGGCAATGACCCTTTCGCTCTCCGTGCTGGTTGCCATCGAGATGTTCAATTCACTCAACGCTTTATCTGAAGATGGGAGCCTCCTGACCATGCCTCCCTGGTCAAACCCATGGCTCCTCGTTGCTATGTCTATCTCATTCGGACTCCATTTCTTGATACTATATGTTCCTTTCCTCGCACAAGTATTTGGAATCGTTCCTCTCAGTTTCAACGAGTGGCTCTTGGTGTTGGCGGTTGCTTTCCCTGTGATTCTGATTGATGAGATCCTTAAGTTTGTTGGTCGCTGTGCAAGTTCTTCAGGTGCTGAGAGAGCTCCTATAAAGCACAAGGACGAGTAGATGCTAACCGGAGACAGTAACCAGCCGTGTACACATCATGCCCAAGGTGCCTAATTGGCTGCTAATACCCCCATGATAGCTTGAGATTTGGGGCAAAACCAGTATAACCTTCATTTATTGATTAGGGCAAAAAGAATTAGGCTTCGATACTTTCAAAGGAAATTTAAATCATTTTTTGCTACGCTGGAATAATCAGCAACCTCAATCTTAATTTTTTATATATTTTTTTACATTCACAAGTTGCACTCATTTGATTAGAATCTTTAAAAAGTTCAAGCAGATGGCCATGTTTGATTGTGTAGCTGATGGTGCAGCACCTATCCTAGTATGAGCTAGGAGAGGGAGAATAAAAATGAGAGAGTGAATGGTAGAATGAATGATGTGCACTTGAATGAATGACGTGATATTTTATATGCACACGTCAATTATCGCTTGGACATCATCGGCGGCTTTCGGCCGTCGTCCTGAATCAAACTATATCCTGGGGTATGGTGAATCCGTCGAAAATCATTATATGTAAAGTGCTACGTCATTCATTCTTTCATTTTTATTTCTCTATCATTTTTTTGTATATAGTGGCAAGTCAAGTGCATTTCTTGATCTCTACTACGTCAATATTTGTACCATCAAGTTTAAATAGTTGTAGAAATGATTACTGTATTATCTACACAAGTAGGTGTTGGAGCATCACCTAATGGTTTGTTATGATTATAGGAAATGTTTAGTTTGTCACAGTGGACCACTTCCAACATTTGTAGCATCGAGTTTAAGTAATCAATATAAAATGAGCTTATTATCCTACACAAGTAGTAGCTAACTATTTTGTAGTGGTCTGTCATAATCATAATCGAATGTTGAGTTTCTTTCTGTGGGCAAATGTGGTTGTTGTCCTAAGCAGTTATACAAATTGAGCTTCGGATGCCGCACAAGTTAAAGTCGTCTCGAGCCATCTTGTGGTGATTTGGAGAGATTGTAGGTGAATGTTAAGTTTGTCATGGTATACTGTCAAGTGTAATCCCTGACCTTAACCACATCAGCACTTGTAGCATCAAGTAGAAGTAATCATACACAAATTGAGTTTGTGGTGCGTGCTTGTTACGCTCATACCAAACGTCACTCAATGCCGGCCCAATAGTTAGATGAAAAGAGGTAAACCATGATCCCGAGGGGTCCTTTAGGTGGAAAGACCATTTAATACGGTTGGGAATGAATTTCATGGGAATTGACTTTTACTCTTGCGGTGTAAATGAGCCACTCGAGTATCAACTCGGTTACGAGGCTACACAAATTGAGTTTGTTCACATGTCATCTCGGCTTTCTCTCTAGCATGACCTCTCCATTATCTGAAAGGGAGATAAATTATGGAGGATTCGCTGTTGTTGTGCATGTAATATACAAATTGAGTTTGTGATGCTTCATAAGTAGGCTGACGATGTCTCAAACAAATTTGTAGTGATTTGTTGTGATCATAGTTGACCAAGCTAACATTTGTAGCATAAAATCTAAATAGCCATTCAAATGAGTTAACCATGCTACACAGGTAGATGCATTATTCAGTCAGTAGGTGGCTGCCTTAACGAGATTTTTTCAACCTCGAGCGACTGATTTGGTCTTAAGGAAGTTTCCCATCGGCCACTAGAGTAAATCGGAAAGTACTCGAGGCGGGCTGTCTAGAAGTCCAGCGTCTTAGAGTTCGCGCCTCATTTTCAGACATCTAGACGTTCATTACTTCAAGGTTTTTAGTGCATGACAGTTCCTTACCAGACGTAGCTTACGCAAGTGTGCCCTTGGACTTACCATGACCTCCTTGCCTTCCTGCCAAGTTATAACTTGTTCTTTTGCTAATACCTAGTTTGCATAATACCAATAGCACTAAATAATCAAGAAGCAACGAAGTTTAAAGCTGGTTTGAGATAAGTATTACAAGAGGGCAGACAGATTCTCTATATCCTTCCTTTCGTACCTTGACCTGAATGGTTTATGCTACCATGGCCATCTCTTTTGAACTCGCTCTGATACCAGTAGGGTTTTCTATTTTCGTAGGATCGCGGTGGTTTGTGGCCGCCAAGAAATAAAAAAGATAAGAAGAAGAGATGTAGACACTCACGGATTTTATTACTTCACATCAGTAGGGTTTTACAAGCTTATCCCAAGTAGAAGATAAGTTTTCTGATGCTTCTACAAGGATGAAGGATGTCGGGTGCTCATTGGGCCCCATCGTCATATGTCTTTTCTCCGATAAGAAGGAATCTTACAACAAAGTGCTATCTACTTTACAACGGTGCATATAGTGGTGCTTTTAGCTTTACAACTCTTAGATAAGAAGGAATCTATATTATTGAGGACAAGGAGTAATGGGACGTGTCCTTTGATTCCTTTCGGGTCCACCACTTCCGCTAGGTTGTCTTTACAGTTTGAAAGAGTCCATCCGTCTAAAGGCATCTTGCAATAGATTTGCAGCTGTTTCCAACTGATCATCTATTTGTTTGGTAGCAGGGTACCAATTTGCCCACCAGTTGTCGGATATGCTCCTTCGCTGGCATTCTGCTTTCTTTATGGCGTGTAGCAGCCTAAGCTGCTAGAGGGACTTGGTTGCTTGCACTGCAGCCTGTTGTTGTAGTTTATGGAGGTGCTGGCTGATCTCTGCATAATTGTTGAGGGGAATTGAGTACTGTTGATGAAGGGATTGCAGTAGCTGTTGGTATTGTTTCGCGAGGTCGATAGGGTCAGGAGAGCTTGAGTCATTTGGGCTTGGGCTTCTACATCGGGTCTTTCTCTTATCTCTTGGAGAGCTGGTGCTACTAGCTCCAATCTGTTTAGAGCTTCCTCCGACCATTCTGAAATAACAAGACAATTAATTAGTCTTGATAAAGTATCAGCTAACTGATTATCCTTTCCCTCAATATGCTCGAATTGGATAGGAATAACCGTTCCAGAAATATAGTCAGTAAAGGCCAACCACCGAACCCTGGAGGGTTTATTATTAACAGATTTGCCAAAGAATCTAATTATGGCTTGGTAGTCTGTCCTAATTACCAATTCCTTCTTGTCTAGATAATATATTTTGAGTTCCTCTAAGGAGTTCATGACTACATGAATTTCAGCGTCGATGGTAGATTTGATGGGGGGAATTTTGTCACTCGCATAAGCACATACTCTTTCAGTGGATTTTGGATCGAACTTGTTTCTTTTCCACTTGCATATACCTCCCCATCCCTCTATGCATCCATCTACTTCCAGGATGATAAAACACTCTTCTGGTGGGACTTCAAGGTCTGACAGCTTCTGGACGATGTCCTTTATATGTTGGACTAAGGCCCAATCCTGAGAATTCACTCTCTTATCTCCTGTTGAGCTAGTCTTAGCGTATAATAGATCTAATAATTTGTCCAAATTTGGAATGTAATTTCTGGCATAATTGAGAAGGCCCGGCCAAGAACGCATGCCTTATTTTGTTAGGAGCTCTTCGCCTTTAAAATTTGCAATCTTCTTAATAATATGAGGCTAAAGCTTGATCCTTTGATTGCCAATAATTGCTCCTAGGAATTCAATTTCCGGGATTGCGACTTTCATCTTTATAGGGATGAGTACTAATCCATTGTTTTTGGCTGATATTGAGCATAATTTGTAGATGCTTTGCATGCTCCTTTTTAGTCTGGGAGAATACCAGTATATCATCAATGTAGACGACTATAAAGTCTTCTGTGCCCTTGAAACACGTATCCATCTTTCTTTGGAATTGGAGCATTCTTTAAGCAAAAGGGCATCACCAGCCATTCATATAAGCCATCTAGGAACCAGAAGGCGGTCCACTCAATGGAGTTCGGGTGCATAGCTACTTGATGGAATCCACTTTTAAGATCAAATTTTGAATAAATTCGACTTTAACTGACCTTTTGAAATATTGTATTGATCTCGAGCAAGCTATATTGATCCTTATTAGTAATGTCATTTAGGCGTTTGTAGTTGAAGACCATCCTTTCTTTGCCTTTGATCTCCTTCCCTGTGATAGGATCAATTGTAGTTCTAGAATTGACAATAATGGCTATTGTCCTGTGTCTGCTTGTACTTGGTCTAATAACCTTTAATTCCAGTAAGGTCTTCACATGCCTTATAAAAGCTTCTTTCTGCTAGGGCGTTAAATACTTAAGTGGTCTGTCTTCAAAAACAAAATCTGGGTTCTTAATATCTAGATGACAAAGAATCTGATTCTTAGACCAGTGTAAATGGGGGTTTCCCCCAATAAACCCTTGATTCCTTAATTCTTCTAGCAAGGGTCTAAATTTCTCCTTAAATCTTTATGAAGTTTCTTCGACAGAATAATAAGCCATTTTTCCAATTTGGATGTATTCTTCTTCCTCCAAATCCAATTTTTCAATGGTTGCTGCTATAGTAGTAGAGGGCAAAGAGTTGATGGTGGTTAAATTTTTATAAAAGGTGACCACATTACCCTCAACACGTACTCCACCTTGCATTGCTCGTATGAAATTGTAGCCAATTATCATTTGGATATTATCTCCGAGGACCATAGGGAAGCTATATGTATATGAAATTCTGAATATATTGTTGGGACCTTGACGTACGGCTAGAGGGGGGCGGGGTTGAATAGTTGTTCACCCACTTCAATCGCGATTTCTTCCTACACGTGTTAGCAAGCGCAAGCGGAAAACTTAACTACAAACTAAAACAATGCTAACACCAAACCTTTACGTGGTTCGGAGATGATACTCCTACTCCACGGATGTCCGTAAGATGGACGATCTCGATCCGTCTGTGGATGACTCCCTGGAACACCTCCGGCTAGCTCTTGTCGCTTCTTGTGGGTGGAGAAACCTCGCCACAAACTTTTGACAACTTCTGAGCACTTGTAGGCTACTAACAAGCTTTACCCAAGCTTATTTCGCCAAAGCCTCTCAGCCAAAAACGAGCTCTCTTAAATAGTGTTCGATGCTGAAAAGATCGCTAACACCAGTCTGTTAGGATGTATACTAAAAGCTTTACTTTTGGTTAAAATATATTTACATTTTAAAAGAGAATCACAAAATCACACAGTACATATTTATATTAGTATGTGCACTAAATGTCTCATACATGACATTGTAGATAACATAATGCATGGTGTCGCACAGAAGATCATGTTATCATGTTCTTTGCAGAAGTATAAGAAAGAGACTCACAACCGAGATGAAGTTGAACAAACCATCGGGATGGTTATAGTGTAATTAGGTGTGGTTTGTCTTAACCATAGAATTACACTAGTGCACTTTGTGTGCATTGAGTAGGACTAAAAGAGAGGTCATCCAATTTTGTACTGACTTCATAAATTGGATTAGACATCGGATTATATTATGGAGTACGATCTCTAAATCCCGAAATAATAACGGGCACATGTAGTTAATTAATTATTACTTTGATTTACCAATGGGCGAGATCTATTCTGTAAGATCGATAGGCCCAGTAAGTTGGGTAATAATTTTATCTGCATGGTGTGCCGTTGATTATTGACGGAATCCGTGTCCTGGTGAGTCAGGATGATGATGCCCCCTTGGTGAGCTCAAAAGGATCATCATGTCAAATCTTGCAAGTAGATTATGGTCCGACATGATGAAAAAGTTGAGTGGTACTAATCAAGGATCAAGAGGATAATTAATTTAATTATCAGTAATTTAAATTAATTATCGGGCATTCAATATCTTAAACATGGGGAGATGGACGACTCATAATAGGTGGAGCCCATATGAAAATATGGGGGTTGGTGAGGAAGTTCAATGGGATCCTTTAGTGGAATAGATCTCCATTAATGGATCGGGTTTGGATCTATTAACGGGCCAAGAACCAACTCCTCCTCATAGTCCCTACCTTAGCTCTATAAATACCCTATAGGAGTCATGATACAAGGCTGAATTAATCCATAATTAATCCAAGCAAAACCTATTTTTCTTCTTCCCTAAAACCTCTCTCTCCTAGGGTTCTTGGACCTTGGTGGCGCCGACAAGGAGCAAGGAGAAGAGGGAGCTCTCAGTGAAGGATTACCCTTCCTCCTCCCTGGTTCTTCTCCACCTGATTATCCTCAAGGGCTCGGCTGTTGGTTATCCTTGGCGGTTTCCAAGACAACCACGTGGTTGTATCCGAGAGACCTTTCTATAGCCACGGATTAAAATTAATCCGAATAGAGAACTGTCCCTATAACGACTGATTCGTCATCGTGTTAGTTATTCCAAGTCACAACTTAGTCACAAAGGCTTTGTAACTTTCTAGATTAACTAACCGCGGAAAAGATAACGATTTGGATCGCCAATTTTTATGTTTATCTTCGGGGTCCAGTTAATTATTATTATCTAAGATTTCAAGTCTAAATAATAATTAAACACACATGAAATGACAAGGCAAAGCATGATAGCACAATAGAACATAGCATAACGAAAACTGAGCCCGGGAGAATTATACCTCGCCGTTTACCTCGCAGTCTTCTATCCTATGACCCAGCCCACTTGGACGTTGTGTGGGCGACGATCTCCCAAGTCGTGAAGTCACCAAGGCCTTTGAATCAATCCTCCTTCTTCTCCTTCCCTTGCACTAAGAGACAAAACCCTAGGCCTAGGGTTTTGCTTCTCCAACTGGCGCCCCTTCAAGGAGAAACAAGGTGAAGTTGAGAGGATGGGTTCCTCTCCTTCACCACCACCACACCAACCTCTTTACCTTCTTCCTTACCCACGGTAGCAACACCACAAAAGGAAGAAAACCTCTATCAATATCCCTTTTTCGGCGACAAACACCAAAAGGGAAACTTAACCTCGTCGGGGCCTTCACCCTTCTTCCTCCTTGCTCCCGCGCGCCACAAAAGGAGAGGGAGGCTTCTCCTTTACCTTGTGTACGTCCGCAACAAGATGAACCGAAGAAGAGAAGAGAAGAAACCGAGAACCAAGAGTTCTCTTCTCCTCTACCACCGGCGCACCCTTCTCCCTACGCGCCTTCCTTTCTTCTTCCACCCTTCTCGCCGCGAGCCACCAAGAAGAAGAGGCAACTCCTCCCTTGCTCCGTGACCGAATGCGACCTTTAGGATGAGAAGAAACCAAGCGAAGAAGAAGAGGAGGTTGTCCTCTTCTTGCTTGCACAGCCGGCGCCCAAGAGTTGAGGGAGGAGAGGAGGGATTAATTTTTTTAGAGAGGGAGAGGGGTTGGGTTTATATAAGGAGGATTAGTTAGTTTAATTGGAAAAAATTTCCAATTAAACTTGGATTGATTCCTATAAAATTTATATAGAATAATTCCAAAATTAATCTCATGATTAATTTCTTTATTCTATCCAAATTTTATATATGGAATAATTCCATAATTATTCTTTGATTAATTCCTTAATTAATTTCGAGATTGATTAATCCCAAATTAATTCTTTTAATTAATCCTTTGATTAATTCTTTAATTAATTTCGAATTTTAGTAATTAATTCGAAATTAATTCCTTAATTAATTTGGCCTTTTTATCATGACTCTAATGAGGCTTTATTGGGCTAGATAGGGACCATGAGGAGGAGTTGGTTCTTGGCCCTTTAATGGATCCAAACCGATCCATTAAATGGAGATCCATTCCACTAAAGGATTCCATTATACTTCCTCACCAACCCTCATATTTACATATGAGCTCCACCTATTACATATCGTCCATCTCCCCGTGTTTAAGATATCGCATGCCCGATAATTAATTCAATTTACTGATAATCAAATTAATTATCTTCTTGATCCTTGGTTAGTACCACTCAACCTTTTCGGCATGCCGGACCATAATCCACTTGCAAGATTTGGCATGGCGATCCTCTTGAGCTCACCAAGGGGGCATCATCACCCTGATTCTCCAGGACATGGATTCCGTTAATAATTCAATGGCACATCATATTATTAATATTATTTCCCAACTTACTGGGTCTATCGATCTAGCAGAATAGATCTCGCCCATTGGTAAATCAAAGAAATAATAGTTAATAATATATGCCCGCCATTATTTCGGGATTCAGAGATCGTACTCCATAATAGCATCCGAGGTCTAATCCAATTTACTAGGTCAGTACAAAAATTGGATGACCTCTCTTTCGGTCCTACTCAATGTACACAAAGTACACTAGTGTAATCTCATGGTTAAGATAAACCACACCCGATTATACTACAACCATTCCGATTGGTTTGTCCAATTCCATCTCGATTGTGAGCCTCCTTCTTATGCTTCGACAAGGTACCTGATAACATGATCTTCTGTGCGACATCACGCACCATGTTATCTTCAATGTCAAGCATTAGACGTTTAGTGCACATACCAATATAAACATAAACCTGAACATGCACTGTGTGATTTCTGATTCTCTTTAAAATGGAGATGTATCCATAACCAACAGGCAAGACTTTCAGTATACATCCCAACATCGGCATCAAGGAAGCATGGAGAAGGAGGCGATGCCGGCGGTGCAACCTAGTTGCTCGGCGCCGGCGAGAAGCAAGGGAAGAGAAAGTGCGCGGCTTGGATTTTCCATCATCCTCTTCAATCTCTCTTCTATTCCTTGGCCAGTTATTCCATGAAGATGGAGTAGAGGTTGGCGGAGCAAGGAAAGGGCAGGGAGATCGCCGACGGTGTTCTTCTCGGTGAGGAGGCAGCCGGCGCAAGGAAGAGGTAGAAAGAAGGATTTCCTCTTCTTATCTCCTTCTCCCTCCTTAGGGTCTGCCAGGGCGAACAAAGAAGAGCCCTGCTCTTCCTTTTTTGGCCGGTGGCAGCGAGGTGGAGGGCTATGGTGGAGGTTTGCCGAAACCCTAGTCTTTAGGGTTTTGGCGCAAAAGTGGTTGAAGAAGAAGAAGGTGAATGACATCTTTATCCTAGGATTTCTACCAAGCTAGGAAGGATTAATTTGAAGCCTCGGTGACTCCGCATCTTGGTAGCTTGTCGCCCACACGACGTCCAAGAGGGGAGGGTCATAAGGTAGAAGACTGCGAGCTAAACAGCGAGGTATAGCTCTCCCTAGCTCCGTCCTTGTTTTGCTTTGATTATTGTTTTCATTGCATGTGTTTAATTAATTGTCATGGATTAATTATTTGTTAATTAATATGACAATTAATTTGTCATGGACCCCGATTATAAACACAAATCGACGATCCATTCGTCGTCTTTTCCACGATTGATTAATCCGGAAAGTTACAAGGCCTTAACCTTGGTTTTGGCTAAGTTATGACTTGGATTAATTGACACGACGACGAGACGGTCATTTAGGAGACGGGTCTCTATTCGGATTAAATTTTTAATCCATAGGCATAGAGAGGTCTCTCATGTTCGACCCCGTGGTTGCTGAGGAAACCATACCTCGATATAACCATCACACTCGACTGGTCCTCTTAAATTCGAATGTCACAACCCGTCGTTTCGAATTCTAGTCGACGCCAATCGACTGATGCTAGCATCAGCCGACTGATCTTTCTGTGCTCTACATCAGTCGACTGATCCAAGCATCAGTCGACTGCCAACTCCCTAAACCTAGGGTTTCCCTTCCCGAATACAATTCTCTCAGCACTCGAACCCTCACGACTCAGCTGACTCTTCATCCAGCAGCTTGACCTGTTGCCTTCAAACCTTTTTCGACTTTGGCTCTCGTCCCTCGGATACATACGAATCTGTGGCTCGTTCTCATGCCATCCTTCGCGTATGCCTCGAAGTTCGTTTCCCTCGGCTCATCGTCCCTGCTTTGTCCACGGTCCCTTAGATGTATACAAGCCCACGACTTGTCTCCTCATGCCATCCTTCACCGGACCCGAAGACGCCCAGCTAAGTCTATGTGTATCCTACAAACCTGCACACTCAAATATATATATTAGATCAACATGAAACCCTAACTTAATCATATTGACACACACATCAAAACCCATGATCTACCCGATCACACTTGGGTTGATTGTACCAACATATATTTCCCCCGATGAACATCCTCCCTTACTTTAATTTCATTTTGGCCGTCTGCTAGAAGTTAATTCCGCTAAATTGTACGAGGAAAGTATTTTCCACTAAATCTTCCTTTGGGACAGAATTTTGGTCCACACAACAAGTTGTTGCTCCAGTGTCTAGAATAGGTTTGAGTGAAAACTTTGGAAGCCCTGGAACTTCCATTTCTGCTATTAAATTATATAATATATTTTTAACTAACCGTGATCCTTTTACTTCTTGTGCTGTTGTAACTCTGCTTGTTGATTCTTTTAGTAGCATGTTAGCCGCTTCTGTAGGTTCTTCTTCATCTAGCGACCCCTTTCCTTTGTTTAGGACGTGAAATTCTTCTCCAAGTTCCTTTTCTAATAACAGTTCTTCATACTGGGATTTATAATACGCTACTTCTTTTTGCAACCTTTTAATTTCCCCGTTGCACCAAGAAATATAATATTGATGTTCGCATATAAGGTTCTGAGGGAAAAATGGTGCAAGTGCCGAAGGGGCTATACGGTCCACAGAGGTTGCATGCAGTAATGAGGCATTTGGGACGATGGATACTTGCCCTTTGGATAGTTACTCTCTTGCAACATGTACATTGACTTGGTTATGGGTAGACTATTTCTTTATTATGATGCCAGTTATGGAGGCAGTTGAGTTGTTCTTCAGAAACCCATACTTGAGGTCGGCAACCCCCATCTACATGCCCAAGCTATTGGATCGGGTTGGCCCGGCTAGAGGGGGGTGAATAGACGGAAACAAATATAAACGTGGAGGCACTCGTCTTTTAAAAAGAAACTTGGTCGCAACTGAGAACGTTGCTTCCAAGGCAATGGACGCTCAATAAAACTCTCCTTATGGCGAAGAAGCCTTACAACAAAAGCACGCTAAGAGATTTTATAATTGAATTAAATGAATGATCTCTAAAGCAAAAACTCTAAGTTATTTATAGCTTAAGAGAATAAATCTGGATTGTTGATTGTTGATGAATTTTCTCTTGGCCATTGATCCATGGATGTAATCTGGATGACTGATCTTGGATGGGATTAAACTGCATCCATTGGATCTGATTAAAGGATAAGGTTATCCTTTAAGAGATAAAGTTTAATTAAAACTTTGTCTTCTGGTCGCAATAGCTAAATGACTTTATCTTCTTCTCGCAATAATTTTAACTACATTGTCTACTTATCCTAATCGGTAAGTATGGAGATATATACATGTGAGGTTTGAAGTTCGAATCTTCACAGCAACAAATAAATCTCTTTTATTTCGGGTGCCTAGTTTGACTTGGTCAAACTGACCAGTCTTTTAGTTCTTTGTCTTCTGGTGATTTCTGGCCAACCGGAGTTAGTCTCACCCGAACCCGACTCCGGCCTTTCGCCCCTCGAGCGTCCTTCCTCCCGACTTCTCGTCCCTCGGACACCGCGCGTGTCTTTCTCGCTCCACCGGAGTACTCTTCCGTAGCTTCCGCGTCCCTCAGATTGTACCGAGCTCGTCGGCTTACTTCCATGCACAATCCTTCTCGTCCGCTAAGTCTTACGCTCGACTTCCTCCGTACCTAAGCTCCTACACACTTAGCAGAGGATTAAACACACCAGGACCTAACTTAAATCGGTTGATCACATCAAAACCAACTAAGGGTACTTACACAAGCATTAGTACTAACTCTTTGGATAAAAGCTGGGTTTGAATTGACCTGTGAAGCTCTTCCCCGTCTTTCTCCCGTTCAGAGATATTAAATATAACATCACTTTGTGCTTCCCCTTCCCGTACTGATAAGATATCATAGTCTTTCGGAATATCCAATTGTTCAAACATGGTCATTCCTTCTTTCGTTTGGGCATTCTCTGGCAAAATGCCCCTCTTGTCCGCATAAGTAACATTTGCATTTTTTATTTCGTACTAGGTGTTTCCTTCTGTCAATTCATGCATGAGATTCATGGGGCTTGCCCTTGTAGGTTTTAGAACACCTAATATCATACTTTTTCTGCTTCTGATCTTGATAATAGCCAGAAATAAGGATTTGATTGCAGAAAGATAAGTTTTTCAGAGACTATTTAAAAGCGGCGTCCTTGCACTCTTGCTCAAGAAATTTGTATGCGAAGATTACTCTGGGAAAAACTCCTATGGTTAGCCCTGGTATTTTTCATCGAATGCTGCTTTTATTTTGGTTCCCAATTCTCCTGGCATTTTGAGCCATAACTTTTCTGATAGCTCATGCTCAGTGAATAATCTTCCAGTCTTAGATGCTAGCTTCAATTAATCATTTAGATATTGGACAATATTCTTTACATAGTCACAAGATAATTTCTCAAGATCCTAGTAGGCTGCATTTTGTAGTATTGTCGAGCCCTGTGTTGGGTCTTCTGAAGAGAATACCCTCCTCATTTGTGATAAAATATTCTGGGTTCCTTCTCTTCCTTCCGATGTGTTTTGTATTCAGTCTGATAGGTCATCCTCCATTGTATCCATGCTAATTTCTCAATTTCCCCTAATAAGTTCTCTATATATTCAATTTTTTCCCGGGGTCAGTAAAGCCTTGGCTTTCCACGTGGTTCTTTGTGATCGACTCCCATCTTGAGAAAACACATCTAACATTCCGATTTGTGATGGGATGACGAAGATAGCCCCTCCTTGCTGTTGTGCTGACGAGAGGATCCACATTTCATTGCTTTTATCCCTTTAGAACCTTAGCATGCCTTTGCTCATAGATGGCTGGGATGGACCTGGGTATGTTCTTGCCATTGTTGGCGAATATCCAAGTGGTCCCATCATTGCTTCTTGCGGCGGGTTATAAGGTGAAATAACTGTACTGGTAGAATATACTGGTTGACTGTTAACCAGGCGTCGGAGACTAGGATACTCCATTTCATAGCCCGCAGCTATTAATTGGGATTGGGAAGAGGTGGCTGTCCCCCCACCATTCACTACAAAGGAATTAACCCTTTTATCTGATGAGTTCTCGTCTACTGAAGTATCCTAGACGGGTTGATCCAGTTGCTCTAGAGGTGTAGTGATAGAGGTCATATATTGGATCTGATGAAGGAGGTCATCCTCAGATTCCTCTAGGGTAGTGTCCATGGACCAGAGTACAATGGCCTCTGGGTTTGTAGCTCCTACATGGTCTTGTCTTAGGGTTTCTTGGGGAGAGCCTTCCTCAACAAATACCCAAACAATATGCTTCGCAAGAGGTAGTAGTTTGGCAAAAATAGCTGGAGTCTGTGATGGTTGTGAAGTTGACCAAAACCTTTGCTGTCATGTTCAATTGTAGATAGTTGTGATACTTCATAAAATTCTGGTAAGAAAATATTTTCAAAATATTTTGAGCGATAGATTCACCTTGAGAGATTGTTACTCGGGTGTCATTTTCTTTTTTTCCTTCTTCAACATTGAAAAACTATTTAACTTAAGTAATACATCCAATAATTTATATATATATACTAAAAGATATAATTTGTTCCAATTATATATTTTATAATAAAACTATCATTTTAACCTATAAAATTTTCAAAACAAAATATATATATATATATATATATATATATATATATATATATATATATATATATATATATATATATATATATATATATATATGAGTTTTACTATGTTAAAGATTTTTTTCGCACAAATTTCTTGTAAATCTTAATATTTTTAGTTAAATATTTTTTTATACTTAATATTATAACTCAATCACTAAATCTTAAATATAATTATATACTAAAAAAATTTTAAAAAAATTAAGAACTGTATAGTCCCCATATATATATATATATATATATATATATATTTATATTACACACACAAACTATTCGTATAAAATAAATAACGATGGTTCAAAATTTATAACATCTGTCCGTCAACTTTGACTCTCCATTTTTTTGAAACCTCAAATATTAATGATCAAATAAAAGTTACGAAAAGAAATGAATGTAATAAAAGATTTTAATATCGAAATAGCTAACAAACTGAAATTAATTCCTTCCCATCCAACTTAATTAAGATGTAATTGGTTCGGAGTGTTTTTAAAGTGTCATTTATGGATAAGATTTAATTTATTTTACTAATAAATTAAAAACTAATTATTTGAATTTAAAAAGTACTGAATTAAAATTAAGTAAACAAGCCCGGCGACACATTATCCCACCTAATTATCATATCACGCCTTTCTTTATGTTTATAAAATAGATGCTTCAATCCTTGCGTGTGTTCGTACACATTTATTTTCTTTCCTCCGCACCTCTTTAGAAATCAAGGACAAACTATTCATTATGATCATTAATAAATATCCAAAGGATTAAGACATACAAACGATCAAATACAAGTACTAAAATATCTATCACCTAACCACATCATCGATTTAGAAGAGAAAAAAAAACACATCGTAACGAAGAATGACTCAACTAAAAGAGAGGACCATCAGATGTGCATTGCCTAGTACGAGATCGCTCAACTAGGGATGACATCAGTTCGGGTCAAATCCCGTCTCTCGGGTACATTATTTACCCATATATACTTGTATACATATTTTTTTTTCTTTCTATCCAACTATATCATTGAACAAAAGTTTATAATTAACATTAAAGTGAGTCTAAATATATGATTTAACGGGTATTCGGGTCGGAGTATTGGTAGTCCCTCCAATCCTCCTCCATTTATAATTCTCCGTCGGATTCGGGTGAAATTATCATCCCTACGCTCAACCATCAAAATCCCGTCTCTACATTATTTATATATACCATATAGATTTAGTGAGTCTAAAGATTTAACAAGTACAATATTTATAATAAGGAATAAATAGATATGCACATGCTTATCAATATATATTGTTAGGAAAATATCTTGAACATTTTAAACTAAGAACAATTTAATTTCATATCAACCTTAAATATATATAAAAAAAAAGGTAAATGGGTTCAATTTATTGAATATTGCCATTTTTACCTTAGCCTCTATTCGATTGGACAATCTCATTATACTAATATGAATTGCGAAAGTCAAGACTCAATTGAAGATATTCCTTTGTTTGAGCGCCCACAATTTATTAGTGCAATCTTTGTTAGGTCAGGGTTGACCTAGTTTGACTAAGCTCGAGGTGAGCTTAAGGTTGAATGTTTTGATGTTTAATAATGATGTTTGAATATCGTGTGAGTCAAGTGGGTCAAGGTTGATTGGAGACTTAACTACGTGAAGTCCAGGTGGATCGGGGAGATTGCACGCTGGCATGGGGAAAGACCTAGTGGGACTAGGCACACCTAGTGGGACTAGGTAAAGTCTAGGTGGATCGGGGAGATCGCACGCTGGTATGGGGAAAGACCTAGTGGGACTAGGCACACCTAGTGGGGCTAGGTGAAGTCCAGGTGGATCGGGGAGATCGCACGCTGGTATGAGAAAAGACCTAGTGGGACTAGGCACACCTAGTGGGACTAGGTGAAGTCCTGGTGAGTGAAGCTGGGCAAAAGTCCAACCGGATGGACCGGGATGAGTCAGAGAATGCAAGGGAGCCTATTCTCTGGACTCAGGGTTGAGGTGATTTGGTTGGATCGGTCTGGTGACCAATCAGAACAAAGGATCAATCACTAGAAGCCCTGATCGGTCGATGAGACCGATCAGAGCCATCCTGGACCAATCAGGATGGATCCTGATCGGTTAGGAAGTGTACTGATTGGTCACCAGATCGATCAGCACTTCACTGATCGGTCAGGTGACCGATCAGTGGACTTGCAGGTTAAGCAAGGATCAAATTCTCGCAAACAGAAGCTGTGTGGATCGATTAGGTAATCGATTGGGAGGAAACGGATTGCGAGAACAGAAGGTGGCTGGATCGATTGGTCGATCGATTCAGCCTTCCCTTAATCGATTGGTCGATCGATTAAGGTCCTTTGATCGATCAGGGTGATCGATCACTGAAGGTTTGCGCGAGAGAACAGAGAGGTTTTGAATCGATTCAGCAATCGATTCAGGATACTCGTAATCGATTAGCTAATCGATTACGGTTCGAAAACTAGCCGTTGAACGGCTATATTTGACGTGGTAATCGATTAGGAAACCCTAGGCGTCGGGTATATAGGGTTTTCTGCAGATTCACTCGGCATCTCTTCACGGCTTCTTCGACAACTCTCCTCCTTCTTCCATGTCATTTCAAGAGAGGCTTTGGGGCTTAGTGTTGCTGCACTTCCAAAGCTCTAAAGGCGATAACAAACTTGAAGATAGCAAGGAAAGCAAAGAGAGCTTATCATTGTAAATCTTGTAAGATTTCATTTTATTTTTGCTTAGATTCTTGTTGTATCTTCTTGTAAGCTTGTAAGAGATTTCTCCACCTCAAGAAGGAGATCTTTCATAGTGTATGAGAGAATGAGGAGAGTGGAACCTTGGATTAGTCACTTCAAGGAGGTGGATACCAAGTAAAATAGAAGTGTTAGCATTGCTTGAAGTCTTCCGCGACGACAAATCATCTACAAGCAAATCGGAACTAATCACCCTCCCTCTCTAGCTCTCCTACCGGTCCCAACAAGTGGTATCAGAGCGAGGCTGCTCTTCTTTGGACTCATTGCCAAGAGGGCAAGAGCTAAAGGAAGAAGAAGAAGTTGGAAGAAACCCTAATTTCAAGAAGTCATTATCAAGAGGGTTCAACTTCAAAAATGGAGTTTGGCTATGACACCCGGGCACCTCCACCATTCGACAAGGAAAATTTCGATCTTTGGAAGTCAAAGATTGAGAATTACTTCATGATGGAGATAGAGCAATGGTTTGCTCTAATGGAGGGTTTTGAAGCTCCAACAAGCACCAAAGGAAAGCTCCTCAAGAAAAACAAATGGAATGAGGAGCAAATCAAGAGACGCGAGGCCAACGACAAAGTGATCAAGTTATTGGTCAATCTTTTGCTAAGCACCATCTTGGACAAGATTGGAGAATTCAAAGATGCCAAAGAGCTTTGGAGCAAATTGACAAAGCTTCATGAAGATCCCTCCACTGTACTGTATCAAGATAAATCCGAAGAGGGAGATTCATCAAATGAAGAGGACTCGGAAGTTGAGAGATGCTCAACATCAGGGGAGGAAATTCAAGAAGCATTGGCCGAGGAAGAAAAAGAAGAAGTCTCCACCTCTAGGATTGAGGGGGAGCAAAAGTCATTAACTCCAGAAAAAGAAGAAGTATCTACCTCCGGATCAAGTGAAGAGTTATGTGACACCCCTACAAGCAAAGGTATAAGAATTTCAATTTGTAAAAATAAAGATCATATCATTTGCTTTGAGTGTAGGGAAAAAAGACATTATAAGAGTAAGTGTCCAAAATTGGTCAAAAAGAAGGTGTTAGTGGCGCCCAAGACCAAGGAGAAGCCAAAGGAGGTCGGCCCCATGGCAAAGAAGGATAAGAAGCACATTGTGTGCTTCTTATGCAAGCAAAAGGGACATTATCGGAATCAATGTCCAAAGGGAAAGGATCCGACCAAGGCAAGAAGAAGGATCTCAAATCAAGGGGGAGCCTTCAAGATTAAGACTAAGGTACCATTAGGTAATGATATTTATTTATTTCATGATGATATGCATGGTAAAAATAAATATATTCATTTAAATGCTATTTATCATGAAAATAAGAGGAATGAAAAACCTAAGGAAAAATATAGAGCTCTCCATGTTACGTCTACCACACCTAAGGATAGGGAAGATTCTAGATCATTTAAGGATAGACTTATCCAATCCAAGGCCAAGAAGAATAATCATCAAGGCAATCTTAGAAAACCAAGTCTTGAGAAAATAATGATTGAAAATCAAGTTTTGAGGTCAAAACTTGAGACATTAGAAAAATCCCTCAAAAGAATAGAAAATCTATTTAACGGATCAAAAATTCAAAACCTAGATTTATGAAATCAAGTACCCTCTAGGAGCAAGAAAGGTTTGGGATACAAATCTAAAACCAAGAATGATGACCCCTCCTATCATAGAGTTCCATATAGGTATGGAACTCAATCTAGGTCAAGGGGTCAAGTCAAAGTCACAAGGGAAGCCATCCCTAGAGTTGACCAAGACAAGACTAACATGACTAAGCCTTCGAAGAAGCCTAGAAGAGTCATTAGGAAGGTATCAAGGGAAGTTATCCCTAGTGAATATCTAGAACACCCAAGGAGCACCAATAGGTTTTGGGTTCCTAAGAGTGTGTTCGCTACACCCTAGATAGGTCTAGGGAGTGTCAACTCAAATTGGAAGGGTAATTAACCTAACCTTGATGAAGTTGACACTTTGGGACATTTTCAAGGAGGTATTACCCTTGAAAATGAAGGAGTCATTTGTTTACTCTAGGAGGAGTAAAATTTGTGCCAAACTATACTTTTGAAAGATTAAACTCAATTAAGTTGGCACAACTAGGCTAGAATCCTAAGATAGGCCACGTTGGGGAGTTTTGACATTATCTTAGAAATTAAGGACAAAATTAGGATTATCAATGGTTTAGTGATGAGTTATTGATACTTAGTTAGGAAATCTAGGTATTTCTTTTTGTGCTACTATGCCATGTTTTATATGTCTTATCACATGTCATGACATCATGATTCATCATTCATATTTTATTATGAAAATATTACATGTCATGTCATACATGCATTATCTAGTTACAATCTCGTGTAAATTCTCATATAATGTATGTCATAGTCATAATCATGCATTAAGTTAATTATCATTGAAATTAAGGACATTGACATTAATTGACATTCTAGGTGAATGGTCAAGTTTATGATGCCTAGGTAGAAATGGATGAACCCTTAGTCTAGGGAGAACATGACTTTCACATCTCACCAAGACAATAAGTTGACTTGTGTGTGTTTTTGAGACACCTTAGAAACAAGTGAGATGTTAGGATGATGAACAAAGCTCAAGTTATTGAGTTTTAGGTTCATCAAAACATGAATATCATTGGGAAAGCTAATGTACAAGTCATGTGCATTTAGCCCAAGAAACATGGTTGGAAATTAATTTTAAAAACTATTTCAAAACTATCTTGGAAAACTTTAGTGAAGACTATCTGTTGATAGAACTCATCATTGATGAATTAGATACAAACTGGAGTGAAACATTGAAGTATCTCAATAGTTTCAAATTTTGTGTCAATCTTTGAAAAAGGGAGATATTTTCATGTAAAATTATTTTTCCTTGATAGTATATGTTATAAATAATGTCTACACAAAATTTCAAAACTTTCAAAATTTTGTAGAATTATTTAGAAGTTTCTGAAATTCGGACTGAATATATTTTCAGAAATCAGAAACCTCAATCGATCAGGTGATCGATTAGGACACTTTAATCGATTGGTTAATTGATTGTTAACCCTATCTGCGAGCATAGAAGCTCGCGTAATCGATGATTGATCGATTAAAGACAGTCGTAATCGATCGGTTGATCGATTAAGGCCTATGTTAATCGATTGATTCCCAACATCAATCGATTGAAGAGACTGAAACTGTCTGTTTTCAGTCTGATAACCTAATTTTGAGTAACCCACCAATCCCTAGCCCTTTGGAATACTTTTATAAGTATATTTGGGTAAATTTCAGTATGAAATCAAAAAGGGAGATGGTTTGGTGAAAACTATAGGGTTAATGAGAGGTTTTGATTCAAGTTATGAATCTCAAAATCTCATAACTTCAAGTTGAGATTTCCTAAAGTTTTAGGTACTCTCAAATCATTGTTGGTGCAATGATAGAGGTTTAGAGCATGTTTTGAGGGGGATGTCTTCCTTAAAAGCACATGTTTGAATTTTTTTTGGTTAAGAGAAAAGATGAAGATTGGGAATCTTCATCAAGGGTGAGCATGTTTTAAATGAAAGGTATGGGACTTTCATTGGGCTTGCCTTTGACCATATAAACTCTCGGGGAGAGTTTTTGATGTGTGTCAAAGGGGGAGAAGGTTGAAAGGCTAATAGGGATTAGTCTTTCTCAAACATATTGTCAAACATCAAAAAGGGGGAGATTGTTGGTGCAATCTTTGGTAGGTCAGGGTTGACCTAGTTTGACTAAGCTCAGGGTGAGCTTAAGGTTAGATGTTTCGATGTTTGATAATGATGTTTGAATATCGCGTGAGTCAAGTGGGTTAAGGTTGACTGAAGACTTGACTATGTGAAGTTTAGGTGAATCGGGGAGATTGCACGCTGGAATGGGGAAAGACCTAGTGGGACTAGCACACCTAGTGGGACTAGGTGAAGTCCAGGTGGATTAGAGAGATCGCACGCTGGTATGGGGAAAGACCTAGTGGGACTAGGTGAAGTCCAGGTGGATTAGGGAGATCGCACGCTGGTATGGGGAAATACCTAGTGGGACTAGGCACACCTAGTGGGACTAGGTGAAGTCCAGGTGGATCGGGGAGATCGCACGCTGGTATGGGAAAAGACCTAGTGAGACTAGGTGAAGTCCTGGTAAGTGAAGCTGGGCAAAAGTCCAACCGGATGGACCGGGATGAGTCAGAGAAGGCAAGAGAGTCTGTTCTCTGGACTCAGGGTTGAGGTGATTTGGCTGGATCGGTCTGGTGACCGATCAGAACAGAGGATCGAGAAGCCCTGATCGGTCGATGAGACCGATCAGAGCCATCCTGGACCGATCAGGATGGATCCTGATCGGTCAGGAAGTGTATTGATCGGTCACCAGATCGATCAGCAGTTCACTGATCGGTCAGACTTGCAGGTTAAGCAAGGATCAAATTCTCGCAAAGAGAAGCTGTGTGGATCGATTAGGTAATCGATTGGGAAGAAACGGATTGCGAGAAGAGAAGGTGGCCGGATTGATTGGGTAATCGATTCAGCCTTCCCTTAATCGATTGGTCGATCGATTAAGGGTTCTTTGATCGATCAGGGTGATCGATCACTGAAGGTTTGCGCGAGAGAACAGAGAGGTTCTGAAAGATTCAGGATACTCGTAATCGATTACGGTTCGAAAACTAGTCGTTGAACGGCTATATTTGACGTGGTAATCGATTAGGAAACCCTAAGCGTCGGGTATATAGGGTTTTCTCGCAGATTCACTCGGCATCTCTTCATGTCTTCTTCGACAACTCTCCTCCTTCTTCCACATCATTTCAAGAGAGGCTTTGGGGCTTAGTGTTGCTGCACTTCCAAAGCTCTAGAGGCGATAACAAGCTTGAAAATATCAAGGAAAGCAAAGAGAGCTTATCATTGTAAATCTTGTAAGATTTCATTTTGTTTTTGCTTAGATTCTTGTTGTATCTTCTTGTAAGCTTGTAAGAGGTTTCTCCACCTCAAGAAGGAGATCTTTCATAGTGTATGAGAGAGTGAGGAGAGTGGAACCTTGGATTAGTCACCTCAAGGAGGTGGATACCAAGTAAAATAGAAGTGTTAGCATTGCTTGAAGTCTTCCGCGGCGACAAATCATCTACAAACAAATCGGAGCTAATCACCCCCCCCTCTAGCTCTCCTACCGGTCCCAACACAATTCATAACAAAACTTATTTGGAACGAAGATTAAGAGTCTTGCAATTAATTCAGCACCAAGAAGGAAGGATGACTCTTCGCTTATCCAAGTCAAATAATATGCCACCTTTTCATTTCATCTCCCTTCCCTAGTTGGATAAGATTAAGAATAAAAACTTTATGCATGTACTTGATTTAATGATACTTAAATACGGTTAGGAAAAATATCATGTATTTAAGGCTTTGTAATGGGTGAATGGAGGGGACAATGAGTTTAGATATCTCTTCTTAAAGGTGAGTGATTTTTTTTTGAGAAAATATAGAGTTCGGTGGTGTTTGAGCTGTATCCGATCATTAGTTTTCTCGCTATCAATCATGAGTCGGAGGTGTCGCTATGTCCGATTCGGGGTTGGTAATTGCACCTTTGTATCATTTTGGTATCAGAGTCAGGTTAGATAGCAAATCGACGTCAACGTCCGATTAGCGATGAAGCTGCGACTCAGGAGCGCAATCTTCGTGATGTCGAGATTGATGACTTGCGAAGACAGGTACAACAATTGCAGCAACAAATACAAACAATGCAAGTTAATGATTCTCGTCAAAGTTCTGAACGTGAGTCATTGGGGGAAGAGGTGAATCCTTTTCACAAGAGAGGAACTGGGCCTGAGTCTCCTTGGCAAGGACGAATTGATCATCGTACCGGCCATTCCAACGAGATGAAGGTGATTATTCCAGAGTTCTTGGGGAAAATGGATCCCGAGGAATTTCTTGATCGGTTACTTACCGTCAAACGAGTGTTCAAATATGAAGACTTTTCTGATGAGAAGAGGGTGAAAATAGCAACCCTCAAGCTTCGTAAATATGCGAGCTTGTGGTGGGAAAATCTTAACCATCAACGTCGTCGAGATGGGAAAAGCAAAATTCGTACATGGGAGAAGATGCGATGGAAACTCTGCAAAAGATTTTTGCTAGTAAACTATCGTCAAAATTTATTCCTCCAGTACCATGATTTGAAACAAGGAGATCGTAGCATTGAAGAATACACTTATGAGTTCGAACAATTAAAGCTACGTTGTGATGTCACGGAGCAAGAGGAACAAACATTCGCTAGCTACCTCAGTGGGCTAAAAACAATTATTTCGGATGCAGTTGAACTTCAATCATATTGGTCCTTTACCAATGTATGTAAACTTACCCAAAAGATTGAGAAGCAGTTATCAAAGAAAAGAACCAATAAATCTTTTGCAAAGATCGTTCAACAAAGGGAGTTTGTTACCTAAACGTGACATTGCAATTCCCTCTTCTACAAACAAAGGGAAAGAGAAGGTAGAAGCATTTTTTCCGGAAGTAAGTCGTGCTCGGAAGTGTTTTAAATGTCAAGGTTTTGGTCATATGGCAACCGAATGTCCCACCAGACGCATAATTATTATTCGCGAAGTTGTCGAAGAATAGGAAGCCAAAGCATATGAAAATCCATTGTGGGATGAAGACATTGAAGAGATAGCAGAAGTCGTGGATGAAGGTCCATTATTGGTGTTACGAAAGACTCTTAATACCAATGTAATACCTCACGAGGAAGATCAACAGGAGCAAATTTTTCAAACTCGTTGCACTGTATACAGAAAGGTATGCAATATTATAATCGACGGAGGGAGGTGTACCAACATTGTTTCCACAATCATGGTAGAGAAGTTGCAGCTACCAACGACGATCCATCCTCATCCTTATAAACTTCAATGGTTGAGTCAAGATCGAGAAGTATGAGTCACAAAATAGGCCCTCGTGTCCTCCTTCTCAATTGACACCCATTACAAGGACGAGCTGACTTGTGGCGTGGTTCCAATGGATGTTTGTCACCTTCTAATAGGACACCTGTGGCAATTTGATCTGCGTGTCATCCATGATGGTTTTCGAATACATATTCCTTTGTTATGGACCAAAAGAAGATTATTTTGATGCCGATAGCACCTCGAGAAGTGGGGTTGTCCGCTATTTCTACAAAGCCCACACTTCTTGTTGATAGAGCAACGGTTCGTGCTATTCTAGCAAAATCAGAACCATTTTATATTTTGATGATCGTTGAAGTTGCTAGCAGCACAGAAGAAGCTTTGCATCCCCTTGTCCGTAAGCTCTTAGAGGAATTTGGTGATGTCTTTCTAGAAGAAATGCCTAGGGGACTACCACCCTTGCAAGATGTACAACATCGAATTGATCTTATACCCAGAGCATCCTTACCAAACAAGCCAACTTATAGGTGCAACCCGAAGGAGGCTAAGGAACTTCATCAACAAGTGGATGACTTAATAGCGAAGGGATACGTTCGAGAAAGTCTAAGTCCTTGTTTGGTTCTTGCTATACTAGTGTCGAAGAAAGATGGTTCATGGAGGATGTGTGTGGACAACCGTGCTATTAATAAAATTATGGCGACATATCGTTTTCCAATTCCTTGTCTTGATGATATGCTTGATGAACTATACGGAGCTAAAGTATTTTCCAAGGTTGATCTTCGCATCGGGTATCACCAAATATGCATGAAAGAAGGGGATGAGTGGAATACCGCTTTAAAACCAGAGGCGGGTTGTACGAGTGGCTTGTTATGCCCTTCGGGTTGACTAATGCCCCAAGCACCTTCATGCGTCTTATGAATCAGATTTTGAGGCCTTTTCTTGGAAAATTTATCGTCGTATACTTTGATGATATTCTTATTTATAGCAAGAATGAAGGAGATCATATTCAACACCTTCGAGAAATATTTACAACATTGCGACAAGAGAGACTTTTCGAAAATTTGAAGAAGTGCAGATTTTTGTCACCACAGGTTGTCTTCCTTGGCTATGTTGTTTGTGCCGAAGGTATCCGTGTTGATGAGAGTAAGGTTGAGCCGGTTCGATCATGACCTTCTCCTTGTTCATCCCATGACGTACGGAGTTTCCATGGTCTTGCATCATTCTATCGGCGATTTATTCGTAATTTTAGTTCTCTGGCAGTCCCTCTGACAGAGATCTTGAAGGGAGATCAATTCATTTGGACGGGCGCAACCCAACGTAGTTTCGAGACCCTCAAAGAAAAGCTCGGGGAAGTTCATGTATTAGCTCTTCCCGACTTTGAGAAAGTCTTTGAAGTGGAATGTGATGCTTTAGGGACAAGAATTGGTGGAGTCTTGCAACAAGAAGGTCGCCCCATTGCGTTTTTTAGTGAGAAATTAAATGATTCGAGGGCTAAATACTCTACTTATGATAAGGAGTTTTATGTGATCATATGAGTACTGGAGCATTGGAGCCATTATCTCCTTCCAAAAGAATTTGTCCCATACTGATCATGAGTCACTCAAATTCATTAATAGACAACACAATGTGAATCGCCGACACGCCAAATGGGTAGAATTTCTTCAATCATATTCCTTTGTTCTCATGCACAAGTCAGGAAAAGCAAACATCGTCGCGGACGCACTTTCTAGAAGACATACGTTATTATTGTTGGTGCAATTTGCACTAATAGTTAAACCTGAGTTTTGATGAATGACAAATAGGTTAAAGTTAGACTTGCTTTTGATTTTGACCTCTTTACTAAGTGTGCAGGGTTGAAAGACTTAGGACCTGACACCAGGCTGAAGTCCAGGGTGGTTGAGTCCTGGCGGGAAGTCCAGGGTGGTTGAGTCTTGGCGAGAAGTCCAGTTGGGTTCACGGGGCCTGACAACTGGCTGAAGACCAAGTTGGTTGAAACTTGGCAAAAAGACCAGGGTGGTTGAGCCCTGGCAGGAAGACCTGGTGGGTTAAGAAGTTGAGTAGAGCTGCACGAGGTAAGTGAGGTAAGTCACTGGAGGAGCGAACCAGTGAGGACGGGTCCTATTTTAGGACTGTAGGCGCGGTCTAACTTAGACCCATTTTGGTGACCTCGGTTGAGTCCTGGTTAGATCCTTATCCAGGTTTGGACGGGGTCTAATTAACTCTAAATGCATTAACTCAATTTTACAGAATTTATTTAATTAGATTCTAAATGCATTAACTCTATTTTACAGAATTTATTTAATTAGATTTTGTAGTTGAATTTTATAAAATTATTCCTTATCTAAAGCCTTGATGGAGGATAAATTATCATTTAAATTATTCGTATTTCCTTCTTTTTAGAGAATAAAATTATTCCTACTAATGATTAAAATTCTCACGTAAAGCTTAGCTGGAAGGATAAAATCTCCTTTTTAAATTATTAATAAAATTGTAAGAGGATAAAACCTCTCAGTTAACTTTTCAATATTCTGTATTTATATTTTATTTAAATTATTTTTTTAATTGAAGCAAAGGATAGAAACATTATCTTGTTTTTAATTATTTTATCTTGTTGATGGATAAAATTTGAGCTGAGAAGATCATGCATCGAGGCACTATAAATAGAAGCAAGCAAGACCTCTAACATATAAGAAAAATTTGATTCTGGTTCAAGCTTTGGCGCTCTCTTACTTCCACGCTCCTCTGCTGCGGTTTATGCTTTGACTCGACGTTGTCCGACCGCTGCTGGAAGATCGCTCCCAACACCCAAGCTGCTTCAGATAAATCTAAGTGTTGGGTAACGAATTTTTTTTTGTCTGCACTTAAATTATTTAAGGGGGAAGTGTAGGGCTGTCATACTTCCGCCCAATCTTGTATTCGAATCACTCTATCGGTAGTTTGTCGATAGAGGTTTTTAGTGGATTGCCCACAGGAAAGGTTCAAGGAACCTGGGCCTTCGAGTAGGAGTCGGCGAAGGCTCCGAACGAAGTAAAACTCCTCGTGTAATTTTTTTTTATTTTTCGCTTTCGTATTTCGTTTTAATTTTTCCGCTGCGCACGTTATAAAAAGCATCGTACAATTTTCTATCGACTCTGATTTTATAACGAAGATTTTAAAAGTCACGTGATTCACCCCCCCTCTCACGTGCATCGGTCCTACAAGTGGTATCAGAGCCAAGTTCGCTCTGTATCGATGCAACCACCATAAGAGCCGGGGGAAATCCAATTCTTTTTCGTTTGTTTTTGTGTTTTCGCTGCACGATCTAAATTAGGTATTGTTGCCTAAATTTAGATATTTTCTATCGATTTTACTCGAATTTGGGCAACACCATTTCGAGTCGTTTTTTGTTCCTTTCTTCTCCTTTTCCTACCACACTACTAATCCAAGACCTAGTCTTGGAACAAGTGTTTTTGTTGTTGTCTATTTCAGATGGCTCAAGGTGAAGGATATAGTACTGCCCGTCCTCCGCTCTTCAATGGGGAAGACTTCCCTTACTGGAAACGAAGAATGGTGGTGTACCTAAAGACTGATATGGATCAATGGTTCGCGGTGCAATCTGGCTATGAACCACCAATGGACGAGGGAAACAATGCACTACTGAAGCATGACAGATGGAACCTAGAAATGAAGAAAAGGGCTCAGATTGAGTTCAAAGCACAGAACACACTCCAATGCGGACTAACCAAAGAGGAATTGAACCGTATCGGCCCAACTGAATCTGCCAAAGAACTTTGGGACAAACTGATTGAACTGCATGAAGGCACCTCAGATGCGAAGGTAACAAAAAGAGATTTGTTATTGAATAAATTATTTAACATAAAAATTCAGGAAGGTGAGTCTGCAAGCCAACTCCACGTCCGGATCAAGGACATACTAAATGGACTCCACCTCATTGGGCACAAACAAGAAAATAGAGATATTATAAGGTATGCACTAAATGCCTTTCCTAGAAACTCTTTATGGGCATCCATCATAGATGCTTATAAAATTTCTAGGAATCTTTCCAAAATAAATTTAGATGAACTATTCTGTGAATTAGAACTGCACGAACAAACTAACGCCAAGGCCGAGAAAGGAATTGCTTTGTTTGCAGGCTCTTCAAAAGAAGTCAAGTCGAAGAAGAAAATTCAAGAATCAGAAGAAGAGTCAGACTCAGACTCAGATGACGAGGAACAAATGGTTAACTTAGTAAGAAAAGTCCTCGCCAAAAAGAAAAGCAAATTCTCGAAAAGAGATTTCCAAAAGATAATGAAGTCAACCAGTTATGGAGACAAAAGCAAAATAACCTGCTTCGGTTGCAACAGAAAAGGACACTTCAAACATGAATGTCCCTACAAAACGGAGGACCAATCAAAGAAAAGCAAGAAGAAGAAGGCTCTTCAAGCCACCTGGGACGAGAGTTCGGATGACTCTGACTATGAACCACCAAAGAAGACAAGCTACCTCGCGCTAATGGCAACTGGACCCGGGTCAGACTCGAAGCACGACGAAGATTCCGAATACGAGTCGAGTCAAGAGATCAGACTCTTTTCGGACGACTCGACTAAGGTATATTTAGATTCAGTTAATGAAAATTTTTTTAAGATTATTTCCATTTTAAATAAAAAATTACTTGCATCTGAATCTAGGAATGACCAGCTCCTTAAGGAAAATCAAGACCTTAAGGAGCAATTAATTAATACCAGAACATTAACTGAACAAACTCAAAATCAAAAGACAATTGAGCTTGAAACTGAAAACTCCACTCTAAAGGGCGAAGTCCTAAAACTTAAGGATCTACTAGCAACTTTCACAACCCGATCCAAGAACCTTGACCTCATTCTTGGATCACAAAAGGGCATGTACAATAAATCTGGGATAGGGTATAAATCAGGATCAGCCCAAAGATCTTTTATCTCCTTTATCCACCCCCGCAAAAATCAACGAAAAGCGTGGGTTCCGAAAGCTTACCTAACAAAGCAAGAAGGTCAGAATCAACTTTATGTCCCAAAAAGGGACATCCACTACATTGACCCTAGACACCCAGTCTACAATTTAGGGGAAAGCTCCAAATTAGTTGACACCTCAAAGTCACCCTTTACCCGTCTGGGTACCTAGGACTAGTTTCAAAAGTTAGTCTGACACTTGACCTACTCAGTACCAGGGTAGGGCGAGCTGATAGTACGTTAGGGAAGCTGATCTAAGGAGTCAGGTAGGGGAAGGCGTCCTCTATTTGGTCTTCTTAGCCCAGTGGAACTAGCCGAAGCTACCTCGCCACATCCTAGACTAGTTAGACCAAGGAGTTTCAATAGGTAGGTTAAAAGTACAACTTCCTTAAGCGGTTTTGCCTAGAAAGTGGTTGTTGATCCAATAACGCTTCGGCCAAAGAAGACCTCTGTGCCTCGCCACGGCCTGGAAACCAATTATGGAAGTATACTTTTAAACTGCTTCTTGTCAAACCTGAATCTAACAAAAGGTCAGATTAACTTTTATAAATCAAACTCAAACTTATCTCACACAAATCATAGGATCCCTTTGATTGACAACTTAGATCAAGTGAGATGAATAAGGACAACTAAAATAAAATTCAAAATTCAAATTAACAAAATCAAATTTCAAAATTCAAATTAACAAAATCAAAATTCAAAATTCAAATTAACAAAATCAAATTTCAAAATTCAAATTAACGAATTCAAATTTCAAAATTCAAATTAACGAAATCAAAATTCAAAATTCAAATTAACAAAATCAAAATTCAAATTTCAAATTAACAAAATCAAATTTCAAATTTCAAATTAACAAAATCAAATTTCAAAATTCAAATTAACAAAATCAAATTTCAAAATTCAAATTAACAAAATCAAATTTTAAAATTCAAATTAACAAATTCAAAATTCAAAATTCAAATTAACGAATTCAAAATTCAAAATTCAAATTAACAAAATCAAAATTAATAAAATTCAAATTAATTCAAAATTAATAAAATTCAAATTCAAATTCAAAATTCAAATTCAAAATTTAAATTCAAAAATTAATAAAATTCAAAATTCAAATTCAAGTTTTAAATTTTTTAGGATGTTTAAAATTTTCTTAAATTTTTTTTTAAAAAAAAATTCAAAAACTTAACCTAAGTTCTAAATCTTTTACTTAACTGTAGGTAAATAAATGGATTATTGACAGTGGGTGCTCCAGACACATGACTGGGGATCCCACCAAATTTACAGAACTCAAGTACAAAAGACTAGGGACCGTTGCTTTTGGAAATAACGGTAAACTTAAGGTAATTGGCCTAGGTAATATTGAACTTGAGTCTGATTTTATAATTACAAATGTATTACTTGTTGAAAATTTTCACTTCAATTTACTGAGTATTAGCCAATTGTGTGACACTGGTTATAAGGTTAGGTTCCTATCCAATGAATGTCTGATCAAACACAATGACAACCCAAACATCACACTTAGAGGACTTAGGCACAATAACATTTATGAAATTAAGTTAACCTGTCCCTTAGAAAATTATCTTTTAACCCATAAGGATGAGACTTGGCTCTGGCATAGGAGACTTTCACACACTCACTTCAGAAAACTACCTAAACTAAATGGTTTAGTTAGAGGCCTACCAAAGTTATCTAACCTTGAGTCAACCTTATGTAACGCATGTCAATAAGGAAAACAAACTAGGTCAACCCACAAACCAACTAGTCAAACTCAAACTAAGTCAATTCTTGAATTAATTCACCTAAACCTATTTGACTCACATGGGGTAAAATCAATTAGTGGAAACCTTTACTGTTTAGTAATCATAGATGACTATTCAAGATTTACCTGGGTAAAATTTTTAAAAAATAAAGATGAAACTTTTGATATGTTTACTCAATTTTGTAAATTAGTAGAAAATGAAAAAGGGATTAAAATTAAAAGACTTAGGAGCGATAACGGCGGGGAATTCAAAAATTAAAAATTTAACCAATTCTGCTTAGAAAATGGGCTAAACTTTCTTACTTGGTTCAGGGGGAGCTTGAGTTTATATTTTGTATTCTAACTCTCAAAAATGTTTAGTGAAAACTGTTTTAGAAAATATCTTCTTTAATTGAACAAGGATTTTAAAAAAAAATATCTTGAAATTTTTTTCTCAAATTAATCCTGAAAATATTCTAAATGATCCTTTGAAAAGAAAATTTTGGAAAATCTTCTCTTTTTCATTAATTTGCCTTGAGATATTCTTTATTTTGGAAAAGATTAAGATTTTGAAGGTAGCCTTTTTAATTTTTGAAAATGGTGTTCGAAAAGTCATTTCTAAATTTACACCTAGTCATTTCCTTTAACATTTATGCTCTCAGATTGTTTGTGTTAAATTAAGAATTTGACTTACCCCACTGAATCAGTTCAGAAACTTAGTATGCTTGTTAAACATTTTTTCTTCCCCAAATACTTAAAGTATTTTTTACTTGGCTGGCATATTACTTGATTGCTTGTTTTATTTCTGATGCTTGCGCATTTATTATTTCTTTGTTTTGATGAATGCCAAAGGGGGAGGGTTTAAGGGTTGAGTTAGAAAATTAAAAATTTCTGATCTTAGAGCATGTCATTTGCATATTATTCTTGGACTCATTGCTTTATCTGGTATTTTCTAACTTTAACCCAGGTTGTCATTGCATCAAAAAGGGGGAGATTGTTGGTGCAATTTGCACTAATAGTTAAACCTGAGTTTTGATGAATGACAAATAGGTTAAAGTTAGCTTGCTTTTGGTTTTGACCTCTTTACTAAGTGTGCAGGGTTGAAAGACTTAGGACCTGACACCAGGCTGAAGTCCAGGGTAGTTGAGTCCTGGCGGGAAGTCCAGGGTGGTTGAGTCCTGGCGAGAAGTCCAGTTGGGTTCACGGGGCCTGACAACTGGCTGAAACTCAAGTTGATTGAAACTTGGCAAAAAGACCAGGGTGGTTGAGCCCTGGCAGGAAGACCTGGTGGGTTAAGAAGTTGAGTAGAGCTGCACGAGGTAAGTGAGGTAAGTCACTAGAGGAGCGAACCAGTGAGGACGGGTCCTATTTTAGGACTGTAGGCGCGGTCCAACTTAGACCCATTTTGGTGACCTCGGTTGAGTCCTGGTTAGATTCTTATCCAGGTTTGGACGAGGTCTAATTAACTCTAAATGCATTAACTCTATTTTACAGAATTTATTTAATTAGATTCTAAATGCATTAACTCTATTTTATAGAATTTATTTAATTAGATTTTGTAGTTGAATTTTATAAAATTATTCCTTATCTAAAGCCTTGGTGGAGGATAAATTATCATTTAAATTATTCGTATTTCCTTCTTTTTAGAGAATAAAATTATTCCTACTAATGCTTAAAATTCTCACGTAAAGCTTAGCTGGAAGGATAAAATCTCCTTTTTAAATTATTAATAAAATTGTAAGAGGATAAAACCTCTCAGTTAACTTTTCAATATTCTGTATTTATATTTTATTTAAATTATTTTCTTAATTGAAGCAAAGGATAGAAACATTATCTTGTTTTTAATTATTTTATCTTGTTGATGGATAAAATTTGAGCTGAGAAGATCATGCATCGAGGCACTATAAATAGAAGCAAGCAAGACCTCTAACAGATAAGAAAAATTTGATTCTGGTTCAAGCTTTGGCGCTCTCTTGCTTCCACGCTCCTCTGCTGCGGTTTGTGCTTTGACTCGACGCTGTCCGACCGCTGCTGGAAGATCGCTCCCAACACCCAAGCTGCTTCAGATAAATCTAAGTGTTGGGTAACGAATTTTTTTTTGTCTGCACTTAAATTATTTAAGGGGGAAGTGTAGGGCTGTTACACTTCCGCCCAATCTTGTATTCGAATCACTCTATCGGTAGTTTGTCGATAGAGGTTTTTAGTGGATTGCCCACAGGAAAGGTTCAAGGAACCTGGGCCTTCGAGTAGGAGTCGCGAAGGCTCCGAACGAAGTAAAACTCCTCGTGTAATTTTTTTTATTTTTCGCTTTCGCATTTCGTTTTAATTTTTCCGCTGCGCACGTTATAAAAAGCATCGTACAATTTTCTATCGACTCTGATTTTATAACGAAGATTTTAAAAGTCACGTGATTCACCCCCCCTCTCACGTGCATCGGTCCTACAATTATCTATGCTCGATATTAAAATTATGGGATTCAAATTTCTTAAAGAGTTCTACTCTACCGACAATGAATTTTCTGCAGCATATGGTGAATGTTCTCGAGGTGCTTTTGGTAAATATTTAATCCATGATGATTTTCTATTTAAAAATAATAAGCTTTGCATTCCTAGATGTTCGCTTCGGGAGCTTTAAATTCAAGAAGTACATGGAGGTGGTGTGGCTGGACATTTTGATGTGGAGAAGACTTCATCTATGCTCCAAGAACATTTTTATTGGCCGAACATAATCAAGGATGTCAAAGTTATTGTCAGCCGATGTGTTACTTATCATCAAGCCAAGAGTAAATCACAGCCGCAAGGACCATATATGCCTTTGCTCGTGGCCGAGCGTCCTTGGGAGTTTGTGAGCATGGATTTCGTTCTTGGTCTTTCGAGAACTCAGCTCTATCATGATGCAATTATGGTGGTTGTTGACAAATTCTCAAAAATGGCACACTTCCTTCCATGTCAAAAGACGAACGATGCCTCCTCAATTGCCGATCTTTATTTTCGTGAAATTGTGCGACTACATGGTGTTCCACGAACCATCATATCCGATCGAGACTCCAAATTTCTGAGTTATTTTTGGAAGATGCTATGGAGTAAATTGGGTACTAGACTACTATTTAGTACAACGTGTCATCCGCAAACCGATGGTCAAACCGAGGTGGTGAACCGAACTATGACTACAATCTTAAGAACTCTGGTATCGAAGAATGTTTGCGATTGGGATTTGAAGCTCGCGCATGCTGAGTTCGCTTATAATCGTGCTCCCAGTACTACTACGAAGAAGTCTCCATTCGAAGTAGTCTATGGAGCAAATCCATTAACACCTGTTGATTTAACTCCATTTCCAGCAAAAGAAGTCATTGATGTAATTGTTGAATAATGTGTCAAACTGATAGAGAGCCTATGAGAATATCAAAGCGCAAATTGAACATCAAAATGGACGATATCAGGCGCATGTCAATCAACGGAGAAGACTTGTCATATTCAAACCCGGAGATATGGTTTGGATACATTTGCGGAAGGAGCGTTTCCCTGCTCAACGCAAATCAAAGTTAATGCCGCGAGCGAAAGGGCAAAATCAACAATAATGCTTATCTTGTGGAGCTTCTTGAAGGCTATAATGTTTCAGCTACATTAAATGTTCAGGACTTATCTCCATACGAAGATGACATTGGACTCGAAGATTTGAGGACAAATCCTTCTCAACAAAGGGAGGATAATATGAATTGCGAAAGTCGAGACTCATTTGAAGGTATTCCTTTGTTTGAACGCCCATAATTCGTAACAAAACTTATTTGGAATGAAGATTAAGAGTCTTGCAATTAATTCAACACCAAGAAGGAAGGATGATTCTTCGCCTATCCAAGTCAAATAATATGCCACATTTTCGTTTCATCTCCCTTCCCTAGTTGGATAAGATTAAGAATAAAAAATTTATGCATGTACTTGTTTTAATGATACTTACATACGGTTAAGAAAAAATATCTGTATTTAAGGCTTTGTAATGGGTGAATGGAGGGGACAGTGAGTTTAGATATCTCTTCTTGACGGTGAGTGATTTTTTTTCCAGAAAATATAGAGTTCGGTGGTGCTTGAGTTGTATCCGATCATTAGTTTTCTCGCTATCAATCGTGAGTCAGAGGTGTCACTGTGTCCAATTCAGGGTTGGTAATTGCATCTTTGTATCACATGCCCGAGTATTAGGTTCGATAGTGTTCACCAGTATCCTCCAAGCCAGATTCCATAACCCATTTTCCCTCTATTTTGGTAAAGAAATTCTGATATCTTCTAAGCCAAACTATAAAATTGTTACAAACAATTCACATGTATAAAACAAAACAGTTTACTTTTTATTCTTCAAAATCATTATTAAAACAAAACCAGTTACTTTTCATGCATTTAAAATCATTACTAAAAGTTATGATATACAAATTACTGCCCGCCTCCCTCGTTTGCTCTAAATAAAACACCAACTCACTCCCATCCTTCTATAACCACACCCAAAACTTTAACCTTTAATATTTCAAACTAGGACATTAAATTGTGACTCGAGACCCCTTACTTGGCACCTTGGGCCACTGTCCTCAAATTGATCCAACCTCTCCACTCAACATCTCTATTCTCTTGACACCAACGATAATAAGTCATCATCCAAACCCCTTCGACTACTGGCTAACTCACCTCACTGAACCCCTTCATCTCCTCTCCTCACGCAGCCTCACGTTGCAACCAACCTCCCTCTCGCATAGCCCCACGCCACAACCATCCTCCCTCTCGCACAACCCCCAAATCTGTAACCCTCTCAACCCACCCCGCTCTCCATTTGGCACAATCTTCATCTCCTTTGATTCCAACCCTTTTGCTCACCATACATCACCTTCTCAGACCCTCAGACCCCCTTCCAACATCCTTACAATAGTAAAAATTTGTAAAAATTTCACCGTCAATGTTTCCAAGTAAAAAGGTGGTAGAACTTTAACAAAACATTGCAACAATTAAAAAGCATATTCATTAATAATAAGATATACATCTAACCTCAAAACATTCATATTATGAACCATATAGTGCCAAAAAAAAACATATTAGAACCTTATCTTAGTATTTTCAAGCGAAAAGATATTAAACAGGACGTTCAAGAACGACGAAAGAAAATATGACAATATTCTTCCTCAATTTTAGGTGTGGGATCTTACTTCGTTATAATGCATATAAACAATTATATATATATATATATATATATATATATATATATATATATATATATATATAATCAAGTGGTTGATCTCACTTCTTTTCATTGCATACAAACAATTAATGGTCATACATCATCAGTGATGTCACTACTTTAATGGGGATCGTATAACCTAGTATTTTTATTGATTTATTATTTTCATTTATTATATATATTGTAATTTAATATTAACATTTATAATAATCATTTATTTTTTTCTTTGTGCAGATTTGGGCAACTTCCGAAGGAGGAAGTCAAGAGATACAATTAGTTAATACACATCAAGAAAATGATGTAAGTTATACCTTTTATCTAGCTATATATTCATAAAAAAATCCTTTAATATTCCCACTAGCTATATGTAGTTGGTGCTATCAAGCTCTATTTTTTTTCTGCCTCCGGGACTATAATGCAGTGGTAGGGTAACTAGTTGTTAACTCAGGCATCCGCGATTCGATTCTCATCTACGACGCATTTTGTAGGAATTTTTCCTCCAAATGGGGCGCGAACTCTAAGACGCTGAGCTTCTATACTGCCCACCGTGAGCACTTCCCGATTTACCGGTAGGAAACTTCCGTGGGACCGGATCGGTCACCCCAAATTCAATTTGTCTGCTGCCTAGTACATCATTTTTTTTTCCATTGTTGCTTTTCAAAATGGTTGCTGCTATCAAGCTTCATCAAACGATCATCCCATCTCAGTTGTGTGGCCATTGATCTTGCAGCTTCAACAAAATGTCTGTACACTAATGATAACCCACCCCTGCAAAAACATATATAAAAAAATGAAAATCCTAGTAAATCATACAATAAGTAGGTGCTCTCCAAGAGGAGGACTTATAGACTAACCATCACGAGCGTTTCCCGATTTATCCTGGTGATCAGTGGAAAATTTTCGTGGAGTCGAACCGATCACCCCAGATTCAATTTGTCTGCTGTCTGGTTCATTATTTTCTCCAAGAGGAGGAAGTTTGGCACAAGTCTGTTGGATCACTTGCGATCGAACCTAAAAGGTCCATGAATAGGTGTACCCTAATCAATAACTTCAATATTCTATAAAAATGTCAAAATTGATATTAAACAAAAAGATATTATATTATGAGGAATCCTCAGAAAAAAATACTCCCATCAAAAAAAGAAGGTAACAAGGAGAAAAAAGAAGACATACCTCAGGTCTTAGAATGCGATCAATCTCTAAGAGTATCTCAACTTATGCTTTTGGCGAGCTTCAAGAGACAACAATCCTTTAGCGTGTACCAAATCATAAGTTCTTACATCATAAGTCCTTGGATACGTTGGGACAATGCTACGAACCAAACGATAAGTCTTAGATAACCTCATGATGGATATACACTAGAATCGTTAACTATTAATTTTATCAGGGCACTGAACAATTTTTAGTAATTGGCACGGATTCTTTTGTTGGTGCTACAGTTGTATCAAAGAGTTAAAAAAAATTTCTAAATCCCATCCCCATATTCAAACTTAAAAGTCCATCACTTAAGTTTCATAGAGTGACTCATTGTCAATACCACCACAATTAGGAACAAGATTTTGTAACTCCTTTTTCTCAAAAATTGAAACTCCAAAATTTTCCTCCATTCATATAATAACAACAAATATGCACAAGTTTGAGGATGCAATAGAGAAAGCATGCCTCCATAGTGTAATACCAGTCATGTTGAACGCCGATAAAATCCTTGTCAAAAATCAAAGGTAGATAATTAAGGCCAATTGTGGGTACAACATTCGTCACCCATGGAGATTTCCCAGCATCCAACAAAGCAGCATTAAAACCACCAAAATGAGCATTCATGTCAAGAACATTTCGAAGCATGTTAAAAGGCAGGGAGGGTTCCTTGTCCCCGGGCCTCTTTGGATGATCTGAGAATATAAGAAGTGACCAATAATTATGAATTCCAATTTGCAACACCCTCATACTGCCACATTAGAAGTTAAAAACCTCACTCCTTATAAAAACTTCTCTGCACTATCATAAACCTCTCCAACAACTTTTTTTATTACCCCACTATCATAAACATTAAAAAGTTTGTAGTAAGAGAGAGAACATAAACCCGGTCCTACGATTTTGGGAGCGGTTTGTAGAAAAAAAATTATAAATCCCGCCCATGTAGTGGGGGTGGGGTTTATAATGGGAGGTTTATAGCATAAATCTCATGCTATAAACTCTAAATTACAGATGTCCTAAGGCCTCAGGATGTAAATCCGTTGAGTGAACAATATTACAACAACATTTCCATATGGAAGATGACATGATAACAATCGAGAAAATTTATCAGCTAGATCAGATATTTACCATATTGATCAAGCTCAGTCCAGTTCAATCTAGCTTGAGAAGGCCAAGGAGTACGGGACTCGATGGGAATCCATCTCTGACTTCTCATCCTTGAAATGCATGGATTTAGTGGTTGGTAATATGGAGATTCAACATCATGACTTCTCCCACAAACGGCAAGTCCAACCTTTCTGCAAATAAAACACATTTCTTAATTATGTACAATGGCATCCCTTCCAAAGGAAACAACACAACACAAATATCAGGTAAAGTGGCAATCCATACCATAAACTGTAACATTTCTTTCTGCTAGCCTTCTTCCAGTTTCATCTTGCAGTGAGAACATATCACCGCAAAGTTACAAATTGTTTTTTTTTTTTTTGCAAAGTTACAAATTGTTGATCACCTCTTTTGATTTTCTTTATCACGCAGTTATCTCTGAGTATTCATTTGGGAAGTCAGACAAAATAACCCCCAGGTCTCAAAAGTCTATCGATTTCAACTAAGAAAACATCTGGAATCACATTCGCGTATCAAAACACAAATCACAATCATTAAATAAAATCTTCTAAAACATTGAGAGATTAAGGAAAATATGTCTATTACTTTTGAACAAGAAACATCACTTTAGTAAAGCTACATAAGAGAATATGAGGTTTGTGCAGCAACTTACAATGAATTAAAACAATACTTAGATCGAAAAGCTTGAGAATCCTAGCCAATACTATTTGTTTATGATTGAAAAATAAAAAATCCCGTATTCAGGATCAAGCCAGATTAATATAACCATTTTTTGTAAGTATTCAACTATTTTATAACTCCTGAATTTTCAACTATATATTATTTTAAATCGAATCTATACTGGATTTCTGATATATAAAGAAAGAAGTTCAAAAATATACATGCAGGCTAAGTGAATGGCCTGCTGATCTCATCATCCATCCAGTAAAACAGTGACCCAGAGTTCAACCAGATTGAATTTCCAATAGAGGTATGATATCTATGATTAAAGTTAAGATAAAATGGCAGATTCAATGGCCCTCGACATTAAGAGTATGCCAGCTAAATCTAGATATCTAACACATGACTTGTGAAACAATGTTATCCACTTACACATTGCAGCAGCACCACATGGATTATGGACAACACAGCTTATAAGTCATGCTGACACTTTTCATTGGCTAATTTTGTGGCGTTGTTTAATTGTTTTCATATAAAATTTGCTTGTTGCTCCAGATTTTTTTTTTTTTTTTTTTTTTTTTGCTAAGGTTGATTGCAAGTAAGAGGGAAAAACAAACACATCCGATATTTTGAGCTTTCAGTTTTATCAATGTAATAAATACTTACCATTTTTATCCCACTCAATCTCGTATCTTGCACAGTGTAGCATATCAAAGGAAAGGTACAAATGGCAATTGTTGTATTGAAAAGGATCCAATCATGGCAGGAATGCCTCTCTCAAGAGCGAGTCCCCGATGCCTCATAATTTGCAATGCACCTATCAAAAGTTGTTTGGAGAAGAGATGCCCTCCAAAGCTACCAAAACCACATCCCATATCTAAGACAGTTCTTATCTGCAAATTAGTGAAACTTTACTACTAGAAAACCACCGACAAAGTACAAATCCTCGCATACACCAAGAAGTCAGATTATGATTATCTACAAATTTGTGAAACCTTACTACTAGAAAGCCATCCACTAAACTAGACATGATGGGAAGCAGAACTTTAGACTTAAACATGATGTAACAGATAAGCAAAAGCACATCAGTACATAGTCATATGAAGGGAAAGCAAAAAATGAATAACTTGTGGAAGATACAATGTGTAAGATAAGATAACCATAAATCTAGATTTACCAGGAAATTCATAATTTATCCTTCAGACTTACAATAGCTTACAGATATGCTTCAAATTTGCCATGGCCTTTTATGACTACAGTTTAAAGCTTGAGATTCAAATGGTTCTTAGATATCACTCATCATCTAGCCTAATAAACCCACAGACAGAATAAGCAAACATGAGGTTCTTTCAAAGCACAAATTCATGATGATAGGCGTGCAATCGAGCAGCATTAATTTGGCTAGTTATTGGATACCATAGATAAGCGAGCAAAAAAGATCTGTGCTCAGAGAAGAGAACAAATTGCAACTCATAGACAAAAATTAACCTTGTTTAATTGTCACCCTTAGAGAAATAGAAAAACAACGAAGTTATGCACACTAATCCTTATTTTCTTAGTTCAATTTTCTCCCTTACATCTGCAAAAGAGGACACAGCTAGATGAAAAAAAAAAAAGAAGTTTAAGCGGACACAAATACTAACCCCAGCCGCAAGGAAATTGGATTTTTGCAGCCCAATCATCTCGGCTATTTGATGGGTATAATCTTCTACACCATCAATGAGGATTATGAGTATGTATGGGCAAATAATAACAATGTATGTCATAAATAAGCATATCAGATTGTGTATCTAAATGATCGATGTTATGTTAAAGTCAAAAAAGAGGATTACGAGTCCAAGAAGATTTTCCAGCGACAAAATAAATAACCACCCTTAGTTGCTGCAGAGCAAACAGCAACTCTAATACCCTGAAATTTCAGAGGGAACCACAATATAATGGCTAATAATAAAGGCTCATAACAAAACTAATCATAAAATGCACATAAAAATAAAGTATTAGTTAGGCAAATTCTGTATGTGAAACATAATTAACAAGAAGTAGATCACGGTTACAGAAAATAATGTTATACAACTAGTTATGGCAGGCATCTTCAAAATGTATTACCGCACCCTTGGCATCATGCACAGCCGCAGGACACCAGCTCGAGACTCCACCTGTTAGGCAAACAGAGGTGCCGGCATTTACAATGCAGCTAAAGATAAACTACATGAGTGATTTATAGTCATAGAATACTCAGTTGATGTATAGAGATCAATACTTACAGAACCAGATCTAATTATGTCTTTGTATCTTTCTGTCTTCCAGTGCTGAAAAATGAATTATTAAATTCCATGATCGTCCAACATCAGAAAGAAAATGCAAATGTATCATACACATATATAGATCAGTGTTTAATAACAATCTGTCATCAAATTGTTTTTTTTTTCTGCGTGAGATTGTTCCGCACTAGAAGAGAGGAAATTCAAGTTCTTTTTCATCAACAATTGTATGTCTTCATCAACAACAAAGGCACCGACTTTACTTGCCTGGATGACATTGATCAATTTCTCCCTTTCAGAATCGCTGGATGGAGGTGTCTTAAAGATCGAAGAAGAAGGCCATCCATTTTCCTTGAAGTACCTACACCATCCCCGTAGTGATATTACTCAGCAGTTCCTCAACTTGAAATCGATTAAAAGTACGGGCAGGTACCATCTCATCTTGGGCTTCCCACCGCCGATTCGATTCTGGAGCTCGTCGTACAAATCGGAGTACCAGTGCAGCGGCTGCGAGGAGTCGAGGCAGCGGACGAAGAAGTGCTCGAAGGCATCGTTGTAGGCCTGTCGGTGGAGGTGCTCCGACTCGAGGATGACGCCGTCGCAGTCGAAGATGAGGGCTTCCAGAGGGGAGGTGGGGGAGGAAGAAGCCGCGGGGACAGCGAATGAGCGACGAAAACGAGCAGGAGGGCTGGAAGGGCTCTGGAAAGGCGAAGGGAAGAAGGAGGCAGCGAGGGGACGAGATGGGGGAAGGAGACGGGATTAGCAGCGAAGTGGCGGCCAGGAACGGTGTTGCTACTTGCTACGGTAAGTAAGCCGGTCAAAACGAGTGACGAAAAAGAGTGGATCGGTGACGAATGGGGAGAGATGAGGCTATGGATGGAATTGGAATGTAAGGCCCATCGGTGGACGATTCGATCGGTTCGCCATCAATCAAAAAAACAAAAAAAAAATGATCAACGTGGCAACAGGCAAATTGAATTTGGAGTGATCGATTCAGTCCCATAAAAATTTTCTATCGATCATCAGGATAAATCGGGAAGCGTTCGCGGTGGACAGTCTAGGAGCCTAGTGTGCCAGGGTTCGTGCCCCATTTAGAAGAAAAATTCCTGTAAAATGCGTCGTAGCTGGGGATCGAACCGTGGATGCCTGGGTTAACAACTAGTTACCCTATCGCTGCACCATAGTCCCGGGGGCGGTTCGCCATCAATCAAGTAAGTAGGTGTTAAAGTTCTCACGGAATTAATTGATAATTAATACGTGAATATTATTATTATAAAATTTATAAGATTTAAAAAAAATTAATGTGTTCGTCTTTTTATATATTAATCACATCATCCAGACTAATAATCTCTATGATTTATCTCTTTGCCTCGGGGGCTATAGTGTAGTGGTAGGGCAACTAGTCGTTAACCCAGACATCCGCGGTTTGATCCCTAGCTACGACGTATTTTGCAGGAATTTTTCCTCCAAATAGGGCGCGAACCCTGGGATGCTAAGCTTCTAGACTGCCCACTGCGAGCGTTTCCCGATTTATCCTGGTGACTGGTAGGAAATTTTCGTGGGGCCAGGCCGATCATCCCAGGTTCAATTTGTCTGGTGTCTGGTTCATCATTTTTTATGATTTATTTTTTCTATGTTAGTCCTGAGATGGATTGGTGGGATATTGAAGAGGACGAGTTATCTTTTACTATCAAATAAATAGACGTTAAAATGAAGTTTGGAATTCCAGTTAAAATGAAGTTTGGAATTTCATGTATTGACGTAATTAATATGTATATAAATATTTATTTTAATATATTTTATAATTAAATTTTAATATAAAAAAATAATTTATTAGATGTTTGATCTCTCTCACCTATATGTCTCCATGATTTATTTATTTATTTGTATCTGGCAGTGGATTAATGAAATTGGGTCATGAGCGATATCAATTATTATTCTAATAGAATAAAATTTAGATATTTATTATCTGTTTGTTGTTCTCAGATCCAACGAATATATTCCGATCTAAAATTAAAACTTCAATTATGCCCAATATAATCTTGTTTGTGTCAAATTTTTCTCTCCCACAGTTGATACTCGGACGATGATTTATCACATGGACAAAAGGTCAATTCTTATAGGATGCATTTCTCATAAGGAAAAATACCATTCATTTGGGAGGTTGCTATATGTCCTAATTTATCTGTATATAGAGATGGTATAGAATCAAGGATATGATCAGTGATAAAAAGCACACTTCTTCCTTCTTTTATAATTTTTTCGGCAATTTACCAAAAGGCGTACGCAACAATCGGTAATTACCAACGGGCACATCATGGTTTTATTTTCACCAAAGGGCGCACTCATTATAGTGAACTTCCTCTTATACCCCTCATGTTATCTATTGCCTTTCTCTTTCTCTCTCAGTAATAAATTCTGTGACGTCAGCACATGCAACGTGACTTAATTACTGACTTTTATTTTAAAATAATATCTAATGGAATCGGCGCTAAATTAAAAAACGTAAGGTAAATTTTAAAAAAATATTTCACTTTAAAAATTTTTCATCCAACGTGATTTAAAAATATAAATAAATAATTTTTATTTTTATTAATAGAAATTAATATATTAAATAATATTTAATAAATATATTAATGTATAAAAAGTTTTTGGAAACAAACTGTTGGATTTAAAAATATAAATAAATGATTTTATATTTGATTAATAAAATTAATATATTAAATAATATTTAATAAATATATTAATGTATACATATGTTTTGAAAAAATTACCGTGGTAGCTTTCAGGCCCACGCTGGGCCTGAAATTTTTTATTTCAGGCCCAGCGTGGGCCTGAAATTTTTTATTTCAGGCCCAGCGTGGGCCTGAAATTTTTTATTTCAGGCCCACGTTGGGCCTGAAATCTTTTGATTCAGGCCCGACGTGAACTCAATTTTTTTTCTATTTAAAAAATATATTAATATATAAAAAAAACCTATCAAAACACTTAATTTTAGATTCAAACGCAGGACCTGAAGTCATCCCAGGAGGGTTTGAAGTCAAATAACTTCAGATCCTATAAATAATTAATTTAATAAATAATAATTAAATATAAAAAATATTTTTAAAATAAAAAATTTTTAGTGAGGGCCTGAAGTCATCAGTGACTTCAGGCCCTCTATCTGAAAAATTTTCCCTTAGGCCTGAAGTCATCCGACTTCAGGCCTAAGGAGGGCCTGAAGTCTGATGACTTCAGGCCCTCCATTAAATATATAAAAATAATAATAACTTTTTTTAAAAAAAAGGTACAATATATAATTACATAATAATAAAATGTTATAAGAGTGGTTTAGGTATATCAGTGAGTTTTGAGCAAAACTCACTGATGGACCTACCATATTTGGAATTCTGAAAACTCATTATCAGTAGACAGGGTTGAGCTAGGAGATGAGATTTTGGGTGCCGAAACCTCTAATCTTGCCGTATCACCAATGCTATAGCAGTGGTTTAGGTATATCAGTGAGTTTTGAGCAAAACTCACTGATGGACCTACCATATTTGGAATTCTGAAAACTCTATATCAGTAGACAGGGTTGAGCTAGGAGATGAGATTTTGGGTGCCGAAACCTCTAATCTTGCAGTATCACCAATGCTATAGGAGTGGTTTAGGTATATCAGTGAGTTTTGAGCAAAACTCACTGATGGACCTACCATATTTGGAATTCTGAAAACTCTATATCAGTAGACAGGGTTGAGCTAGGAGATGAGATTTTGGGTGCCGAAACCTCTAATCTTCCTGTATCACCAATGCTATAGGCGTGGTTTAGGTATATCAGTGAGTTTTGAGCAAAACTCACTGATGGACTTACCATATTTGAATTCTGAAAACTCATTATCAGTAGACAGGGTTGAGCTAGGAGATGAGATTTTGGGTGCCGAAACCTCTAATCTTGCCGTATCACCAATGCTATAGCAGTGGTTTAGGTATATCAGTGAGTTTTGAGCAAAACTCACTGATGGACCTACCATATTTGGAATTCTGAAAACTCTATATCAGTAGACAGGGTTGAGCTAGGAGATGAGATTTTGGGTGCCGAAACCTCTAATCTTGCAGTATCACCAATGCTATAGGAGTGGTTTAGGTATATCAGTGAGTTTTGAGCAAAACTCACTGATGGACCTACCATATTTGGAATTCTGAAAACTCTATATCAGTAGACAGGGTTGAGCTAGGAGATGAGATTTTGGGTGCCGAAACCTCTAATCTTGCTGTATCACCAATGCTATAGGAGTGGTTTAGGTTTATCAGTGAGTTTTGAGCAAAACTCACTGATGGACCTACCATATTTGGAATTCTGAAAACTCTATATCAGTAGACAGGGTTGAGCTAGGAGATGAGATTTTGGGTGCCGAAACCTCTAATCTTGCTGTATCACCAATGCTATAGGAGTGATTTAGGTATATCAGTGAGTTTTGAGCAAAACTCACTGATGGACTTACCATATTTGGAATTCTGAAAACTCTTATCAGTAGACAGGGTTGAGCTAGGAGATGAGATTTTGGGTGCCGAAACCTCTAATCTTGCTGTATCACCAATGCTATAGGAGTGAGTGGTTTAGGTATATCAGTGAGTTTTGAGCAAAACTCACTGATGGACCTAAACCACTCCTATAACATTGTGATACAAAATTATCAGATTAGAGGTTTCGGCACCCAAAATCTCATCTCCTAGCTCAACCCTGTCTACTGATATAGAGTTTTCAGAATTCCAAATATGGTAAGTCCATCAGTGAGTTTTGCTCAAAACTCACTGATATACCTAAACCACTCCTATAGCATTGGTGATACAGCAAGATTAGAGGTTTCGGCACCCAAAATCTCATCTCCTAGCTCAACCCTGTCTACTGATATAGAGTTTTCAGAATTCCAAATATGGTAGGTCCATCAGTGAGTTTTGCTCAAAACTCACTGATATTCCTAAACCACTCCTATAGCATTGGTGATACAGCAAGATTAGAGGTTTCGGCACCCAAAATCTCATCTCCTAGCTCAACCCTGTCTACTGATATAGAGTTTTCAGAATTCCAAATATGGTAGGTCCATCAGTGAGTTTTGCTCAAAACTCACTGATATACCTAAACCACTGCTATAGCATTGGTGATACGGCAAGATTAGAGGTTTCGGCACCCAAAATCTCATCTCCTAGCTCAACCCTGTCTACTGATATAGAGTTTTCAGAATTCCAAATATGGTAGGTCATCAGTGAGTTTTGCTCAAAACTCACTGATATACCTAAACCACTCCTATAGCATTGGTGATACAGCAAGATTAGAGGTTTCGGCACCCAAAATCTCATCTCCTAGCTCAACCCTGTCTACTGATATAGAGTTTTCAGAATTCCAAATATGGTAGGTCCATCAGTGAGTTTTGCTCAAAACTCACTGATATACCTAAACCACTCCTATAGCATTGGTGATACTGCAAGATTAGAGGTTTCGGCACCCAAAATCTCATCTCCTAGCTCAACCCTGTCTACTGATATAGAGTTTTCAGAATTCCAAATATGGTAGGTCCATCAGTGAGTTTTGCTCAAAACTCACTGATATACCTAAACCACTCTATAGCATTGGTGATACGCAAGATTAGAGGTTTCGGCACCCAAAATCTCATCTCCTAGCTCAACCCTGTCTACTGATAATGAGTTTTCAGAATTCCAAATATGGTAGGTCCATCAGTGAGTTTTGCTCAAAACTCACTGATAACCTAAACCACTCCTATAGCATTGGTGATACAGCAAGATTAGAGGTTTCGGCACCCAAAATCTCATCTCCTAGCTCAACCCTGTCTACTGATATAGAGTTTTCAGAATTCCAAATATGGTAGGTCCATCAGTGAGTTTTGCTCAAAACTCACTGATATACCTAAACCACTCCTATAGCATTGGTGATACTGCAAGATTAGAGGTTTCGGCACCCAAAATCTCATCTCCTAGCTCAACCCTGTCTACTGATATAGAGTTTTCAGAATTCCAAATATGGTAGGTCCATCAGTGAGTTTTGCTCAAAACTCACTGATATACCTAAACCACTGCTATAGCATTGGTGATACGGCAAGATTAGAGGTTTCGGCACCCAAAATCTCATCTCTTAGCTCAACCCTGTCTACTGATAATGAGTTTTCAGAATTCCAAATATGGTAAGTCCATCAGTGAGTTTTGCTCAAAACTCACTGATATACCTAAACCACGCCTATAGCATTGGTGATACAGGAAGATTAGAGGTTTCGGCATCCAAAATCTCATCTCCTAGCTCAACCCTGTCTACTGATATAGAGTTTTCAGAATTCCAAATATGGTAGGTCCATCAGTGAGTTTTGCTCAAAACTCACTGATATACCTAAACCACTCCTATAGCATTGGTGATACTGCAAGATTAGAGGTTTCGGCACCCAAAATCTCATCTCCTAGCTCAACCCTGTCTACTGATATAGAGTTTTCAGAATTCCAAATATGGTATGTCCATCAGTGAGTTTTGCTCAAAACTCACTGATATACCTAAACCACTGCTATAGCATTGGTGATACGGCAAGATTAGAGGTTTCGGCACCCAAAATCTCATCTCCTAGCTCAACCCTGTCTACTGATAATGAGTTTTCAGAATTCCAAATATGGTAGGTCCATCAGTGAGTTTTGCTCAAAACTCACTGATATACCTAAACTACTCTTATAACATTTTATTATTATGTAATTATATATTGTACCTTTTTTTTAAAAAAAGTTATTATTATTTTTATATATTTAATGGAGGGCCTGAAGTCATCAGACTTCAGGCCCTCCTTGGGCCTGAAGTCATCAGACTTCAGGCCTCCTTAGGCCTGAAGTCGGATGACTTCAGGCCTAAGGGAAAATTTTTCAGATAGAGGGCCTGAAGTCACTGATGACTTCAGGCCCTCACTAAAAATTTTTTATTTTAAAAATATTTTTTATATTTAATTATTATTTATTAAATTAATTATTTATAGGATCTGAAGTTATTTGACTTCAAACCCTCCTGGGATGACTTCAGGCCCTGCGTTTGAATCTAAAATTAAGTGTTTTGATAGGTTTTTTTTATATATTAATATATTTTTTAAATAGAAAAAAAATTTGAGTTCACGTCGGGCCTGAATCAAAAGATTTCAGGCCCAACGTGGACCTGAAATAAAAATTTGAGGCCCACGCTGGGCCTGAAATAAAAAATTTCAGGCCCACGCTGGGCCTGAAATAAAAATATTTCAGGCCCAGCGTGGGCCTGAAAGCTACCACGGTCAGTTTTTTCAAAACATATGTATACATTAATATATTTATTAAATATTATTTAATATATTAATTTCTATTAATCAAATATAAAATCATTTATTTATATTTTTAAGTCCAACAATTTGTTTCCAAAAACTTTTTATACATTAATATATTTATTAAATATTATTTAATATATTAATTTCTATTAATAAAAATAAAAATTATTTATTTATATTTTTAAATCACGTTGGATGAGAAATTTTTAAAGTGAAATATTTTTTTAATTTTTACCTTACGTTTTTTAATTTAGCGCCGATTCCATTAGATATTATTTTAAAATAAAAGTCAGTAATTAAGTCACGTTGCATGTGCTGACGTCACAGAATTTATTACTGAGAGAGAAAGAGAAAGACAATAGATAACATGAGGGGTATAAGAGGAAGTTCACTATAATGAGTGCGCCCCTTTGGTGAAAATAAAACCATGGTGCGCCCGTTGGTAATTACCGATTGTTGCGTACGCCCTTTGGTAAATTGTCGTAATTTTTTCCTTAGCAACGACCCTCGTAATGATATTTCTTTTTGACGACGATAGTCAATCTTCATTAATGGTCATCTTCTCTACCAATTTATATATATAATAAATATGATTATTATTTTTAAATACATAAATTTGAATGATAAAATATTTAAAATCATCGATTTAAATAAGTTTGGATGGTAAATATTTATAGATCAAAATTAAATTTGATTGTTTTTATTTTAACCTATTAAAATTAGATTTGATTAATAATTTTAATTTTACACTGTTAAAGTTAGATTTGATTGATAATTTATTTTTTTCATAAAATTTGATCTATTATTTTTAATTTTTTATTGATAAAAATTAAATTTACCTATCAAAATTAAATTTGATTAATACTTAAAAAATATTTATTGATTATATTTATTAATAATTGATATTTTTTATAAATCTTAAACCCTAAATCCTAGAAATATTTTTAAAAGTCAAAATCTTGTATTATTTCTCTCTAATTTTTTTCTTCATCATCATTTTTATACTATTGTTATTATATCATTGTTCCTTCGCAAGTTAGTAAGCGCACTCATTTTTTTTTAATTCACCATCGATGCTTACTAGCTAAATAAATATGATTAATAATTTATCAAAATTAAAATTGATAAAAAGATAATTTAGTGCGCAAAGTTTCTACCAATATAAAATTTTAAGAAAAATTTATTATACATAGTCTTATTCTTCTTTGTAATTGGCTAGATCTTGCTCGAACATATTACCTCTAGGTCACATAGTAGCATAGACGGATCCAAAACTTAAAGTTAGGGTGTGCTGAAATTAATATAATAAAATAATTAATATTATTTGTTGAAAGTGAATACTCCTACCAATAAAATTTTAGGAATCATTTTTCTAAAGCCAACAATTTTTGCTTCAAAATTTTATACCCAAATACCCTAACATATGTTGATAAGACCTCATCTTATCTCATCTAGTACATTAATATGATATTCACATCTATATTTTCTTTTACTTAGATCTCGTTCCATGTTTTTCTTGTTTGCATGTTTCATTTTGAAATAATACAAGTTACATTTTATGTTGGAGGATATAAAGATTTTTATTAATATTTTTGATAATTTTTATCCAGTGGTAATTTTTAGGCTTTTTAATATTTAAGTATTTTTGATAATGTTCATCTTTTATATTTTTGTATTTTGAGTCTATTTACAAATTTAGAATTGTGAGTCGGTTAATATTTTTATTTTTTTTACATTTCTTTCTTTTTTTTATATGATAGAAATTGAGTTCTATTTCTTTCCTTTCTTTATATATTAGAAATTGTAATTTATAGGGTAGAATTTCTTTCTTTTCTTTGGTCTTAGAATTTAGAGTTTTCAATTAATTTCATATTTTCTGATACATTGCTGGTAGAAGTTTTCATTGATCAACGAAGTGAAGATGATTTTTTATTATGAGAAAGTTACTGATCAAGTAAAAGATAAAATTAGTTGCTGATCCAGGTGGATGATTTTTCAGAAGGATTGGGGGCTCGGTCGGGTTCGGTTTCCGCTCCGAACCGGGAATAGGTGAACCGGACCGAGGTTGACTAGAAGTTAGACATCCGAGTCGGACTTAGGGGTCGGGCAACCTAGGTCAACCCGAAGACCAGTACTCGGGAGGGCAGACCTAGGGGTTGGGTACCTGAGTCTAACCCGAGGTCCATTGCTCGAGGGGCAGACCTTGAGGTCGGGCACCCAAGGATAACTCGGGGTCCATGGCCCGAGATCAGACCTAGAGGTCGGACCCCCCGGGTCGATGCTGGGTCAGGCATTCACGGTAGGTCCTAGAGGTCGGACACTCGGTGTCGATCCTCAAGGTCAAACACTCGAGGTCGGTCACCCGAAGGCAGGTCCTCGGGATCGAATGAACAATTATACCTAGGTCTTGTCTGTAATCTGAAAGTCGCCCCCCCCCCCCCCCCCGACATCATCATCATCACCTGACATAGTCGCCAAGAGTTAATGCGGAGCAGAAAAGACAGTTTATGTAGAGTGTCAGGCGGCTGCGCCAGTCTCACAAACATTAATATAGCGGTCATTATCATGGGATGTCAGTCAATCATTCCTTAATGAGAAAAGATAGCTCTGACATAAGAGAGAACTTCCCCTCCACTATATAAACCCCCCTTGGGGCTCCAAGGGGGGGGGCTTGCTGCCATTTTGCAACCACACCACCATATTGTGAGTCTCTTTTTGGTCCGAGCCAAGTGACTTGAGTCGGAACTCCTACTTGAGCCCGGGTTCGACCCTCCAAGTTACAGCAGACCGGGTCGTCTTGGTCAGACCGAGTCATCTGAGTGAGAGCCGGTCTTCGCTTGTCGACAGGATCAAATTTGGCGCCGTCTGTGGGAATCAGCCTGATCGAAAGCCGAAGATGAGCGAATCCAACCGGGTGACCGTTACTCTCTCACAAGAAGACCTCGTCCTGCTAGTGGAAGCAAAAGTGAAGAAATTGGCTGAAGCACAACAAGCAGCCGCCCGACTCACTCAGGCAGGCCCAGCCGAGCACACTGCTCGTGTGGGCACTGAGGGGGAGGGGGGTTCGCCAGGAGAACAACCCTCATTTCCACCGGGCGCTGTTTGGCCCGACTGAGGGAGCAGGACAATCAGACCCTCATGAGGCTACATCCAGTCATACCAGAGCTAGCAAAGGGAAGGCCCCCCTTGTGCTGACCCCAACGGAGCGCACAGGGTTCCCCTTCTCCAGCCGAATCTTGCAAGAGCCGCTGCCCAAGCATTTCCAAACCCCGTCCATCACTGAGTACGGTGGAGTTGCTGATCCCGAGGAGCATTTAATGAAGTTTGAGAATGCTTCAATGCTACATCAATATACAGATGGGGTAAAATGCCGAGCCTTCCTCACCACTTTGGCCGGGCCGGCCCAGCGATGGTTTGACAGACTGCCGGAGGGATCCGTGAGAGAATTTGCTGACTTCAAAAGATTGTTCCTCCAACATTTCGCGAGCAGCAAAAGACACCACAAAACCAGCCTCAACCTTTTTACCCTGAAGCAAGGCTCCAAAGAGCCCCTCAAGGCGTACATCAAAAGGTTCAATCAAGTTGCATTGGACGTACCCACTGCCACGTCTGAGGTGCTAGTCAGTGTCTTTGCATAAGGCCTGCAGGAGGGCGAGTTTTTCAGATCCTTGATCTGAAAACCCCCGAAGGATTTTGAGAGCCTCCTTGGCAAAGCCAGTAAATATATGGACGTGGAAGAGGCACAGGCTGCTAGGCGACCAGAGGTCAGACCGACTCCTGAAATCACTCAGCATCATCATAGGAGTGCGCCTCCTGGAGGACCTCTCCGAAGTCCCCGAGCTGTGGGACACCGACAAGGAGCCGGGAGGGGAATAGTTCAGCAAGTAGCCCAGGGTTGTCTCCCTTCCAGGTGGCAACCCTACTGTTCTTTTCACAACAGCCATACCTATGACCTGCAAGACTGCTGGCAGGCCGGAAGAGGTAGGGGTCGTGCCGGACGGGGCAGTCCGAGAGGAGCCCAACAGGGAGGCAGCCGAGGTCGAGGGAGAACAGCGCAGGACCAGTCAGAGGTCAATGCTCGATCGACCACCCCCACAGCCAGACGACTGTTCCCGACCTCCACCTCTCCGGGGAGCGACAATGCTAATGAGGAACAGGCCAATCAGCAGAATGCAGTACACGGGGCCATTCACGTGATTTCCGGTGGCCCCACCTATGGAGATTCCAACCGAGCTCGGAAGTCGCAAGTTAGGCGACTCGATATCTACCAAGTGGGTTGCAGCTCTGCCCAAGCTCAGGGACCGCAGATTAGTTTCGGCCCTTCAGATTTACAAGGAATAGAAGTACCTCATGACAACGCCCTGGTCATCACCGCAATCATAGCTAATTACCAGATTCATAGAACCATTGTGGACACGGGAAGTTCGGTAAACATCTTGTACTTGAAAGCTTTTGAACAATTGCAGATTGAAACTGCTGAGCTCCAGCCTGTGGCCACACCTCTGTTCGGGTTCACGGGAAATGAAGTCCAGCCGCTAGGCCAAATCAAATTGGCCATCTCACTCGGCGAGGAACCTTTGAGGAGGACTCGGTGGTCTACCTTCCTGGTGGTGGATGCCCCCTCGGCCTATAACGCCATTTTGGGCCGACCGGCTCTAAATGAGTTCCGAGCCGTGACGTCCACCTTCTACTTGAAGGTTATGTTTCCCGTGGGTGATCGAGTCGGCGAAGTTAAAGGAGATCAGAAGGTTGCCCGCCGATGTTACGTGGATGATGTCCGAGTGGAAGTAAGGAAGACCTCCGAGCTCCGCTGGCCAACTGCAACATGGTACAGTTCTCTCAGCCTTCCCCCTGGGCTGAGCTGATAGAAGAAAAAGAAGAGGTCCAACTCTTGCCTAACCGAGAAGAAACCAAAGTAAGAATAGCTCCTGGGCTACCGCCCGACCTCCGGCAACAACTGATAAAATGCCTAACTCAGAACCAGGATGTCTTCGCCTGGTCCCAGCAAGACTTGAAAGGGGTCAGGCCAGAGGTCATGGAGCACAAGCTGCACGTTTACCCGGACGCTCGGCCTGTGAAGCAAAGGAAAAGAGACTTCAGTCCTGAGCAGAACAAGATCATCCAGGCCGAGGTAGAAAGGTTGCTGGAAGCGGGACATATCAAAGAAGTACAATTCCCCGCCTGGCTGGCCAACGTGGTGCTGGTCTCCAAGCCGGGAAACAAGTGGAGGGTCTGCATTGATTTCAGAGACCTTAATAAAGCTTGCCCCAAGGACTACTACCCGCTTCCCCGAATAGACCAGATGGTAGACTCCACTGCAGGAAGCGAGCTCATCTGCATGATGGATGCTTACCAAGGATATCATCAAGTGCCATTAGCCCGGGATGATCAAGAGAAGGTCAGTTTTGTCACAGCAGAGGGGACCTATTGTTATACTGTCATGCCCTTCGGACTCAAAAATGCTGGGGCAACCTATCGAGGCTGATGAACAAGGTCTTCAAGGAGCAGCTCGGGAAAAACGTGGAAGTGTATGTGGATGACATCCTCATCAAGTCCCTCCACGCTGTCGACCTGATAGCGTATGTACAAGAGACCTACTGCACCCTCAGGAGGTATGGCCTCAAGCTTAACCCAGCCAAGTGCTTGTTCGGAGCTAAGAGCGGAAAATTCCTGGGCTACATCTTGACTGAACGGGGAATAGAAGCCAATCTAGGTAAGGTGAAAGCTCTGCTGGACATGCCACCGCCCAGGAACCTAAGGGAGGTTCAGCGCCTGACCGGGAGGATCACGGCCTTATCCCGATTCATCTCCCGGTCAGCCGACAGAAGTCTATCGTTCTTCAAGATCCTGCGCAAGGCCTCCAAGTTCCAGTGGGACGCCGAGTACGACCAAGCTTTCGAAGAATTGAAGGCTTACTTGGTCAGTCTGCCAGTGCTAGCCAAACCGGACGAAGGAGAACCCTTGTACGTTTACTTATCTGCTACTGAAGGAGCGGTGAGTGCAGTGCTTGTAACCCAGAAGGAGGCCGAGCAACAACCGGTCTACTTCTTTGGGCATCTACTTAAAGAAATCGAGTGTAGATACACTACACTCGAGAAGTTAGCTTATGTGCTTGTGTTGATGGCTAGGCGATTGCGACCATACTTCTTAGCTCATCCAATCCAAGTACTGACCAATAGCACGCTCGGGAAGGTGTTGATCAACCCCGAGGTCTCCGGTCGGATGGTCAAATGGACGACTGAGCTGAGTGAATATGATATCCAGTACCAACCCCGAACTGCGATCAAAGCTCAGGCCTTGGCAGATTTCCTAAGTGAACTCCATACAGAGGAAGAGGAAGGGATATGGAAGATCTATGTGGATGGGTCAGCCACTCGGGCAGGTAGTGGCGTGGGAGTCTTATTGGTCTCCCCAGACGGAAACTCGCTACACTTAGCCGTACGCCTAGAATACCCGGCTACCAACAACCAAGCAGAGTATGAAGCTCTTCTGGCGGGTTTACAAGCAGCCAAGCACGTGGGGACTACTCGGGTCATCCTGTACTCCGACTCCCAGTTGGTGACTCGGCAGGTGACCGGGCAGTTCGAGGTCAACGATGAAAAGCTACAAGCTTATGTGGAGGCTTATAAGCAATTATGAGCGAAGTTTCAAGAGGTCTAGATCTTACAGATCCCTCGAGGGGATAATGCCAAGGCTGACGAACTGGCGAGGCTAGCCAGTTCGGTCCGTCCCTGGGTCTTCCGCGAACCGTCACCTCAAGTTATGCTGGTAGCTCAAGTGGAAAGAGAAGCAGAAGTGGAAATACAAGGAGACTGGCGAGCCCCTTTCATAACCTATCTGAAGGAAGGGACTCTTCCGGTCAGCTCGGAGCAAGCCAGGGTATTCAAGATAAGGGCTGCCAGGTTTACTCTGATAGGAGACGTGCTGTACAAGCGAGCCTTCTCCAGACCACTGCTCAGATGCCTGGGGGAACAGGATGCCGATTATGTGCTGCGAGAAGTGCATCTGGGGTCCTGCGGAAACCACTCGGGAGGTCGGTCCATGGCTCGGAAGGTTTTACTAGCAGGTTACTTCTGGCCGACCCTCTAGAAAGACGTTGAAAGATTGGCCCTTTCCTGCCTTTCTTGTTAGAAGTATCAGAATTTATCGCACCGGCCTGCCGAGATGCTGAGAGCTTCTACGGTGTCCTGTCCTTTCGACCAGTGGGGCACGGACATAGTAGGACCGTTCCCCAGGGCAGCCGGTCAGAAGAAGTTCTTGTTGGTGGCAGTGGATTATTTCTCTAAGTGGATTGAGGCAGAGGTCTTAGCCCGGATTACTGAACAAGCCGTGAAGAAGTTCCTGTGGTAGAATATCTTATGCCGATATGGCATACCGCACAAGCTGGTGTCAGATAATGGTCGGCAATTTCAGGGTCGGATAATAAGAGAGTGGTGCAAGGAGTTCGGGATCAAACAAGCCTTCACCTCAGTGGCATACCCTCAAAGTAATGGTCATGCTGAGGTAGCTAACAGAGAGATTTTGAAAGGGCTCAGGGCCAAGTTAGATCAGGTCGGCGGGTCTTGGGTGGATGAGCTGCCTGGTGTTTTGTGGGCTCTTCGGACCACCCCCAAAGAAGGATCAGGATGCACTCCCTTCCAGCTAGTATATGGTAGTGAAGCTGTAGTTCCCATGGAGGTCGGCTGTGAGTCAGATTGGAGGCACCTATACGGAGAAGACAATGTGTAGAAAAGGCTGGCGGAGCTAGATCTGATTGAGGAGGTCCGAGCCAAGGCTGTAGTACACATGACTGCCTATCAGCAATGAATGCGACGCCAGTACAATCAGAAGGTCATACCCCGCAATTTCCGAGTAGGGGACAAGGTATGGAAAAAAGTCAAGCCGGTCGGGGAAGTAGGCAAGCTGGAGCCTCAATGGAGTGGCCCCTTCCGGGTAATCGAAGTGCTGGGATCAGGAGCTTATTATCTACAAGACGTTCAAGGAAAGCGGCTCGGAAGACCTTGGAGTGCAGTACACCTAAGACTGTATCGTGAGGAGAGTGGAGAGAAATGATCCTTGTAACTGTACTCAGAAAGAACGATGATAGAAACTGATTCTCTAAAAGACAACTGCAGCAAGTCATAAGTGGGCTTGCTCCCACACACCCACCGAGCTCGGCGCCGATCGAGCGTGGCGTTCCACATTCGGTCGGGCCCGGTCGGGCATGGCGATCCACGTTCGGTCAGGGTAAGTCGGACGGTGTCCAGACTCTTGCTCAAGCAAGTTATAAGTGGGCTTGCTCTCACGCACCCACCGGACTCGGCGCCGATCGAGCGTGGCGTTCCACGTTCGGTCGGGCCCGGTCGGGCGTGGCGATCTACGCTCGGCTAGGGTAAGTCGGACGGTGTCCAGACTCTTGCTAAAGGAAAATATGAATTAGCACATTTCTATGATCTTCACTGCTAGGGCGTGGTCCCCCACGTTTTGAGAGACAAAAGGGATAGTAGACCAGCTTCATAAGGTTGAACTAGTCTAGTTAAAGTACACAAGCTAACTCGGCTCTGCCGATAAAGTTAACTCGCCGGGACTAAGATAGAATGCTTAGTTAGGGTATCAACCTGACCGAGCAATAGGCCCGGACCCGGGTAATAGCCTGACTGAATGACTAAAAGCTTAAATATGCTGAGTGTCTCATACTTAGAAAAATTTTCTGTTTGGTCTACGAAATCGCACTGAGGGGAATGATATGAATGTCCCAGGTGGTCAGCGCTTAATGAAAATTAGTGGAGTAGCTCAGAGGTCAGCCTAAGCGAAGTAGGTCAGGCGTCCCATGCATACAATACTTGACAAGAACATTAAACATCACAAACAAACAAATATGACGCTCGGGCGACTGAAATAAAACCATAGCAAGCTAAGGTAATATAAGAAGGGCTCAGGGCCCCTGCAAAATTTAGCCCCGAGGGCTAAGTCAGATCGAAACGTGGCAAACTGTCTGAAGCCCTAAGGCCAAGTCATGACAAAACAAAGGAGAATAAACGTTAACCTAAGTAAACGGGGGGAAGGCATTTTCTGGAATGGATGCCTTGATCCGCCTCAGCTTCACTACATTGGGGGGAAGGTCCTCGGGGAGGTGGCCGGCCTCGGTTAGCTGCTGAATAGCACCCTTCGCGCCGTATCCAAGCATGCCGCCGGTTCGCTCCGCCACTTGGTTGAGGAAGGAGTCCGACTGGATGTAGGCCAGACGGGCTGCTTCAAGCCGAGCGGATTCGCCTGACCTATAGTCCGCCAACTCCTTCTTGAGCTGAGCCAACTCGGTATCTTTCCGAGCGAGTTCAGTGTCTTGCCCCTAGATGGTGGTCTCCCGAGCCGCCAGTTGTGCCTCCTTACTAATTAGTTGAGTTTCCAGACTTTGGAAGGCTTCCTGTTGGGCGATTAGCTCCGTCTCTTTGTTCTTCAAGGCCAGCTGGGTTTGGTGATGAGCGGCGTCCGACTCCTTCAATTTCCGTTGGAGTCCCTTGGCGTCTGTTGTTACCTTGGCCAGGTCAGCATGAGCTCGGGTATACCGAGCCTTGAGAACCTTATATTCACCCTCCAAATGAGCCACCCGGTTAGTTAGGCGCTCCGTCTCCACTGCCGACTGGGCCAACAAGCGTTGCTCTTCTTCCGAGCCTACCTCCAACTCTGATATACGCAGCCTCAGCGCAGTTATTTCGGAGCGAAGCTGGTCCAGCCCCTCGTCACCCGGAGGAAGAGTGCTCTGCGCCACCTTGGCCTCCAGGTCTCTTACTCTTCTCTCGGATGCCCGGCGCTCTCGGACGCTGGTGACCAGCGCTTGGCTAACTGCATGGCTCAACGCCCATTGCTGCAAAACGGCATGAAAGACATAAGTATAAGCATAAGTAGTCGAATGAGGGGAGGAGATACCTGAGTCATTCCCACGTAGAAGTGGTCGGCCAGGCTGACAGGGTCCATCGCGAAAGGCGCTGTCCATCCTTCCTCCCAGCTCGAGACCAACATACCATGTAGATTGAGTGGCTGAGGCTGGACTGTCGGAGTTAAAATAGTAGCTGAAGGCACTTGAACATCCACAGTTGCCCTCGGGGGGGACTGCAGGGATAGAAGGGTCTCCACAGCGTCAATGTTGGCAGGGCTTGGCTGAGGGGTCAGATGACGCGGCGCAGTCCTCGAGGTTGAAGCGCCGGAAGGTACCGCCATGGAGGTAGGTCGGGCCGTCGAGAGAGGGGTCGTCCGGCTTAAAGCCGAGGGTCAGGTCGGGAAGATGCCGGAACTGAGGTTGAGCCCGGGACTGGGACTATAAGGCTGGACATGGCTTGATCAGGTCGAGAGGGTACCACAGCCTGATCCGCCGAAGTCGGTGCTGGAGGTGATGGCGTACCCGAGCGGAGGACCAGCCGGCGGCGCTTCGGACCAAGCTAGCGGGGGCTTCCTGGTCCACTTCCTCCTCGTCTTCTTCTATCTGGATGGGGGTCTCCTCGCTCGCCACTTGGGCTGTAGCTCCCGAATCCCCAGTGGCAAGATCCTCGGCCGGGTTGTCTTCCGCCATATCGGGTTGCCCTGGAGCGGGCGCAACATCTACTAGTGGCGCTGCCCGAGCGACCGCCAGTTGGGCGGCCAAAGCCTCCATGGCCTCGTCCTCTCGGTCTAGCACGGCATCAACTCTAGCGCCATACATGACTTCGGCTGCACGAAGAAAAAAGTTTTAGTTAGCATTAACAAACTTACCAGTGAAGTAGAGACGTACCGAGGGTGCCGGGTAGCTCCGCCGGGGCTTGGCTCAGCCGGAAGAGGTATAGCATACCCCCGATCAGTAGTTTGCCCGCGTGATATCGGGCTCCCCCGAGCTTTGAGACTGCGGACCGGTAGCCCGGTTCTGCACGAAGGTTCCTAGGCACCTGAGGGTGATCAGGTAAGTTCTCTACCCATGCGGTGGGCCAGTTTGCAATGGGGGTTGATCGGATATAAAAGAAGTGAGATTTCCAACCCTTATTGGATGAAGGGACCTTCTCTAAAAAGGCTGAGTTAATGCGGGCCTGGAAATAAAAATTATCGGGTTATTGCTTTTTAAGGTAATAGAAGTAATGGAATACTCAAGGTTCCAAGGGGATCTTGTGGGCAGTGAAGATGATCACAGTGCCGCACAGTATCCTAATTGAATTAGGGGCCAATTGGGATAATGATACTTGGAAATATCGGCAGACCTCTCGAAAGAAAGGATGAAGAGGGAAGCGTAATCCCGCCAGTAATTGGTCGGAGAAGACAGTGAAATAATTCAAAGGGGCCTCATGTGCCCGACCTCGACGGTCGGGGAGAGTCATCGCATGGTCCTCGGGGATTAGGTAATCCATACGTAAGGTCTCTAGATGGCCCAAGGATAATGAAGACCGGGTGGTTAAGTACCACGGCTCGGGGGGCGTAGATGACTCGGCCATTGAAGCGAAGTTGGAAAAGACACAACGAAAACTCGGCAAAGAGAAGAAGTACCTAGAATTGGAGTTCGTCGGAAACACTGTTCACCGGGACAAAGAAGGTCGAGCGGCGGAGATCGGACAGAAGTGGGAGAGAAAGTAGAGGTCGGGACAAACAGGGGTAAAATGAGGGATGAGGCCTATTTATATCGCAGGTGAAGTCAGGAGAACCGTTTGATGGCGGAAAGTAAAATGGCGGGGTGGAACTCTCGCCGTCCGATCTCTGCCATTTCCCAGACCTGTAGGCTTCGCTCGCACGTCGCACGAGCCACTCCAATGACGCTTCATTACCCGAGGTCTCCAGTCGGAAGATGACGCGTGGCCTGGCATTAATGAGGATTTGACAGAGGATTCGGCATTTAAAGAGAAGATCGGAAGTACGATATGACGTAAAAGAAGGTGAGAAAGAGGCATGCCAACCGAGCCAGTAGCCTAGTCAGTCGGACTAAACTCCTCCTTCGACTAGACTTGAGAGGGAGGCTTGTGATCCGGGTGGATGATTTTTCAGAAGGATTGGGGGCTCGGTCGGGTTCGGTTTCCGCTCCGAACCGGGAATAGGTGAACCGGGCCGAGGTTGACTAGAAGTCAGACATCCGAGTCGGACTTAGGGGTCGGGCAACCTAGGTCAACCCGAAGACCAGTACTCGGGAGGGCAGACCTAGGGGTCGGGCACCTGAGTCTAACCTTGCTCGGGGGGCAGACCTTGAGGTCGGGCACCCAAGGATAACTCGGGGTCCATGGCCCGAGATCAGACCTAGAGGTCGGACCCCCCGGGTCGATGCTGGGTCAGGCATTCACGGTAGGTCCTAGAGGTCGGACACTCGGTGTCGATCCTCAAGGTCAAACACTCGAGGTCGGTCACCGAAGGCAGGTCCTCGGGATCAGATGAACAATTATACCTAGGTCTTGTCTGTAATCTGAAAGTCGCCCCCCTCCCGACATCATCATCATCACCTGACATAGTCGCCAAGAGTTAATGCGGAGCAGAAAAGACAGTTTATGCAGAGTGTCAGGCGGCTGCGCCAGTCTCACAAACATTAATATAGCGGTCATTATCATGGGATGTCAGTCAATCATTCCTTAATGAAAAAGATAGCTCTGACATAAGAGAGAGCTTCCCCTCCACTATATAAACCCCCCTTGGGGCTCTAAGGGGGGCTTGCTGCCATTTTGCAACCACACCACCATATTGTGAGTCTCTTTTTGGTCCGAGCCGAGTGACTTGAGTCGGAACTCCTACTTGAGCCTGGGTCCGACCCTCCGAGTTACAGCAGACCGGGTCGTCTTGGTCAGACCGAGTCATCCGAGTGAGAGCCGGTCTTCGCTTGTCGACAGATCAGTTGCCTTTAAATTTAGAGGTCTAGCATTGACATAGTGGGAGCACTTACGGTGCTCATAAGACTGACAAGGCAAAGTCAAGATTAAGGATGAGGAAAAGATGATAAAAAAAAGATGAAATTAAAGCTATCAATGGATATTCTAGATCAAGGGTGTGGAGAAGCTGAAGAAGAAGATGAAATTAAAGCTATCAATGGATATTTTGGGATGAAGGATTACGTTGCTATTTGACCAAGGTAAAAAGCTTTTCTTGTTAAAGGCTACTTGTTCTTTGTCTCAGTAAATTTGGTGGAAGATAACTTAAGTATTAAAGAACCATGAGAGGTCATACTAAAAGTTGAATAAGTTCAAAATCTAGAGGAGCCTATGTTCTAAATTTTATGAAAATTAAATGTAAAATTATCAACATTCGATAAATTTTCCTATTGTGAAAAGGAGTGGGTTTGTTCACCGTAAGGAGATTGAGAGGTTACGAATTTCATGTGGGACTTATTTGGTTCTCCTCTATAATTAAGCTTGTTGAGCTTATGATTTTTTATTGAAGAATAGTATGATTAATACTTGCAATCTTTTTGTAGTATGATTGCAGTTCTGTAGACAAATTCCATTGTTTTTTTTGGAATTTACAAGGGATATCTAGGCTTGCGCCCGACTAATCCACTTGGTTGACTGGCCTTGCCCCACAGCCTTCAACGAGAGTCCCCACCGGTCAACGAGGGTAAATCACGGGACGGAGACACGTGACGACTTCACCATTGATAACATCGGTACCCGATGGCCCGACCACGCCACAGCCTGTGGCGATTTCTTCCGTCAGCATATTGCAAGCTCTACCAGTGAGGAATCGAACCCGGGAAGTGAGGGATTACCCAAGTAAGCCATTACCAATCGTGTCATGCCCGCGGGGGCGTAGACAAATCCCATTGGGAGTGTAAGCAAGCAAGATCTGGTCTTTTCAACGTTGGGCTTCCATATATCTTCACTATACTTCTTTGGCAGGTTGAAGTAGCACCTCCAACTGCAGAGCTTGATCGAGCCAATTAGGTCCGACTACAATCAGGTCGGTTGTTACTGCCCAAACTTCTTGATAGCCAACTCACCGATTTCGCACTAGGTGGACACACAATCTTCCTATGGTTGCCGAGGAGGCTCTCCAAGATAGATCTGAAAATAGAAACACTAATTAGGAGGACAGCTGGAGGGGTCTTTAATGCGGTCCCTCCAACGCTCAAGTTAGATGTGTTCTTAAAAAAAAAATGAAAAGTAGGAATCAAATTAGAGTTTTCTCATGTTACTTGTTGTTGTATTAGAGAGTACCATTTTTTAGGGAGCGAAGAGAAAAACCATGTTTCCATGGGTTCGAGGATTCGACCCCCGTTACCCCTGTATACACAAGATCGATCATTTCAGATGGGGGTCTCAGATCGTTAGGGGGTCTTGTTGAATCTATATTTTTTGCTGAAGTTTGCTTCCCGCAGTGGCTCTTCGATTTGGGAGCCCGAGATGGGGACTCGGGGGATCTGGTCGGGGTAAAATCAGACTCAACTTAGGGACCTTGAGTTGGGGGCTTAACTCGTGGACCCGAGTCAAGACGGGGTCATCCATGTGGCCTAGCTTCCTCCAAGTTAGGCGCCTTCGTTAGTTCAGTCCGGCTGACGTGACTTCATACTTGATTTAGTTAATATAATCCCGACATCACCTGTATACTGATCTATTAGTTTATTTCTATTTGTCATTCAGTCCGTAGATCTGACTATGACCAGGTATAAATTGTTAATAAGAGTCCTAGAGTCAATTATGTGATGATTGACTAGAGACCTTTTGTATCATATTCTATCATTAATAAAGACATATTTGGTTATTATACTTATTTTATATTTGTGTCAAATAACTAAGTATAATAATGTCCTTGGGTAGTAGGTTCTTATCTACATCATATTGATTGGTTGAATCAATAGTGAGATGATATAGAGAACACTACATTAAACCATTCCTAGTCAAGCATTAATATTCAAGGACAATATTAATGTATGGAGACTAATATGTAGGTCAATTGATGACTTGAGTTCACAAGTCATGGATATATGATATCAAGTTGACATATGAATATATATTAGAGAATGTGTAACTGAATCAACCTGTCATGAGAAGTTTTCATAGATTGTCATATGAGTGTCATAAACTATCTCATGTGACTATTAGTATGAATAGTCCTTAGATCTGAAGTCACTATGGTTTTTCTACATAAGGAGTTATGTACTTTGGTATCGTCAAACGTCACCTGTAACAGGGTGGACTATAAAGGCAATCACTGGGTATGTAATAAATTATGCGAAAGGATATGAGTGATGTAGATGAGATCTATCTCTCCCATATGACGAGAGTGATATATGTGGGCCCCTTGATCAAGTAGGACTACTAAAACGCATGGAAATGTTCAAATGAGTCAATATGAGATATTGCGCTTATTTGTTTGAGTGAGTCTACTAGGGGATCAAGAAACATAAAAATTGATCGAAGATGACACGATTATGCCTCATTGGTCAATCAAGATATCAAGGATAGAATGACAAGGTCATATAATGTCATAGTCACGAAGGTTAAGTCGGATCTCGACTTTCTCGTCACTTGAGTAGTAATGATGCATTGCTAGATGTCGCTCATTGCTTATGTGTCTAAAGCGGTTAGACACATTGCCAACGTTATGAGAACCTATTGGGTCATACACTAAGGGCAGGATGCTTCGGAGATTAATTGATCTTAGTTGACTAAGATTTGATCCGAATTAGATTAATTGAGTTAGACTCAAGTGAATATAATTGGATTATGGGATTGAGATCTAATTTGAGTTTGACTTATTTAGATTAGACTCGACCATATTTAAATGATATATTAATTCATTAAAATGTTTAATAAATTAATAATAGTGGAAGATGAAAAGTTTCTCTTCATTGGATAAAGAGAAGTTGAAGAGTACATGAGAAAATGTACTCTAATTGGATTTTTATTGGCATTAATAGAGGGAAGTTAAAGGGACAAAAACTCTTCATATTCATGGGATGAGTATAAAAGAGTTTTTCTTGTCATTTGGATGAAGAACTTATCATTTTTCCTTCCCTTCCTTCTCTTGGCCAAAATCTCTCTTCTCCCTTATCTTCTTGCTTTATGAATCTCCTCTTGTGGCTAGCACCACAAAGGTGATTTTTCTTCGAAGCTTGAGAGATCGTGTTCGTGTGGATACACATAGAGGCACGGACACTTGAACGCACATGAGATCCGACATACCTCGGACAAGCGGGATAAGTGAAGGACACACGCCAAAGGTATACCTATACAATAGGAATTTATAAATTAACTTTGTATGAGTTTCTTTCGCATAGATCGCTCGTGGGATCTATTATTTCCGCTACATTTTTGAATATTTTTTCCTAAAGATCCCTATAGTGGTATCAGAGCCACTTGCGAAAGATCATACGAAGTTTAGAAAAACTTTTATATGTGATATAGATATAGGATATAATTTTGTTATGGATTGTGTAATGTATGAGCAGTTGTTGAGATACAAAAGTTTGTGTTAATCAAACTAAAAGTCCATAGCAAAATCATATGAATATGAAACTGTGCTATGGTCCGATTGTACTCAACAAATTTTATAACATATGGTGTTGGTTCATGAGCATTTTTAGAATCATAATAAAAATTGATGTCCTAAATCTATTGTATGTGTTTGATGACATAGTGCATGGTTATGGCCTTAACCCCAATATGATTGGATATATATGTGTATGTGCATGTTGTCATGTAATTCATAATACGACCTGCGTGTCGTGCCTTATCTTTATTTTTCTAGTTGTAAAATAGATTTAGACTCGAATGTAACTCGAGTTTTCCTAATTTGTAATGTACAAAATGAGGAGTGGAATGTCCATTGAAGGATAAAGTTACAAAAAGGATACCGACGACACATGACGATTGAAGGATGCACTTGGAAAAGATGCTATCCCTAGATTGACTATTGATTTTCTCATTGGCTTGAGAAAATCATAGTATACGGGTCATAACTGTTGGTTAGGTATGGCTTGGCGGTTTCTAAGACAACCACGGGGTTGTACCTGAGAGACCTCTCTATGTCTACGGATTAAAATTTTAATCCGAATAGAGACCCGTCCCTCTAACGATCGTCTCGTCGTCGTGTTAATTAATCCAAGTCACAACTTAGCCAAAACCAAGGTTAAGGTCTTGTAACTTTCCGGATTAATTCACCACGGAAAAGATAACGAATGGATCGCTGGTTTTTGTTTGTATTCAGGGTCCATGACATAATAAATCATCAAATTAATTAACAAATAATTAATCTACAATAATTAATTATCAACATGCAATGACAACAAATATCAAAGCAATAATCATAACAAAGGAAAAATGGAGCTCGGGAGAGTTATACCTCGCCGTTTACCTCACAGTCTTCTACCTTATGACCCTCCCCTCTTGGACGTCGTGTGGACGACGATCCACCAAGACGCGGAGTCTCCAAGGCGCACCAAAATCACCTTCTTCAATCCTCTTCCTTTTGGTAGCAAAAACCCTAGCTAGGGTTTCGGCCAACCTTCTTCTCACCTCTCCTCCTCTCGCCGCCGGCCACCTCAAGCTACAAGGTCTGGTCGGCCAAGAGGCAGGTCCGAGAGGTAGCTAGGAAGATGAAGAAAAGGGAAGAAGAAGCTGAGCAAGCTCCTTTTTCTTCCCAAAAACCCACTGAAAAACCAACTTTACCTCTTCACCCTCGCCGGCGGCTAAACAAGGAAATTCCTTATTTCTCCCGGCCACCAACCACTTCTCCTCTCTGCTCCCTACTTGTGCATGCTCCTGGGACGCTGGGCTTCTAGATTGCCACCGCGAGCGCTTCCCGATTTACCCTGGTGACCGGTGGGAAACTTCCGTGGGGCCGGGCCGGTCACCCCAGGTTCAATTTGTCTGCTGCCTGGTTCATCATTTCCCTACTTGTGCATGCTGAGAGGAAGCCGGTGAAGATCACAGGAGAAGAAACCGAAGAGGAAGAAGGAGAGGAACTCAGCTTCTTCTCCTTCCTATCGCCGCCGCCGCCGCACTGCTAATAGCTGCTGGAAATAGCCTCCTCCGGCGTCTTTCTTCTCCTGGTCGATCTCTCCTGGGTCTGGCTGACCTTCCACGCCAAAGAGAAGGAGCTGATGGAGGAGAAAACCCAAGGAATCCTCCTCCTTCCTCCTCCTCTACCGTCGACGCAAGGTAAGCCCTAGGAGAGAGAATAGATGTAGGGTTTTGGGGTTTTGGTGATTTATCCGAATTAATTCTCAATTAATTCATTCAACCTTGTATCATGACTCCTATGAGGTATTTATAGGGCTAAGATAGGGACCATGAGGAGGAGTTGGTTTTTGGTCCGCTAATGTATCCAAACCCGATTCATTAATGGTGATCTATTCCACTAAAGGATCCCATTGTACTTTCTCACCAACCCCCATATTATCATATGGGCTCCACATATTATGAGTCGTCCATCTCCCCGTGTTTAAGATATCGAATGCCCAATAATTAATTTAATTTACTGATAATTAAATTAATTATCCTCTTTATCCTTGATTAGTATCACTCAACCTTTTTATCATGCCGGACCATAGTCCACTTGCAATATTTGACATGACGATCCTTATAAGCTCACCAAGGGGGCATCATCATCCCGACTCACTAGGACATGAATTCCGTCAATAATCAACGGCACACCATATAATTAATATTATTTCCTAATTTACCGGGCCTATTGATTTACCAGAATAAATCTCACCCTTTGGTAAGTTAAAGAAATAATATATAATTATACGTGCCCGTTATTATTTCGGGATTAAGAGATCGTACTCCATAATATTTATCCGAGGTCTAATCCAATTTACTAAGTCAGTACAAAACTGGATCCCCTCTCTTTTGGTCCTACTCAATGTACACAAAGTACACTAGTGTAATTCTATGGTTAAGATAAACCACACCTAATTACACTACAACCATCCCGATGGTTTATCCAACTCCATCTTGGTTGTGAGCCTCATTCTTATACTTCGGCAGGGAACCTGATAATATTATCTTCTGTGTGACACCACGCACCATGTTATCTATAATGCCAAGTATTAGCCCCCGGGGCTATGGTGCAGCGGTAAGGTCACTAGTCGTTAACTCAGGCATCTGCGGTTCGATCCCCAGCTACGGCATATTTTGCAGAAATTTTTCCTCCAAATGGGGCGCGAACCCTGGGACGCTGGGCTTCTAGACTGGCCACCGTGAGCGCTTCCCGATTTACCCTGGTGATCGGTGGGAAACTTCCGTGGGGCCGGGCTGGTCACCCTAGGTTCAATTTGTCTGCTGCCTGGTTCATCAATTTTTTTTATAATGCCAAGTATTAGACATTTTGTGCATATACTAATATAAACATGCACTGTGTGATTTTGTGATTCTCTTTAAAATGTAGATGTATTCTAATCCAAAAGGAAGTCTTTTAGTATACATCCTAACAATAACCATGTCATATTTTATTGCTTATATGTTGATATAAGCAATATGTGTATGTGATGCATGATTAGATAAACATTTATCTTAAATAAGTCAACTCGATATGCTTACCAAAATTTGGTACTCATAAACTACCTCGATCATTTGTTGTTGGGTTTGCCAAAACAACAATTGTGATGTCTCGCTATCGAACTTTGGGTGAGACTTAACTAAGTCACCTCAATTGGAATTAAAAATTTAGAGGTATATCCTAAAAGTTGGGAAAATTGGATAAGAGAACAATTATACTAAGTCTTGGGCAATTAGCCAAAGCTAACTCAAGATGATGTGTAATATGGATCTTGACCCTTTGATTCCAAGAGTTGCATAAGATGTAATTGGTAAAATATTACCTACCTAATTATACTAAGTCTTGGGCGATTAGTCATAGCTAACTCAAGATAAGGTATAATTTAGATCTTGTCCCACATGATTGTAGTCGCTATTTGGTTTGGAGCTAGTAGTGTGGGCAAATTGAATTTGCCTACATCCATGACTAGCCCCTACCAAAGCTTTACAATTCAGTGGGAGTGTCATTTAATTAAAGACCTAATTAAATGATCTAGATATGACATTTATTTCTGCATATTTTACTATTGTAGATCACCATGTTGTCTAACACGTCAAATACTCTTTCTCTGCGATCCGTCTTTAAAAAGGACAAGCTCAACAGAGCTAATTTCCTGGACTGGTACAAAAACTTGAGGATTGTCCTTAAACAAGAATGAAAATTATACGTCCTAAAGCAACCTCTTCCAGAAGCACCCATCACTACCACCACTTGCGTCGAAAAAGATGCTTACAAGAAGCATCAAGATGATGCACTTGATGTATCGTGTCTCATGCTTGCCTCCATGAACTCTGAGCTTCAGAAGCAACATGAGAACATGGATGCACATGATATGGTTGAGCACTTAAAATAACTATATCAAGGGAAAGTTAGGCACGAGCGGTTTGAGGTGTCTAAGGCCCTATTTGCATGCAAGATGCAAGAAGGAACTCCCATAGGAACTCACGTATTCAAGATGATTGGGTATGTCGAAAACCTTGAAAGACTAGGATTTCCACTAGGTCAAGAATTGCCACGGACCTTATCCTGCAATCGTTGTCGGAAGAGTACAATCAATTTGTCATGAACTATAATATGAACGAAATTGACAAGTCATTGCCTGAGATGCTCAGCATGTTGAGAACTGCTGAACCCAGTCTCAAGAAAACCAAGACCAGTAATGTACTGATGGTACAGAAGGACAAAGACAAATGGAAGCCTAAGGGAAAGGATAAGACCCAAGCCAAAGGCAAGGTCAACTCTACTGCACTAAAGGCCAAAGGCGGGGGGTGCCTAAGGAAGAGACATGTTTCCACTGTGGTGAGATGATGAGCCCGAACTAGGTGTCACGAATGTGGGTCTCAAAATTTAGATATGTGTAAAGCTGGAAACCCTTTTTGCTATCAAAGAATGAAAACGTAGTAAAGGGGTCACAGGTCGTATTTTTCCTAGGGCTAGTTGAGGTTGCTTGATTCGAGCTCGAGTTTATGTGTCATTGATATTTTTGGGTTTCAAATAAAATTTGGGTTTGGGTTGCAATTCAAAAATGAAACACAATGAAAAAGGAAAGAACTCAACTAAACGAACTAAACAAGGTATGACAATTGATGAACTTAACCAACGAACAACTCAATCAAAGCACTTAAACAATTTAGGAAAGCAAATCTGATTTCACATGCAAATCAATGCTAAGCAAAGGAATCAAAACAAGCTAAACTTCAATCGAAACTAATGCAAGAACTTCAAACCTAATTATAGAAATGAAACTTGATACTATTGCCGAAATGAAAATTTAAATGCAGTAACAAGCTAAACCCGAAATAAACTGATTTCAAACTCAATGGCACACTAAAAATTTCACTCAACTTGACACCAAACACTGCCTAAACTGCTCTTGATACAAGGTGCAGAATTCATCAACTTGATACACCAAAAATGAGAAAACTATTGGGCCAAATATGATTCTAACAACCCAGGAATGAAACTAATCGATCAGGTTTAGAAAGCAAGGCTATAAGTGAATAAGTTTGCAAGAGATGAAGGAAGAAATTAAGCCTCCAACTGCAGATCCAAATCAGACACAACCTGAAGCAAAAATCGAAACTGAAATACAGAACAAGATGTGCAGAAATTCAACAACAGAGCAAATGCAGAAACAATTTGACCAGGTGGAAATCTGAGGCAATGGTTCACCAAACAAGAACCTCTTGATGTGCTGAAATCTAGAATGCAGAAACGAAACTCTAGAATGCAGAAATAGATTAGGAGAATGCAGAAATAAAGTCGGCACACAATTTGAAATTGGCACGCAAGCAATGAAGTGTAAACTAATTGAAATTAAATCTGATTGTTCACTAAACAAACTCCCTAACTACTTAACTTGAAGAATTAAAGCTTAACTACTGCAGAAATATTTCAGAAACGAAAATTACAGCAGCTGATACAAGATTCAAACTGAAAATGAACTGCAGAAATGAAAATTACAGCTAAAAACAGAAATGAAATAAGAAAACTAAGCCTCAATCACTCCCTTAGCTCAAGAACTCTTTGCTCGTCACACAAGGATGAGCCTCGAACCCCTAAGCTCAACAAATCAATGGAAAACAGTCTCGGCGAGTCAATCCAGCTTCCACTCTGATCCAAGCTAAAAACCCATTCGATTTCCTTAATCTAGCCTTGTCCAATCGCGCTGATGGTGTGGGGATGAACCGAGCACTCCAGAGAACCCTCCAGATGGCTCAGATGGATGACGGATGGAACAAAACTGAGATTAAGGCAATCGATGGCAGAACTGAGGAAACCCTCACTCGGCTCTGTTCTTGGCCAATTCGGAGCTGAAATCTTCACGACAATAGCTTCCCAAGGATTTAGAACATGATCTAATGGAGGAATTGAGGTGGTCGCGCCCATTAGATGAAGAAATTGAAGAAAAACTCGAAGAACGACTGAAGAAGACGAAGGCTTGCGACGAAGATGTGACAAGCTGCAATGGGGAGGAATTTTTGATTAAATACTTTGAAATGAACGGCCCAGATTGTTCAGGTCAAATCCAACGGTTGATCTTTGTCCGATCTGAGCCAAACTTTGATGATGTTGATCAAGGGTCAGGATCTACCTCCCAGTAGCTCGGATCCACCAGATTTGCAACGGATGGCCCAGATCAACCTAATCTTTGAATGGATAGTCTAGAGCCCTCTGAGCTTGATCCAACGGTTGAACGATCTCTGATTTGGATGAAAATCTCAGATCATGACTTGAGTGCTTGATCAGCCTTAACCCTAGCTCGGATCGCCTCAAAGGTTCTTAGATGGCTTAGATCTAGCCGTTTTTGAATCGGACGACCCAGATTAATCTGAAGCTTGATCACTCAATCCAGGTCCACTTCCGACTCAAGTTTGACCCAGCATGCCCTAGGTCCATGATCCTTTCATGCCTACAAAAATAGATCAAAAATTTAGTGGCAAAATAATTCAAATGTATAGAGATTTACAATTAAGTCCAAAATAGCAGTAATTTTTAGAACCTAGAATAAATGCAAGATTAAGCAAATAAAATATGGGTCAGACTTGAATTTTAGCAACTAAAATGATCAACAAAATGATACCTATCAACTCCCCCACACTTAAGCTTGAGCGTCTCGCGAAACTACTAAGTATGTATCCATTAGACTCTTCCCAAGCATAATTAGAAGCAAATGAAAAGAAATTACCTAAGGTTGTCAATTCTAAAAAATCTAAGCTTTATGGATTAGTATCTCGTCCTTAAATCAACAACTTAGCCTTTTCATCCTTCATGATTCATTGAGATGAATCTAACTCACTAGCCTTTCAAGGGAGATTTTTGGTGGCTCTTTCTTGATTCTAAATTCATGATGAAAGTGGAGCTCACTCAAACACACATGCTTTTTGCACTACCATATGCTTGCTTGTAATCTACTCTCCACCATTATTCATGATTAGGATCCACATCTACAAAAACAAGTGAAAAACATGGAAAAATAGTAAGAATGAGGTGAAAGCCAAGAAAATAGACAAATTGATGAAATGAGAGACTTGGTTGCTCAAGAATATTTCCAATGCACTTTACTTCTCTTTACAGTCCTCTAGTGAAGTCAAAAGTGTGGTGGAGTAAGAATTTGGATAATGCCTTTGATTTGGATGAAGAAAAACCCTATGGGTCTCCATGTGCCAAGTTTGCCTATTGCGTGCCAACCTTTCTTCCTTCTCTTTTCTCATATTTTTTTTTTCTTTCTTTCTCTCTAGTAAGGTCAGAATGTATTGGAACAAAGCTTTGATTTAGATGAGAATATCTTCACTAGTTCATGGTGTCAAAACTTGCTTATGCGTGCCACTTCCACCTTTGTTTTTTTTCTTTTTGTTTCTCTTCTTCAAGTCTGCTGCTGGCTTCTGATTTTGGTTGCAGCCGAGTATCTACTCATGTTTATCTTCATCTTGCTCAGTTAGGTGGTGCCCAACTCTTCTTCTTTTCATAGCTGCATTTTTTCAGCTTCCAATCTTTTTTTTTTCTGTTCTGTTGTTTTTTTTCTGTGTTTCATGTTCAGCTTCATGCCAATAAATTCAGACCTTGCAATCTCTGATTCCTCAAAACAATTAGCCTCAAATAATAGTGGAGAGTTCACATGCTTCACTAAGTTAGCTGATACACTTCAATTTTCCTTAGCCATGTCACTGCACTTCACTGTTTTTTTTCCTGTTTTGATCTTAAAAACCCAATCAGCCACATATACTTAATTCCATTTCACTGGTGAAGGTTTTGTTCTTACTCCCTATCAGCAGCCCTTGCATTAGTTTCAGATTAGTTGCAACTGCATGTAGCTTCAAATTAGTTTCAACCAACAAATTCTGCCCCTTCATAGCTTCAAATTAGACATTCTGATTTTTCACAGCTGCGTTTCAGACTTCCAACAAAGGGTTGCTGATCTTAACTTCCCAATTCTTGATCCAAGCCACTTTCGACCCAAGATATCTTCACAGAAATTTTTTTTCTTTTGGCACAAAAATTTTTCTTCCTACTTAAACTGAATTCAACTTGATCCAAAATTTCAGTGTCGTACTGCTGATTTTTTTATTTCTTTTTCTGACCTGACTTCATCCAATTGCCTCAAGAGCAGTTTAAACTTTCACTTCAATTGTTCAGTCAATGGAAATTTGCTCCCAAGTGGTTGAGTTTAGGGAAACATTCAATATCAACTTGCATATCAGATCTCGACACTTTAATTCAGCTAACTTTGCTGCCTTTTCAGAAATTCTGATCTCTAGTCAGCAATCCTCTACAACTCAATCCAAATTAGTTTAGTTGCATTCAAATCACTGATCTATACAGCTGCAATTCGGAATAACAGTATCAATTCAGCTTGTATCATTTCAGCAGCTTGTATCAATTCTTCTCTAGCTGCACTTTCAGCTCAAATTCTCAACAATTCTGATCTCCAAAATTTCTGCTAACTGGTGAAGAATTTTGTTCTTGATCCTTGTCAGCATCCTTGCATTGGTTTCAATTTCAGATCAGTTCAGCTCAGTTTAGATTGTGTTCAACTGCAAGTTCAGACTCTAGCATATTGTTTCTGAGTTTTATCACTTCCATAATTCTTACTCCAAATCTCACTGCGTGCCACTTGGACTTTGGCACAAATTCTGCCTTCTTCGGCTGAATTCCCTTTGGCACAAACAGCTACAAATTCAGTTCTAGCAGAGTGGCCGAAACATGCTCCATAATTTTTTTTCCTTTTCTTTTTGGCACAAATTTTTCTTTCCTTTGAAATGGCATAGATTTTTCTTTGTTGGTGTGCCATTTTTTCAGATTTTTCCATTGCTTGCCACTTGAATCTTCAAAGTATGATAAGGAATCTAGATCTCCAATTGCTTCCATCTCTCTTGCTCATTCTTGACACCAAACTCATCTCACTTGGCACCTTTTTGAGTCAACCTCACAATTTTTTTTCTTTGAAATGAAATACATCTTTGCTACAAAATGATTCCAAAACACTAACCACCTCCCCCACACTTGATCTTTTGTCCGTCTCGGGCAAAGTAGCATTAAGAAACATCTCAAACAAATAAGTCCATAGAAAAGTGTGGTTAAGAGTAGGAATAAAGAAAGAAAAATAGAATAAACATGATTAGTGCCAAAAATTGATATGGAAAGGTAAACAAATTGATTAGTCTCTATAGATGTGATCCAATCATTGAAATATGATTTTGAAAGAACCTAAGCAAGTTCTAGAGTACAATTACATATGTGTATCACAAAAATAAGGCTAATTCTCACTAGGCACAAATAATCCATCTCAAGTCATCAATTAAGAATCTAAAGCCAAGTAGTACTCAAGCGTCCAAGATTTTATCCATTAGCTCAAACCTTAAGTTTTAACAACCAAATTTAATTTATTTTCAAAAGACTCTAAAATGCTATGGAGATAACCTAGAGGGATACATTTATTTACTAAGAACAAAAGTGCTAAAAGAAATAACATGGTATTTACAAAGTCTATTTATTCATTCTATTTTGCCTAAGAATTTATTATCAACTACTCACATCAAAAAGAGAAAATTTTACTCCTAGAAACATGAAAATGATATATACAATGAAATGTAGGTGTATGAAAAATGAACTCCCCTTAAGTTGGGTAGATAGCTTCGTTCATGTCCAAACCATCCACCTCGAGCTCCTTTAATTCTTCAAAGTACCTTTTGAGCCGGTGGCCATTGACTTTCCAAATAAAACCATTAGATACATCTTGAATTTCCACAACACCATAGGGAAAAATGTTAGTTATAATAAATGGACCATCCCACCTTGACCTTAATTTACCTTTTATCAATTTGAGCCTTGATTTGTACAATAATACCTTGTCACCAATTTGGAAGTCTTTCTTCAAAATGTGCTTGTCATGGAAGTTTTTGGTCTTTTCTTTGTAGATCCTTGAATTTTCAAATGCTTCTAGCCGAATTTCCTCAAGTTCTTGGAGTTGAAGTTTCCTCTCTTCTCCCACCTTGGTAGCATCGAAATTACAAGCTTTCACCGCCCAATATGCCTTGTGCTCTATTTCCACGGGGAGATGACAAGCTTTGCCATATACCAAGCGGTAGGGGGACATGGCAATCGGTGTCTTAAATGCTGTTCTGTAGGCCCAAAGTGCATCATCTAATCTTTTGCTCCAATCTTTTCTAGTGGGCCCAACTGTCTTCTCCAGAATAGATTTGATCTCTCTGTTCGATATTTCAGCCTGTCCATTTATTTGGGGATGGTAGGATGTAGAAACTTTATGTACAACCCCGTATTTGCTAAGCAATGCCTTCATGTGTTTGTTGCAAAAATGAGATCCTTGATCACTAATTATGACTCTTGGAATTCCAAACCTGCAGAAAATGTGTGACCTAACAAAACTACAAACAACAGAAGAATCATCAGTCTTGGAGGGAATGACCTCCACCCATTTTGAAACATAATCCACATCAAGTAAAATGTACAAATAACCATAAGATGCAGGAAAGGGTCCCATAAAATCTATTCCCCAAACATCAAAAATCTCATAGTAAAGCATAGTGTTTTGGGGCATCTCATGTCTCGCTCCTATGTTCCCAGTTCGCTGACATCTATCACAATTTTTATAAAGGACATATGAATCATGAAATAGGGTGGGCCAGTACAATCCGCACTCTAACACTTTTCTAGCAGTTCTCTGGGGTCCAAAATGCCCCCCACAAGCTGATGAATGACAAAATATAAGGATAGAAGAAAACTCATGATCTGGTATGCATCTCCTAATTATTTGATCATTACAAAACTTCCATAAATAAGGATCATTCCACACATAGAACTTTGCATCACTTTTAAGTTTATTTTTTTGAGCCTTAGATAAGTGTGTAGGAAAAACATGTGCAACTAGAAAATTAACTAGGTTTGCATACCACGGTGTCTCACCATGCACTGCAATCAGGTGCTCATCTCTGAAATCATCGTCAATAGTGGTAGGGGATCCATCTCCTTCAAGTCTGCTCAAATGATCTGCAACTAGGTTCTCTTTTCCACTTCTGTCTCTGATCTCCAGGTCAAATTCTTGGAGTAGGAGCATCCATCTGATCAGTCTAGGTTTTGCATCAGGCTTTTTCAACAAGTATTTCAAAGCTACATGATCAGAAAAAATAATAACATGTGAGCACAATAAATAGGATCTGAAATGATCTAAAGCAAAAACAATGGCAAGAAGCTCCTTTTCAGTGGTGGTGTAGTTTGCTTGGGCGACATCTAGGGTTTTGGAGGCGTAGCAGATGACATGAGGTGCTCCATCAACTCTCTGTGCTAGAATAGCTCCCACTGCAAAATTAGAGGCATCACACATTAATTCAAAGGGTAAAGTCCAATCAGGTGATTTAATAATAGGAGCTGAGGTAAGAGCCTCCCTGAGTCTGTGAAAAGCTTCTTTGCATTTATTATCAAAATGAAAATCAACATCTTTTTGCAAAAGTCTTGTCAAGGGTCGAGCAATCAAGCTGAAGTCTCTAATAAATCTGCGGTAGAAACCTGCATGTCCAAGGAAAGCATGAACGTCCCGTACGCATACGGGGTAAGATAAAGAAGAAGTAACACTGATTTTTGTAGGATCTACCTCTATACCTCTCCTAGAGACTATGTGTCCAAGTACAATACCCTACTCCACCATGAAATGACATTTCTCAAAATTCAGCACAAGGTTAGTTTCAATGCAACAGTGTATAACCCTAGATAAATTTTCTAAGCATGAATCAAAAGACGTGCCATAAACTGAAAAATCATCCATAAATACCTCCATACAGTGCTCTAGCAACTCACCAAATATACTTACCATGCATCTCTGAAATGTACCGGGTGCGTTGCAGAGTCCAAAAGGCATCCGTCTGTAGGCAAAAGTACCAAAGGGGCAAGTGAAGGTAGTCTTCTCCTGGTCCTCTGGATCTATACAAATCTGAAAGTAGCCTGAATAACCATCCAAAAAGTAATAATGCGACTTCCCTACCAGTCTTTCAAGCTTCTGATCAATAAAGGGTAAAGGGAAGTGATCTTTCCTTGTGACCTTGTTGAGCTTCCTGTAATCAATGCAGACTCTCCAGGAATTCTTAACTCTGGTGGGCACTAGCTCATTGCTTCCATCTACCACCACTGTCACTCCAGATTTCTTGGGCACCACGTGAATGAGACTAACTCACTGACTATCAAAAATAGGGTAAATGATACCTGTCTGTAGAAATCGAGTCACCTCTTTCTTTACAACGTCCAAGATAAGTGGATTGAGTCTCCTTTGTGGCTGCCTCACGAGTTTGACATTCTCTTCCAAAAATATCCTGTGCATACAGATAGCTGGGCTTATACCTGGTATATCTGATAAAGTCCACCCAATTGCCTTCTTGTAATGCCTCAGGACTTGCAATAATTTCTCTTCTTGCTCTGACTCCAAATTCTGTGCAATAATGACGGGATAAGTCTGCTCCTCTCCTAGGTACGCATACTTCAGATGGCCTGGTAGTGGTTTCAGTTCAATCTGGCCTTCCTCAGTGGGCATGAGTGATCCTTGGGGCTCTGTGCAATCCCCTACACTATCAATCTCAATAGAAATAAGTGATCCTTGGGGCTCTGTGCAATCCCCTACACCTAGAAAAACCTCTCCAGCTGGAAGTGCATCTGAAATATCTTCTGAAATATCCTCAGTCTCTGCAGTAAATACTCCCTCAGCCTCCTCTGAATAAATAACTCCTCCAGAAAAATCATGTAGAAATCCCTCAGCCTCTAACTCTGTATCCTTCAACTCCTCAAGAATATCCATGCTCATAATGGAATGGTCCTCTCTCGGGTGCTTCATAGCATCAAAAATGCTAAACTGAACGACCGTGTCTCCAATCTCCATGGAAAGCGTACCAGCATAAATATCTATCTTGGTTCTAGCAGTCTTCAGAAATGGTCTTCCTAAAATAAGTAGAGATCGGTGTGCAAGATAATCTCCCTCCATATCCAAGATATAAAAATATGCAGGAAATATCAGCTCCTTTACCTTCACCAAAACATCTTCAATGATACCGGCTGGGTGGGTCTGGCTCCGGTCTGCTAACTGTATCACCACACCAGTAGGCTGTAAAGGGCCTATGCCAGGCATCTGGAAAACTGACCTGGGCATCACATTTATGGAAGCTCCTAAATCTAACATGGCATCATGGAACGTGGTGCTCCCTATCTCACAAGATACAGTAAACACTCCAGGGTCTTCACACTTCTGAGGTATGCATGTATAAGTGCTGAAATATTTTTTCCCAAAGCTGACCAACTCATTTTCCTTAAGCTTCTTCTTGTGAACACAGAGATCTTTCAAAAATTTGGCATACTTAGGAATCTGTTTAATCATGGTCAACAAAGGTACATTAATCTCTACTTTACTGAAAAGTTCCACTAGCTCATTGTATTCCTTAGCCTTCTCCTCCTCCACTTGTCTTTTGGCTTGTGTTTTATGCTGAGGGAATGGCAAAGGAACTCTCAAATCATTTTCTTGAGCTGAAAGTTTAGGGGCTGAAATTGGTACTGCTGTCCCCTTCGAAGAAGCTGCTGTAATGTTTGTTTCGGCACTGATTTCTCCTTCATTTTCCACCAAAATCACAGGGTTGCTTGATGAAGGAGTTGGACATGGACTAGGGTGGAACCAACTGATTTTGAAGTCGTTTCAGGGTGATTGGTGCTGAAGATGGAGGTGCTGCCCTGTTTTCAGAAATTTCAGCTCTTGGCCCATTTTGAGATGTAGTAACCTTCCCGCTCCTCAAAGTAATAGCGCTCACATTTCCCTTTGGATTGGGAATAGCTTGGGAAGGTAGTTGGCTTAATCCTTGAGCTTGACTTTGTTGGATCGATAGAACCGATAGAGGGGGGGGTGAATATCGGTATTCGTTTTTCGGAAAATTAAGAGCAAGTGCACAGCGGAAATAAAAATATCACAACACAGAGACACAGTCGATTTTACTTGGTTCGGAGCCTGTGTCGACTCCTACTCCAAGGCCCACGGTCGTTGACCGTTTACTTTGGGCAATTCTATATTAGACGCAAAATAGTTTACAAAGGATTACAAAATTAAGTACAACAAACTTTTAAATAGCTCTTTTACCGACGTCCGAGGTGGTTCAACTTTTTCGGAGCAGCGGGACGTCGTCGGCTCGAGTTGGTAGGATTCTGGGGTGCAGCGTGTGAGCAGAAGAGCGTAGAAGTGTCGAGTGAATTGATGTCCTGAAGCCTTGGTCGAGGGCCCTTTATATAGGGCCTGGGGGCGCCCGGGACGTCGAGGGCGCCCCCCCACGTGTCCTTCGATCCGCCAAATTCTCGGTCAGCGTCTGATCCCTTTATCTTCGGGATCCGCTTTGACCGGGGCGCCCGAAGCGCTCGGGGCGCCCGGATTGACTGGGTCAAAGCGTTATCCGCTGGCTTCGAAGGGCGCTGCTTCGGTAGCTGGCACTGGGGGCGCCCAGAGCGCAGGGGGCGCCCGGGAGCATGGGGGCGCCCGGACAGTGAGCTGTCGAAGCAGTTCTTCGCTTAATGTGTTTTGTGTTCACCTTGGGGGCGCCTGGGACACTCCGGGTGCCCTGGTCAGCTGTTGCCTCACTCCTTTGAGGCTCTCTGAGCTGCAGACACTCGTTCCTTCGGTCCTGCATCCAGGGTTAGTCCAAAACACAATAAAACAATAAAGTGTTAGTTTATACAGCCTTAGCTGTCTTGGTTCTGACTTTGGGCCTCCAAAATGGAGTCCTAGGTCGAACCGACGCCTACTGTTCCCTCGACGGGGAACGCGTCCTCACCTACTCCTCTCGGGAGAATTTACCTGATGCCAACCGTTCCTCTGGTTGGACTTTTGCCTGACGGTCCTTTGTCAGGTCTTGGATGCCGAGCTGCCCTTCGCTCGGTGCCTAGCATTCCTTTACTAGGGCTTCAGTCCAGGCTGTCCTTCGCCTAGCGCCTAGCAGTCCTTCGCTAGGTCTTGGATACTGGCAGTCCTTCGCCAGTTGCCTAGCAGTCCTTCGCTAGGGCTTTTTACCCTGGCATTCCTTCGCCAGTGCCTAGCAGTCCTTCGCTAGGGCTTTTTACCCTGGCATTCCTTCGCCAGTGCCTAGCAGTCCTTCGCTAGGGCTTTTCCTACACACTAGAGTAACTTGTTAGAAAACAAGTAAGACTTAACTTTTGACCTATGTTGCCATTATCAAAACACAGGTTTGACTTGGGTGCATTCTGCACCAACAATCTCCCCCTTTTTGATTTATGGCAACCCTAGTTCAAAAAGTTAAGTTTAAGCAAGCATGAAAAGGTTAAATTTTGTTCCCTCCCCCTGGAAGGAATCTCCCCCTAGATTTTTCAAAAAATTCGTGGGGTTAAAAAGACTTGTACTTTGGAAACTTAAGTTTTTAGGTACTTAGAAATCTTTTCATACCTTAAGTTAAACGTGCATAGCAAAGTTTTTGAAGCATGATTTTAGAGTACTTAAAAAGTTTGAAGCTTTAAGTTTTAAGGTACTCAAAAGTTTTGAAAGTGTTTGGCTTAAGTACTTTGTAGGATTCAAAAAACTTAAGTACTTAGTAAACTTTGAAACACTTTAGTACATTTGGAAAACTAAAGTACTTAATAAATTTGAAAAACCTAAGTACTTAGTAACATTGTACTTATACAGTTTTAAAAAACTTAAGCTTAAAATACTTGTAGAAGTTAAAAAATTTTGACAAGCTTAAGTAAGAAAATTTTGAAAGACTTGAGTACTTAGCAAAATTTTGAAAGCCTAAAAAAAATTTGAAAGCTTTAAGAACTTAAGTATTTTAGTCAATTTTGAAAAACTTAAGTATTTTTGAAAATTTTGAATAACGGATAAGAAAAAAATTTTTGAAAACTTTTTGAATAAAGGATAGAGTTAAAAGATTAATTTTTTAAAAATTAATTTTACTCTCTCCTTGCCTATCTCTCCCCCTTTGCCATATATCAAAAACAGATGAATATAGCAGAAATAAATTTGCATAAAGGAAATAAGTAGGATTTTGCTGTACTGAATCAATTCATAATTTAGACTCAAACTAAATCAGTCAACTTTCTCTGTAGGGACCTGTCTAACCCAATTAGCTACTTACTAACTGTTATACACAGTAGTTTTTGCTAGGGTTAGTCAAGTTAAGTGTTTCTGTTCAAGTTAGATTTTCTAGACTTGACACTTAACTTGATTGCTGTGTAAGTTGTATTTAGTGCCCCAATTACTGCAGATGCACTGACTTAAGCATCTTGAATTAAGGCAAAGACCTAAGCATCTCAACCCTTTCTAGGTTATCAATCAAAGTACCCTAAGGTGCTTGTGAGATGCTGGCTTCTAAATCTATAGGTGCATGCAGTTCTAGGGTTAGGGCCTAGACTAAGTCCATTTGCGAAAAAGCCCTAGTTTTGAAAGGGGGTAGTTTTGAAAAAAATAAAACTAAGTCGAAAAGATTTAAAATAAACACTGATTTTGAAATTCAGTAAAACAGTTTTTCAAATAATTTTTTTTTGAAACAATTTTTAAATTAAGTAAAAAAAGTTAATCTATTCTACAGAACATAATCCTAACTGCCTTCTTAGTGAACTGAACTCAGATTCAGGTAAGGGTTTTGTGAATATATCAGCTAGGTTGGATTTTGAGTCAATATGTTTAAGTACTATTTCACCCCTGGCTACATGGTCTCTTACAAAATGATGTTTGACTTCTATATGTTTGGTTCTGGAGTGTTGGATTGGGTTCTTAGTTAAATTAATTGAACTTATATTGTCAATAAATACTTGAGTTTGAGTGTAGTTGAGCTGGAAGTCCTTAAGTGTGTGCATCATCCATAAAAGTTGAGCAACACACTCTCCTAAGGCCACATACTCAGCTTCAGTTGTGGATAGAGCTACACAGTGTTGTTTTCTGCTGCACCAACTAACTAGACTCTGACCTAAGAGTTGGCAGCTTCCACTTGTGCTCTTTCTATCTAATTTACAACCAGCATAGTCAGAATCTGAGTATCCTATCAAATCAAAAGTTGAGGTCCTAGGATACCAAATCCCTACATTTAGGGTGCCCTTTACATATCTTAGAATTCTTTTTAGGGCTGCTAAGTGCGTTTCCTTAGCACAGGTTTGGTATCTAGCACACATCCCTACAGCAAAAAGAATATCAGGTCTGCTGGCTGTAAGATACAGTAGGCTACCTATCATACTCCTATAGAGTTTAAGGTCCACTGGTTTACCATCAGGGTCACTGTCTATTTTTACATTAGTGGCCATGGGGGTACTTATGCTTTTAGAGTTATCCATTTTAAATTTCTTTATTAACTCTTTAGCATATTTGATTTGATGAACGTAGTTACCATCCCTAGTTTGTTTGATTTGTAGTCCTAGGAAAAAGGTAAGCTCACCAACTAAGCTCATTTCAAATTCATCTTCCATTATCTTGACAAATTCTTTTAGGAAGTTGGTGTTTGTGGATCCAAAGATTATGTCATCTACGTAAATTTGGGCAATAAATATATCTTTTCCTAGGGTTTTAATAAATAAAGTTGAGTCAATTTGCCTTGTTTAAATTCTTTAGAAGTTAGATAGGTTGATAAACGTTCATACCAGGCCCTAGGTGCTTGTTTTAACCCGTATAATGCTTTAGTTAGTTTGTAAACGTGGTTAGGTTTGTCTAAGTCCTCAAACCCTGGGGGTTGTCCTACATACACTTCTTCTTTAATGAATCCATTTAAGAAGGCTGACTTTACATCCATTTGATATAACTTAAATCCTTTATGGGATGCAAAGGCTAATAACATTCTAATGGACTCAAGTCTAGCTACTGGGGCATATGTTTCAATCGTAGTCTAATCCCTCTACTTGGCTGAAACCCTTTGCTACTAAGCGGGCTTTATTTCTGACTATTTCTCCTTGATCATTCAACTTATTTCTAAAGACCCACTTAGTGTCAATGACGGATTTGCCCTCAGGTTTAGGTACTAATTCCCAGACTTGGTTTCTCTCAAATTGAGCTAATTCTTCTTGCATTGCTATGATCCAATCAGGATCAGGTAGGGTTTCCTCTATAGTTTTGGGTTCAATTTTTGATATCATAGCTATTTGACTAAGGTTTCTGTAGGAGGACCTAGTCCTGACTCCTAGAGTTGGATCACCCACAATTTGATCGGTTGGGTGACTAAGTCTGGGTTTCTTTGTTCTTCTAGAGCTTGGTTCAGCCTCAGGTCCGACTGGTCGGTTTGGTTCACTATTTGATTCGACTCTTTGGGCTGGTTCATTTGTTGGTTCGATTCTTGGTTCAGTTGATTCATTAATTGGTTCAATGATTAGTTCGTTTAAAGGTTCAATTAAGGGTTCAATAGTTTGTTCATTATTTTCTTGGTCAGAGTTTGATGAAGTTGGGTCTGGATTATTAGATGTTGAGTTGATTTCTTCATCAAAAATTAAGTTTGTTGTTTCTTCAATTTTCTTAGTTTGGTTGTTGTAAACTCTATAGGCTCTACTTGTGGTTGAGTATCCTAGGAAGATACCTAGGTTTGACTTGGACTGAAATTTTCCTAAATAGTCTTTGGTGTTTAGGATATGAACTTTGCATCCAAAGACCCTTAGGTAGTGTAGGTTTGGGAGTCTGTGGTAGTACAGTTCATAGGGGGTTTTGTTGTGTCGCTTGTTAATCAAAACCCTATTTTGGATATAACAGGCCGTACTAGTTGCTTCTGCCCAAAATTGGTTTGCTAGTTTAAATTCGTTGAGCATAGCCCTAGCGGCTTCTTGTAATGTTCTATTTCTTCGCTCGACTATCCCATTTTGTTGGGGGGTTCTAGGACATGAAAATTCATGTAAGTAACCTTACAGAATTCCTCGAATCGTTGATTTTCAAACTCTCCCCCGTGATCACTCCTAAGTCTTTTAATTTTAGTGTCGTTTTGATTTTCAATTAGTTTGCAGAATTCATTAAATAGGTTTAGGGTTTCATCTTTGGTTTTTAGAAACCTAACCCAGGTAAACCTAGAGTAATCATCAACTATTACTAAGCAGTATCGGTTCCCGCTTAGTGACTTGGCTCCATGTGAATCAAATAGGTCAAGATGTAGGAGCTCAAGTGTAGTTTGAGTTAAATCGGATTGGGTTAGTTTGTGATTGGATTTGGTTTGTTTACCTTGATTACATGATTCACATATTAGGTTTTCATTGTTTTTAATTTTGGGGATACCTTTGATTAAGCCACGTTGGGTAATTTTTGAGATAGTTCTCAGATTGGTATGACCTAATCTCCTATGCCAGAGGTTTGATTGTTCTAACTGTGTTAACATACATTTGGGTACAAGGGGAAGGTTTATAGTGTATACATTGTTTTTCCTAGTGCCCTTAAGTATGATTTCTGAGTCTTGTTCATTTCTAATCAGGCAGTTGGAATTGTTGAAAGTAACTATGTAACCAGAATCATATAACTGACTTATACTAAGCAAGTTAAAATTAAAGTTTTCAACTAATAGAACTTTCTTAATAATGAAATCGGATTTAAGTTCAATATTACCTGACCCAATTACCTTGAGTGTAGCATTATTGCCAAATGCCACTGAGCCTAGGTTTTTGAACTTGAGCTTGGTGAACTTCAATTTATCTCCAGTCATGTGTCTGGAGCAACCGCTATCCAACATCCATTGGTCCAAATCTTTATGTTCCTACACATAAAGAGTTTTCTTGATTTGGATCCAATTAGAGTTAGGAATAGCTTGAATTGAGTTTCACTGCCTAATCTGTCTCACCCAAATCTAGGGTTTTCAATCACGTTAGCCTTATAGGTTTCGTGAGACAGGTTTTAATAGTTAAGATTATTTTAAAAAGGATGGTTTATTTTGAAAACTTAATTAATTTTGAAAACAATTAAATTTTGAAAACTTAATTAATTTTGAAGACTTAATTAATTTTGAAAAGTTTGAAAGGATGTTTAAATCTATAAATAACTGAAATTTTGTATTAGATTCGAATTTGACAAAAAATAATTTGAATTTGAATTTCAAAAATTGGCTTCCAGGTCTTGGCGAGGCACTAGGCCTTCTTTAGCCGTAGCCTTATGGGATCATCCACCCTTTCCTTGACAAAGCCTTTTAATGAAATTTCATTTTCAAAATTATTCTTTGAAAAATTTCTGGTCTAACTAGTTTGGATTTTGGATCGGTAGCTTCGGCTAGTTTCACCAGTCTAAAGAGACCAAGTGAACTTGATCTTATTAGAATTGGTTTCCCTAACGTACTATCATCTCACCTCCACCCAATACTATGTTGTCAAGTTTCAGTTAGGTGTGTTTGGTCCTTATACTAACCATTCCTAAATCTAAGCATGGTAAATTGCAGAAATTCAAATAAACAATCAATCAAATAATTTGCAATTAAAAAAATTTATCTAACAATAAATATTGTTTTCAGTTTGGCTCCCCCTGGACTAAAGCCACGGTGATAGTTAGGCAAGATGTGAATCTTGTCCTTGGGAATCCAATACTGATTTGATCCAGTTGGTTTGTTCAGGTATACTTTAGGTACCCATGCCTGAATTTTACCTCTGGACTGATTCAGTATAGCATAGTAAGATCTTTGCCGGGATTTGGTTCTATAACCCAGTCCGGATCGATTTAGAACTGATTTCTGTTTTCCAAGGATCATGTCAAGACCCTTGGAACCAGATGTAAATCGTTCTAAAGCTGATCTAAGATCCTTAACCTGAGTTTTTAGGGAGGAGTTCTCCTTTTCAAGTTTTTCAACTTGAGTAGGAGTTCCTTCCTGAACCTTCTCGGTTGAGGGTTTAGAGTCAGCTCCCTCTTTCAGGAGTTTTACTTCCTGTCGGAGGGATTCGACTCGGAGTTTGGCTTTTGCCAAATCTCGGGAAAGAAATGAAATTAAGTCACTTAATTGACATCTATTAAAACCAGTTACCTTAATCTCGCCGTCTTCTGTAAAGGTCAGCTCGCCGTCGTCCTGTTCTGATTCTGACTCAGTCTCGACTTTTTCTGAGGCGGTCAGGGCTAGTAGGTTTGATTGGGGTGCTTCTTCTTCTTCTTCTGAGGAAGACTCGTCCCAGGTTGCTTGCAGTGCTTTCTTTTTTCTCGTCTTTTTAGTCTCCTTTAGGTTAGGACACTCTGACTTGTAGTGGCCCTTCTTCTTGCACTCGTAGCAGGTTACGTTGGGCTTGTTTGCGGGTTCAGCTGGTTCGTCCTTTCTTCGGCTGATTTTTGTTTGTTGGTTCGGTTCTTCAGCTCCTTGTAGTAGCTTCGGGCTAGTCGGACCAGCTTGGTTTGATCTCCTTCTTCGTCTTCTGCGTCTGAGTCTGAGTTAGACTCGGGTTCTGGTTCAGGCTTCTTCTTTGTTGTCCTTCCAGTTTTTCCTGCAACAAAGGCAATACCTTTCTCGACCATATTGGTGTTAGTTTGTTCGTGCAGTTCTAGTTCGGAAAACAATTCGTCTAATTTTATTTTTGAAAGATCCCTTGAGACCTTGTATGCATCTACCATAGATGCCCACAAGGTGTTTCTAGGGAAAGCGTTTAAGGCATACCTTATTAGGTCACGGTTTTCAAACTTGTGACCTATCGTGTGAAGACCGTTCATCAACTCTTGGATTCGTGCGTGGAGCTGGGCTGCTGTTTCGTTGTCGGCCATCTTGATGGTGTAGAGTTTGTTTAGTAGCAGATCCCTCTTACTGATCCGAGTATCTGATGTCCCTTCGTGCAGTTCAATCAATTTTGCCCAAAGCTCCTTCGCACTGTTGAAGGGGCCCACGCGGTTCAGCTCCTCTTTCGTCAATCCGCACTGGAGAGTCTGAGTTGCTTTTGCGTCGGCTTCTATCTTGCGCTTTAGGGCGTTGTCCCATTCTGAGTAGCTTTGAGGAAGTCCTTCGGCGTTTCTGGGGATCTCCAGACCAGACTGGATAATGATCCACATGTCCACCTGAGTTTTCAGGTGGACCTCCATGCGACTTTTCCAGTAAGAAAAGTCTTCTCCACTGAAAGTGGAGGTCTGGCGGTGCTAAATCCCTCTTGCATGGCCATATGATCTGTTAAAAGAAAACTAACAAAAAAAATATCCCAAGACTTGGTCTTGGATTAGTAGTGCTGGATAAATAAAATGACGAGGGGTGTTGCACCAACCTCGCAAGAAAAATTTAAACGAAATATGTAACGAAAATTCGAAAAAAATAAAAAATAGAGATCTGAAAAAAAATTTCAAACTGGTGGTTGCACCAGGTTTGAACTTCCCCGCTCTGATACCACTTGTTGGATCGATAGAACCGATAGAGGGGGGGGTGAATATCGGTATTCGTTTTTCGAAAAATTAAGAGCAAGTGCACAGCGGAAATAAAAATATCACAGCACAGAGACACAGTCGATTTTACTTGGTTCGGAGCCTGTGTCGACTCCTACTCCAAGGCCCACGGTCGTTGACCGTTTACTTTGGGCAATTCTATATTAGGCGCAAAATAGTTTACAAAGGATTACAAAATTAAGTACAGCAAACTTTTAAATAGCTCTTTTACCGACGTCCGAGGTGGTTCAACTTTTTCGGAGCAGCGGGACGTCGTCGGCTCGAGTTGGTAGGATTCCGGGGCGCAGCGTGTGAGCAGAAGAGCGTAGAAGTGTCGAGTGAATTGATGTCCTGAAGCCTTGGTCGAGGGCCCTTTATATAGGGCCTGGGGGCGCCCGGGACGTCGGGGGCGCCCCCCCCACGTGTCCTTCGATCCGCCAAATTCTCGGTCAGCGTCTGATCCCTTTATCTTCGGGATCCGCTTTGACCGGGGCGCCCGGAGCGCTCGGGGCGCCCGGATTGACTGGGTCAAAGCGTTATCCGCTGGCTTCGAAGGGCGCTGCTTCGGTAGCTGGCACTGGGGGCGCCCGGAGCGCAGGGGGCGCCCGGGAGCATGGGGGCGCCCGGACAGCGAGCTGTCGAAGCAGTTCTTCGCTTAATGTGTTTTGTGTTCACCTTGGGGGCGCCCGGGACACTCCGGGCGCCCTGGTCAGCTGTTGCCTCACTCCTTTGAGGCTCTCTGAGCTGCAGACACTCGTTCCTTCGGTCCTGCATCCAGGGTTAGTCCAAAACACAATAAAACAATAAAGTGTTAGTTTATACAGCCTTAGCTGTCTTGGTTCTGACTTTGGGCCTCCAAAATGGAGTCCTAGGTCGAACCGACGCCTACTGTTCCCTCGACGGGGAACGCGTCCTCACCTACTCCTCTCGGGAGAATTTACCTGATGCCAACCGTTCCTCTGGTTGGACTTTTGCCTGACGGTCCTTTGTCAGGTCTTGGATGCCGAGCTGCCCTTCGCTCGGTGCCTAGCATTCCTTTGCTAGGGCTTCAGTCCAGGCTGTCCTTCGCCTGGCGCCTAGCAGTCCTTCGCTAGGTCTTGGATACTGGCAGTCCTTCGCCAGTTGCCTAGCAGTCCTTCGCTAGGGCTTTTTACCCTGACATTCCTTCGCCAGTGCCTAGTAGTCCTTCGCTAGGGCTTTTTACCCTGGCATTCCTTCACCAGTGCCTAGCAGTCCTTCGCTAGGGCTTTTTACCCTGGCATTCCTTCGCCAGTGCCTAGCAGTCCTTCGCTAGGGCTTTTCCTGCACACTAGAGTAACTTGTTAGAAAACAAGTAAGACTTAACTTTTGACCTATGTTGCCATTATTAAAACACAGGTTTGACTTGGGTGCATTCTGCACCAACAGACTTTGATTTATACCACTAGCCAATTGTCCCATTTGCCTCTCGAGGTTTTGTATGGCGGGAAACATTTGTTGAAATATTTCTTCTACCCTCTGTTGTGGCACATTTCCTCCACTAGAGCTTCCATAGCCTCCTTGGTTAGCATAGTGCCTTGTTTGTCCTTGAAATGATGAAGTAGGTTGTTGAAATTGTTGAACTTGCTGAGATCCTTGAAAATAGGACTGTTGGGGCTGATAGGAGGGCTGAATTTGTTGTTGATAAGGCTGATAAGAGGGCTGGAATGTTGGTTGAATTTGCGGGGAATTATAGCCTTGAAAATTATGGTTCTGATAGGGAACTTGCGGTGGTGAGGACCGAAATTGCATAGGCTGGAAATTTGAATTCAAAGGCTGGAAACTTGGATTGTAAGGCTGTGAGGGTTGGAAATTTTGTTGGTTTTGAGGTTGAAATGGTTGAAATGCTTGGAAACCTTGCTGCCCTTGCTGAATTTGCTAGAATTGAGGCTGGAATTGCTGAAATTGGGGCTGAGATTGCTGAAATGTTGGCTGAATCGGCTGAAACTGGGGCTGGAAAACTTGCTGCGTTTGCTGGAACTGCTGTGATGTTTGCTAAAATTGCTGTTGTAAGGGGTTTTGTTGGTAGAAAGAATTCCCATATTTAAGATTTGGATGATCCCTCCAACCAGGGTTATAGGTAGAGGAGTAAGGGTTATTCCTAGTTTGAAACTGTCCCCTAACTAATGCCGCTACTGTCTCATCTTGTTGGAGGGTGGGACATGAATCTGAGTTGTGCTCTTGACTAGAGCAAATACTGCATACCCTCATCACTTGGCTTGTCTGTGGAGGTACTGAGGAGTTAGCATTTTGGCTTGAATTACTAAGACCCATTTGCTTAACCATCGATGTAAGCTCTACCAATGCATTCTTAAGCTTCCTTTGTTCATTAGAAGCCACCTGGACTTCATTAACTCCTCTAGTAGACAAAGCTCTGCTTCCGAACTGTTGTGAATTCTCAGCCATATTTGAAATAAGCTCCCTAGCTTGTTCTGGCATTTTGTTAACTAGGGCTCCTCCAGCTGCAGTATCTATCATAATTCTATCCATCTGCAATAAACCCTCATAAAAATACTGGATAAGTAACTGCTCACTGATCTGGTGCTGTGGGCAACTGGAGCAAAGCTTGTTGAATCTCTCCCAATAGTCATAAAGTGTCTCCCCCACCACTTGCTGAATGCCACAAATGGTTTTTCTAATGATTGCAGTTCTGGAGGCTGAAAATATTTCTCTAGAAACGCCTTCTTCATAGAAATCCAGCTAGACACATACCCAGTAGGTAAGTAGTAGAACCAGTCTTTTGCTGCTCCAGTCAGGGAAAAAGGGAAAGCTCTCAGCTTGATATCTTCTTCTGAAATTCCCTGAGGCTTCATGGTGGAGCATACAACATGAAACTCATGCAGGTGTCTATTTGGATCTTCTCCAGATAATCCTTGAAATTTGGGCAATAGGTGGATGAGTCCAGATCTGAGCTTAAAATCACCAGCCAGCTCTGGATAAGCAATACTGGAGTACTGGAAGGTATCATCTGGTGCTGCGAGTTCCTTCATAGTCTTCTGGTGGTATGCCATGATAATGCCTGAATGAGTGGGAAAGGTCTGAAGAGAAGGAATACCAATAGTCTCTGAAAGTATGCCCTGGTTCCTCCTTGCTATGAAAGTTCTCTCAATTTCAGAGTCAAATTCTTCGAGATCACCACCTGTAGACCTGGTCATAAAATCAAAAACAAATCACAGTAAAAGTATAAAGAAAGATGCAACAAGTAAAGTAAATCGCAAGATATAGCAGTAAGCACAAAAATGAATCAAGAAAGATATGAAATAAGCGTACAAGCAAAAATCAAACAACTCAACTAGTAGCTTCCCCGGCAACGGCGCCAAAAATTTTGATGAGCCCGAACTAGGTGTCACGAATGTGGGTCTCAAAATTTAGATATGTGTAAAGCTGGAAACCCTTTTTGCTATCAAAGAATGAAAACGTAGTAAAGGGGCCACAGGTCGTATTTTTCCTAGGGCTAGTTAAGGTTGCTTGATTCAAGCTCGAGTTTATGTGTCGTTGATATTTTTGGGTTTCAAATAAAATTTGGGTTTGGGTTGCAATTCAGAAATGAAACACAATGAAAAAGGAAAGAACTCAACTAAACGAACTAAACAAGGTATGACAATTGATGAACTTAACCAACGAACAACTCAATCAAAGCACTTAAACAATTTAGGAAAGCAAATCTGATTTCACATGCAAATCAATGCTAAGCAAAGGAATCAAAACAAGCTAAACTTCAATCGAAACTAATGCAAGAACTTCAAACCTAATTATAGAAATGAAACTTGATACTATTGCAGAAATGAAAATTTAAATGCAGTAACAAGCTAAACCCGAAATAAACTGATTTCAAACTCAATGACACACTAAAAATTTCACTCAACTTGACACCAAACACTGCCTAAACTACTCTTGATACAAGGTGCAGAATTCATCAACTTGATACACCAAAAATGAGAAAACTATTGGGCCAAATATGATTCTAACAACCCAGGAATGAAACTAATCGATCAGGTTTAGAAAGCAAGGCTATTAGTGAATAAGTTTGCAAGAGATGAAGGAAGAAATTAAGCCTCCAACTGCAGATCGAAATCAGACACAACCTGAAGCAAAAATCGAAACTGAAATACAGAACAAGATGTGCAGAAATTCAACAACAGAGCAAATGCAGAAACAATTTGATCAGGTGGAAATCTGAGGCAATGGTTCACCAAACAAGAACCTCTTGATGTGCTGAAATCTAGAATGCAGAAACGAAACTCTAGAATGCAGAAATAGATTTGGAGAATGCAGAAATAAAGTCGGCACGCAATCTGAAATTGGCACGCAAGTAATAAAGTGTAAACTAATTGAAATTAATTCTGATTGTTCACTAAACAAACTCCCTAACTACTTAACTTGAAGAATTGAAGCTTAACTACTGCAGAAACAATTCAGAAATGAAAATTACAGCAGCTGATACAAGATTCAAACTGAAAATGAACTGCAGAAATGAAAATTACAGCTAAAAACAGAAATGAAATAAGAAAACTAAGTCTCAGTCACTCCCTTAGCTCAAGAACTCCTTGCTCGTCACACAAGGATGAGCCTCGAACCCCTAAGCTCAACAAATCAATGGAAAAACAGTCTCGGCGAATCAATCCAGCTTCCACTCTGATCCAAGCTAAAAACCTATTCGATTTCCTTAATCTACCCTTGTCCAATCGCGCTGATGGTGTGGGGATGAACCGAGCACTCCAGAGAACCCCTCCATATGGCTCAGATGGATGACGGATGGAACAAAACCGAGATTAAGGCAATCGATGGCAGAACTGAGGAAACCCTCACTCGGCTCTGTTCTTGGCCAATTCGGAGCTGAAATCTTCACGGTAATAGCTTCCCAAGGATCTAGAACGTGATCTAATGGAGGAATTGAGGTGGTCGCGCCCCTTAGATGAAGAAATTGAAGAAAAACTCGAAGAACGGCTGAAGAAGATGAAGGCTTCCGGCGAAGATGCGACAAGCTGCAATGGGAGGAATTTTTGATTAAATACTTTGAAATGAACGCCCAGATTGTTCAGGTCAAATCCAATGGTTGATCTTTGTCCGATCTGAGCCAAACTTTGATGATGTTGATCAAGGGTCAGGATCTACCTCCCAGTAGCTCGGATCCACCAGATTTGCAACGGATGACCCATATCAACCTAATCTTTGAATGGACAGTCTAGAGCCCTCTGAGCTTGATCCAACGGTTGAACGATCTCTGATTTGGATGAAAATCTCAGATCTTGATCTGAGTGCTTGATTAGCCTTAACCCTAGCTCAGATCACCTCAAAGGTTCTCAGATGGCTTAGATCTAGCCGTTTTTGAATCGGACGACCCAGATTAATCTGAAGCTTGATCACTCGATCCGGGTCCACTTCCGACTCAAGTTTGACCCAGCATGCCCTAGGTCCATGATTCTTTCATGCCTATAAAAATAGATCAAAAATTTAGTGGCCAAATAATTCAAATGTATAAAGATTTACAATTAAGTTCAAAATAGCAGTAATTTCTAGAACCTAGAATAAATGCAAGATTAAGCAAATAAAATATGGGTCAAACTTGAATTTTAGCAACTAAAATGATCAACAAAATGATACCTATCATGAGACCAGACATTGGAAGCGGAATTACAAACTCTAGCTAGAGAAAGTAAAGAAGAAAAGAAGTAAGACTTCTGCCTCAGGTATTTTTGTTTTAGAAGTCAATCTATCTATTTCTTCTTCTTGGTTATTAGATACCGGTTGTGCATCTCACATTTGTACTAATGTGCAAGGCCTTCGAAGAGCTAGATCGTTAACAAAGGACGAAGTGGACCTACGAGTAGACAATGACACAAGAGTTGCTGCTATAACTATAGCAATATATTTCTTGTCTTTATCCACTGGGCTTATCTTAGAACTAGAGGAGTGCTTTTATAAACCTGCACTAACTAATAACATAATTTTTGTATCTTATTTGGACAAGAAAGACTTTTCATTAATCATAAAGGATCAATGTTATTCTATAATGTTAAATGACTTGTAGTGCACAACTTATGAATGGACTCTATATTCTAGACTTAGAGAATTCAATCTATAACATAAATATCAAACGGTTCAATCCAAATGATTTTAACCAAACGTATCTCTGGCATTGTCGCTTAGGTCATATAAATGAGAGTCGCATATCCCAGCTCTATAAGGATGGACTACTGGACTCATTTGATTTTGAATCGTATGAGACATGTGAATCTTGTATTCTAGGCAAGATGACCAAGACTCCATTTAGTGGACACGATGAAAGAGCGACAGACTTGTTAGGACTCATACATACTGATGTATGTGGCCCATTCAATATCGTAGTAAGAGGAGGTTATTAATACTTCATCACTTTCACTGATGATGTTAGTAGATACAGCTATATGTATCTCATGAAACATAAGTCAGAATCCTTTAAAAAGTTCAAAGAATTCAAGCATGAAGTACAATACCAACTTGGCAAAAGTATTAAGATGCTTCGATCAGATCGAGGTGGTGAATTTAGTCAAGGGTTTCGTAATCATCTAGCAGAGTGTGGGATTATATCCTAACTCACTCCACCTTGAACTCCACAATGGAATGGTGTGTTGGATCGATAGAGTACGATAGAGGGGGGGTGAATATCGTAAAACCGTTTCGGATTATAAGATAGAGAATACATAGCGAAAATTAAAACAACAAACGCGAACACAAGGTTTTTTACTTGATTCGAAGTCGCGGTCGGCTCCTACACCAAGGCCCACGGTCCTTGACCGTTTACTGCGAGCAATTCTATAAGCGCAAAGTTTTACAGAAAGTTGTACAGTAGTATTGCAGTAAAAACAAAAGTCTAACTCTTCGTTACCGACGCCCGTTGTAGATCGTTCTTCGGTGCATAGGGTCGTCGTCGGAGCTAGGACCTTGAGATCAGAAGTTTCCGGAGCAGAGCGCTTGAGCGAAGAGTATTGAGGCGTTGAAAAAATGTGTTCAGAAGCCTTGGGGGTCGAGCCCCTTTTATAGTGCACCTGGGGGCGCCCTCCACGTGTCTCTCGATCCGCAAACCTTCATCCGGAACTCGGTCAGCCCTTATCCCTCCAGGATCGGGCTCGAGGTTTGACGGGGGCGCCCGGGACACAGAGGGTGCCCTGCTTGACTTGGTCTTGCTGGCTTCTCGGCTAACTTCAATCCAATTGCTTCGTTGGCTTGGACCCAGGGCGCCCGAGGCATTCGGGGCACCCGGGACCATGGGGGCACCCGGGAGCTTGGGGGCGCCTGGCCCAGTGAGCTTCCGAAGTGTTTTCTTGCTCAACAGGTTTGATATGGTGCTTCCTGCACCAACATGGTGTGTCCGAGCAGAGAAATCATACTCTATTAGATATGGTATGATCGATAATGAGTCAGACAGATCTTCCTACATCCTTCTGAGGATTTGCACTAAAGACGACTCTTTTCACACCTAACCGAGCTCCATCAAAGGTCATCATAAAGACATCATATACGATATGGACTGGGAAAAGTCCCACAATGTCTTTTATGAGGATTTGGGGTTGTGAGTCTTATGTTCGACGTCAAGTCTCAGATAAACTTGGACCCAAATCTGATAAGTGTTATTTTGTAGGATATCCCAAGGAAACAAAGGGATATTACTTATACAATCCCACACTAGGCAAAGTGTTTGTCGCTAGAAATAGCATTTTTTCTCGAAAGAGAGTTTATTTCTAGAAGAAATAGTGGGAGTAAAATCCATCTTGAAGAAGTTCAAGATGCAGATAATACTGTGGCCTTGATGGATATTAAACAGACACCACAAAGTATTGTGGATCATGAGATTGTTGCATAAGAAGTTGTGAAGCAACAACCTGTTCAAGTAGACCAACTTCTTCGCAGATCTGATAAGATACGTCGTCGGCCTGAGAGATATTCATTTCTCTTGTCTGACCATGATGACATTATGCTTGTTGAGTTGAATGAGTCTACATCCTATCAAGAAGCTATGATGAACCTAGATTCTGAGAAATGGCTAGAGGCCATGAAGTCCGAAATGAAATCCATGTACACTAACCAAGTATGGACTTTGGTTGATCCAGCTGAGGGAATTAAACCCGTTGGGTATAAGTGAGTCTTTAAAAGAAAGACTGACATGGATGGTCTTATGCATACCTATAAAGGGTGATTGCTAGCTAAAGATTTCAAGTAGATTCATGGTATCGACTATGATGAAACCTTTTCACCAGTTGCGGTGCTTAAGTCTATTCGGATCATGCTTGCTATTGCAGTTTACCATGATTACGAGTTCTGACAGATGGATGTTAAAATCACATTCCTAAATGGGAATTTACTCGAGGATGTGTACATGACACAACCTGAGAGTTTTGTAGATCCAGAGCATGCTGGAAAGGTATATAAGTTGCAAAGATCCATTTATGGCATAAAGCAAGTTTCTCGAAGATGGAATCTTCGATTCGATGATGCAATCAAAGCGTTTGGTTTTATCAAGAATGAAGATGAACCCTGTGTCTACAAGAGAGTTAGTGGGAGCACAATTATCTTCCTGATCTTGTATGTGGATGACATACTCCTCATTAGAAATGATATCCCTTCATTACAGTTTGTGAAGACGTGGCTAGGGAATTGTTTCTTAATGAAAGACTTAGGTGAAACAACCTATTGGATAGCTTGGCGGGTTTCCTAAGCGAATACCGGGTCGACTATGGGAAACCTCTCCATGTCCACGGATTAAAAAATTTAATCCGAATGGAGACCTATCTCCCAAACAACCGTCTCGTCGTCGTACTAATTGATCCGAGTTACAACTTGGCCAAACATGATGCTCAAGCCTTGTAACTTGCCTAACCAATTAGTCGCGAAAAAGACGACGAATGGATCGCCGGTTTTTGTATTTATTATCGGGGTCTATGACATGATTAATTATCACAATTAATTATCAAATAATTAACACAAAGATAATTAATCAACCACATAAAATGATAGAAATCAATGAGCCGTAAGAGAAGATTATACCTCTCGTTACCTCGCGATTTTCTATTGTATGACCCTTCCCTCTTGAATGACGTGTGGGCGATGATCTACCAAGAACCGGAGTCACCAAGGGCCACTCAACACCACGTCCTTCCACTAGCCGAAACCCTAGAGCTAGGGTTTTTGCTGACAAGCCTTCTTCTCCTCCTCCCTTGCGCCGCCAGCCTAGACCCGACCACGGTTCGGAACCGCCGGTTCGACGGTTCGTGGGAGGTTGCCCCTTAACCTTAACTGCCCAAGCCGATTACAGTTCAAGGTTCGAAACCACCGGTTCACGGTTCGCCATGGATCGCCACAGTTCGAAATTATTATATTAAAAAAAATAAAAATTAAATTTAAAATATAAAATTTATTAAAAAAAAGCTTGCACTTATATAAGTTGCCTACGTATCCCCTTAGGGTGTCGGGGAATCAAAGCCCACGTAATTCTTTTACATTTTTACCCTTTTATAATATTTATCACTCACTTCCATTTCCTCCCGTTCCCGTTGTATTTGTTCCTTCGGTATCAAATTCTTCGACTTCGTCTTTTGAAAGTTGCATTCCTTGGATTCTTTTCTCGGCTTTGGTCCAATCGTCTAGTAATGCTTGAGCTTCCAATGAGTCGGGAGACATAGTTGATCGCCGTTCATCTAATATATTGCCGCCGGCACTGAACGTCTACTCCACAACAACAGTTGACACTGGAGAAGCTATTTCTTTTGTGATCACGGAGAGAACGGGAAAGCTTTGAGGCTTCTGTGACCACCACTTCAAGATATCGAAATCTTCGCTATCTGCTTCATTAAAATCAAAGGAAGTCGTAAAATAATTCTCAAGTTCCTGTGTGGAACTTGAGGATCCTCGTGGACGTTTCGTCCGTTCTTTTAATAAAAGTTGTACTTTTGTAAGTTTTAAATTAGTAGTAGTAGGTTGTTGTGTTTCAGAAATATTAGTTTTTATTCCATATTTAACATAATATTGATTATAAAGATCATATAAATAATTTCTAATATTATATATAATATTAACTAGATCCGGAGAAAAAGAATCTTTAATAGGAATTAAAGCGTCATAATATAAAGTTAACATTTATTGTAAAACTTCTAATTTAAATCTAGGATCTAAAGCAAATGCAATTATATAAATTTCAGGAATAAAATAAAAATATTTTTCCCATTTAGTTTTCATAGCTAATATGCATAAAGTTAAAACTTCATTATTGACATGTTCATTTAATATTAATACTATACTACAAAAATTCACTAAAATTAAATGAGTAGTGGGATAATAAACACCGAAAAGTTATTTAGTTGTATCGTTAAATACTTTTAAAATTTTACAAATATTACTACAAATATTTCATTATTATGAAAATAAATATATATTAGTATTACTATTTTGTGTAAAAAATAAACATAATAAATTTTTATATTGAAATGAATCTTGTAATAATTGATATGTTGAATTCCAATGTGTTGGAACATCACGTGGAAATTTTTTAGGTCTCATTCCATTAGCTTTACAAAATCTACTCCATTGTTCATCATAGATGGATGCGACCATAAATATGAAATTGCGATTCTAATTAGTTGAATATAATTTTCTAAAAGTTTTAATCCATCTTGAACACATAAATTTAAAACATGACATACACAACGAATATGAAAAAATAAACCACCAATAACAGGTTGACAAACAAATTTTAGTTCATCTATAGAAGCGGTATTAGAACTAGCATTATCTAATGATATTGAAAATATTTTATGAGTCAATCCATATTCTCCTAAAATTAAACATAATAATTGTGCAATGTTATGGGCAGTATGTGATTAATCAAAAACTCTATAAGCTAACAATCTTTTTTGGAGGATCCAAGAGTTATCAATCCAATGGCATATCACACCCATATAAGAATGAGTTTGCCAATGATCACTCCAAATATCAGAACATAAAGAAACTTTATTATTTAATTTACTAAATTCATCAATTTAATTTTTTTATCTTGTTTTACTAATCTTTTAATTGTACAAGTTAGTGTAGTCCTAGGAATACGTTTAGCTACTGGATTAAGAGATTCTTTACAAAAATTTTCAAATGTGCATTTAGATCCAAAACTAAAAGAAAGATGTTCTACAGAAACAAATTTAGCTAATGATTCTCTTAATTTATTATCCGAATATAAAAATAAACTAGAATCAGTACTACTACCACTAGAAAATTTGATAATTGTGTTTGAGAGCGGTCAAGCCCATATTCCGTCGGGTGCTTCGTTTCTACATGTCATTTCAACGACCCATAGCCGCCGCCACCTTAGAATTTGTAGGAAGCATTGCAATGCTTACATTTTGCATGCAATTCTCCTGATGGAAGTGTGACCTTCTCAAAAATTTTAGTGAAAATAGAAGATTTTAAAGGAGGATTTTCCCGAACCTTAGAAGTAATTGTATCGGTACTTCCTTGCATTTCGGGCATCGAAGGGTGTTGGGGCTGAGCCTCGGTCTCATCATCGGTGGATTGAATTTGAATGTTGGGATCCTCATATGCTATTTCTTTTCCCCTCTAAGATCGATATGATGAAGCTCCGTAACCACCTTCCATTATCGTCGAAAGATGAAGAACGCGTAGTGAAGTTGAGACTTGAGATTTGAGAATAAGAGATTGAGAGAAGAGAAGATATGTATGAAAATGATGAAATGAACTCGCTATTTATAGAGTTTGGATCATAACGGTCACTAAATCATAGTCATTGATCAAACAATGGTCAAATGATCTCAACCATTGAAAAAAAAACAAAAAAAACCCCAACGACACTGAACCGGCGGTTCGACGGTTTTCATCTGCCCCGAACCGGAACCGGCCTGGCATCCTACCAGGCTAGTTCTGGTTCGACCCGGCGAACCGGGTCAATGGGCCATCTGGCCCGTTGACCCGGGCTGGTTCCGGGCCGGGTCCGGGCTGAACCCGGCCCGTGGGTAGGTTTATGCCGGACACTCCAAGAACTCCAAGGTGTGCCGGCCACAAGCTCTCAGATCAGAGAAGGTAATGGAAGATGAAGAAGTAGAAGAGGAAGGAAGAAGAAGTCCTTCCCAAAACCCGCCGACCTCTCTCTTTTGCTTCCTCACCGCCGGCGCCGCAAGAAAACACTCCTTGTCGCCGGCCAACCTCTTGTCTTCTCCTTTATCGTGCTCGCACAAGAGAGGGAGAAGAGAGGAAGGGAACAAGAGGAAGACCAAGCTTTTTCCTCTTCCCAACCGAACTCCTCTTCTTCTTCTCCACCGGAGCTGCCCAACCCTAAGAGAGAGGGAGAGGAAGAGAGAATAGGAGAGAGGGACCCCGAGTTTGTTGTGTGTTAGATAGCCTTGGTTTCATGACACCATGGGGTATTTATAGGGCTACAATAGGGACCATGAGGAGAAGTTGGGTCTTAGCCACCTAATGGATCAAGGCCCAATCCATTAATAAAGAGTCATTCCACTAAAGACTCTTCATTGAACTACCTCACCAACCCCCATATTTACATATGAGCTCCACCGATTATGAGTACAATTTCTCCCCGTGCTTAAGATATTGAGGGGGCACTTGGTATATATTCGGTAATGGAAATGGTAATGGGTATTGATTGAGGGGTTTATGGGTTTAGTGATATCCTAGTGGGGGTTGGGTTATCAAATCAAGGGTATCATATCCATATTTTGATTCCGATTCTCATATACCAAGCATCATAAATGGGAATGAAATTATTTCATTCCCATTCCCACCTTCTAAACCTGCTTACCAAGCGCCCCCTAAATGTCTGTTGATTAATTTAAATTACTGATAATTTTAATTAATCAACATCTAACTCCTTGATTAGTACCACTCATCCTTATTATCATGTTGGACCAAGTCCATCTGCAGGATTTAACATGATGAACCTTATGAGCTCATCAAGGGGGGCATCATCATCCCGACTCACCAGAATACGGTTTCCGTCTATAATCAACAGCACACCATGTCAATAATATTATTTCCCAATTTATCGGGCCTATCGATTTAACAGAATAAATCTCGCCCATTGGTAAATCAAACAAATAAATACTAAGTACATGTGCCCATTATTATATCGGCATTCAGAGCATGCACTCCATAATAAACTGAGGTCTGATCCAATTATAAAGTCAGTATAAATTGAATCACCTCTATGTCGGTCCTGCTCAATGCACACAAAGTGCACTAGTGTAATTCTACTACAATCATCCCGATGGTTTGTCCAATTTCATCTTGGTTGTGAGCCTCTACTTATACTTTATAAGGGATCGATAACATGATCTTCTGTGTGACACCACACACCATATTATCTACAATGTTAAGTATCAGACATTTATGCATATACTAATATAAACATGCAACAGTGATCTTGTGTTTCTCTTCCAAAATATAGATGTCTTATACAAAAGGCAAGACTTTTAGTATATATCCTAACAATCTCCCACTTATACTAAAAGACTCTGCTATCCTCACAATGTCATACATCTTACTCCCATATCCTCCACATGCCTAAAAGCTCTCGCTATCAAGGCCTCAGTGAAAGGATCTGCCAGGTTGTCCTCTGATGTAATCTAGGTGACAACAATTTCTCCTCGCTTAGGTGGTACTTGCGCTCTATGTGTTTACTCGTTTTATAGGCTCATGGTTTCTTCGAGTTTGCAACTGCACCACTATTATCACAACAAATTGTGATATCTCTGGGCAAACCAGGAATCACATCCAAGTCCATCATGAGGTTCCTAAACCATACAACTTCCTTTCATCGCCTCAGAGGCTGCCACATACTCAGCTTCCATGGTGGAGTCCGCCACGCATTTCTGCTTAACACTCCTCCATACTATGGTTCCACCTCCTAAAGTAAACACAAAACCCCGTGGTAGACTTACTTTTGTCCCTATCCAATTGGAAATCTTAATCCGTATAACCCACAGGGAGTAATTGGTTTGCCCGGTAAACCAGCATATAATCCCTGATCCTTCTCAGGTACTTCAGTATATGCTTTACCGCACTCCAATGTCCCTGTCCAGGGTTACTCTGATATCTGCTAACCTGCCCTCGAAAAGTAGATATCCGGTCTCATACACAGCATAGCATACATGAGGTTTCCTATAGCTGATGCATAAGGAACTGTTTTCATCTCCTCCATCTCCTTTGATGTTATAGGAAACATCTCCTTAGATAGAGGAACTCCATCCCTGAAAGGTGCAAAACCTTTCTTGGAGTTTTCCATGCTAAAACGAGCTAGGACAGTGTCTATGTATGAAGCTTGGGATAAGCACAATATCCTTTTCTGGCGATCCCTTATAATCTTGATCCCAAGGATATGCCCTGCTTCTCCCAAGTCCTTCATATCAAACTGTTTGGATAACCATACCCTTACGTCTGATAATACTTTGACATTGTTGCCAATGAGCAAAATATCATCTACGTATAGTACAAGAAATACCACTACGTTTCCGTCACATCTCTTATATACACATGACTCATCCGGACTTTGAATAAATCCATATGGCTAGATTACCTCATCAAAGCGGATGTTCCAAGATCTTGAAGCTTGCTTCAATCCATAAATGTATCGATTAAGCTTGCACACAAGATGCTCTTTGCCCTTCGCAATGAATTCCTCTAGTTGCTTCATATAGATGGTCTCCTCACAACTTGTGTTAAGGAAAGCTGTCTTGACGTTCATTTGTCATACCTCATAATCCATATGAGTGGCAATAGATAAGAGAATCCGGATAGACTTAAGTATGGCTACCGGCGAAAAGGTCTCCTCATAATCGATACCCTCTTTCTGAGTATACCCTTTTGCAACAAGTATAACTTTAAAGGTCTCAACCTTCCTATCTGCTCCTCTTTTTCTCTTGTAAATCCACTTGCATCCAATGGCTTTTATACCATTAGGTGGTTCTACTAGCTCCCAGATGTGATTAGAATCCATAAATTCTATCTTAGAATTCATTACCCTTTGCCAAGATACCGTATCTTTATCTTGGAGTGCCTCGTCATAGGTCCAGGGATCAGGCTCATGTTCGCCAGGGACCAAGTCCTAAGACTCTCCCAAGAACATGAATCTCTCAGGTTGTCTAACAACCCTCCCATTGCGACGAGGTACCACCTGTATATCTTCTGTGATACGCGGTGCAGTGACTTGTGGTATATCCTCTTGTACTGTTGGTACTAAGGTCGAAACACCCCCTCTTAATTCCTCAAGAACAAGTCTACTATTGGGCTTGTGGTTCATCACATAGTCTTCCTCTAAGAATCAGACATTCATGCTAATGATTACCTTCTGATCCTTAGAAGTATAGAACAGACCACCTTTCGCCCCTCTAGGATAGCCTACGAACAAGCACACTTCTGTACGAGATTACATCTTATCAGTATCTCCCTTTAGCACATGTACTATACTACCCCAAATTCGAATATGTCCTAGACTATGCTTTCGCCCAGTCCACAATTCTGTGGGAGTAGAGGGTACTGACTTAGATGGTACCAAGTTCAGTATGCACGCTGTCGTTTCTAGAGCATATCCCCAGAACGAATTTGGCAACTCGGAGTAGCTCATCATCAATCTAACCATCTCCATAAGAGTCCTATTTCTTCGCTCTACTACACCGTTCTGTTGGGGTGTATCAGGTGCAGACAATTAGGATTGAATCCCAGCCTCTGATAAGTAAGTCCTAAACTCTCCCAATAGGTACTCGCCGCCACGATCTGATCGTAATGTCTTGATACTTTTACCTTGATGTTTCTTTACATCAGCCTTGAATTCTTTGAACTTATCAAAGCATTTAGACTTGCGGCACATCAGGTAAATGTACTCATACCTTGAATAATCGTCTATAAAAGAGATGAAGTATTCAAAGGCACCTCTAGCCTGGATAGACATAGGACCACACAAATCAGAATGAACCAACTCTAATACATCTTTGGCCCTACACCCCTTGGCCTTGAAAGACCTCTTAGTCATTTTACCTTCCAAGAAAGATTCACAGGTTGGGAAGTCTTCCACCACCAATGAACCCAAGGGTCCATCAGCTATCAACCTTTGAATCCTACTAAGGTTAATATGACCAAGTCTTAGATGCCAAAGATATGTTTGGTTCATCTTCGAAGGTTTTTTCTCTTAAGGTTAGATGATGAGTTATTAACTTCTACTTACATCGTGGGAGATTTTGGTTCTAAAGTATACAAATTTCCAACTAATTTACCTGAACATATAATCTCTCTATTCCTTTTTATAACAACACGGTCATTAAAAGTAATAGAATATCCATCCTTTATTATTTTAGAAACCGAAACAAGGTTCTTTCTAAAACTAAGTATATAAAGGCAATTTCTTGAAACCAAAACTTTATTCCTCTCAAAAGACAAATAAACATCTCTCACTGCAATAGCTGCCACCTCTGTAGCATTGCCTATGTAGACGGTAATCTCTCCATCAGCTAGTCATCGGGTTTCCTGAAACCCCTGTAAAGAATTGTAGACATGATCAGTGGCTCCCGTATCTACACACCAGGTACCGGTAGATATCACTGCTAAGCATGTTTCAACAACTAAACAAAAGATATACCTTTGTCTTAATGACGAGGACAACCCGCCTTACAGTGTCCAGTCTGCTTGCACGTGAAGCAGTTGCCTCTCAGCTTCTTCACGCCAGTCCGAGGTGCCTGAGATCCTGCCGCCTTCTTGGCCCTACCTTATTTCTTCTTGTTCTTGCCTTTCGGCACAGAAGTAGAAACCCTCTGAGTAACCAAGGCATGAGAACTCTTACGAAAAAACCCCTCTGTCGCCTAGAGTTCTGCCAGAAGTTCCCCCAACGTATATGTACGCTTGTTCATATTGTAGTTCAGGCGAAACTGCTCAAAACTCCTAGGCAGAGACTTGGAGAATGATATCGACCTGGGTTTCCCCATTGATCTCCACTCCAAGGACTTCAATCTCATTCAGATGAGCTATCATTTTCAGAACATGATCCCTCACAGGTGTTCCCTCAATTATGATAGTCGTCATCAAGTTCCTCATCGCATCCTGCCTAGCGGCCCGATTCTGGTGTCCGAAGAGTTCCTTGAGGTTGAGCATCATGTCATAAGCAATGGGCATGACCTGATGTTGATGTTGCAATACATTTTACATAGAAGCCAAAATATAACACCGCGCCATCTCATCTGCCTTGACCCACTTCTTATAATGCTCCCTCTCCTCTTCACCGGAATTCTAGCTAGGCTTTTCAGGACATTCCTCAAAGAGTACATATTTGTACTCCTCCGCAGTTAGGACAATGTCCAGGTTTCATTTCCAATCTATGTAGGTAGGGTTCGTAAGTTTATTTTCCTTAAGTATTGTAGCTAGTGGGTTGAAAGCTATTTTGAAAATAACCTAAGAATCACAACTTTAGATTTCAAGAAATATTGATTCCTCAAAACAATAAATTTGAAATCAACCAACACCTCAAAACACCGTGAATTTCGCATGCCACGATAGTGTGGACGTATACAAATTCTATATTTGTAAGAGGAGGTTTTTGACAAACTTTTTGACAACCTAACTTTTTGGCAAATACAATTAATAGTTGGTCCCCTTCGGCCCTACAAATAATAGCAGTGACTCTGATGGGGAGGATACTATTATTTGCATCTAAGTGTTTACCGTTACACGATACTAAGAAAATTATCTCGGATTATGTGTCGCCCGATGGGGAAAATCACACGCTCCTAAATAATTTTCTATAATCATGTCTGACCCAGTGATCCGCAGAACAAGCCCATCCGATGGGGAGGAAGACATTCAGAGCTGACGCGTAGGCTTGTTCGCATCACTTGTCAAATTAGTAATGGAGGTCACGGAACCCTTAGGGTCCCTCTCCCACTTAGTTATTTATAATGATGAATTTTCCATGCACGCACGACAAGCACATAAACTAAAACAATAAATAAGAAAAATTCTAAATTTTTTCAACTATCATGGCTTTAGTCTCCAATGCGCCTCCAGTCGTGTCGCCACCTCGTCCGCTCATCCCTACACCATACGCAAGCCACCATTGAAGGGATCTCTGAGCCGAGATGAAAAGCTATTTATTTATATCCATCTATCCTATACTCCAACAAAGGAGTGTACATAACATCTAGATCGAAAGTAAATAAAAGCGCGGCTAAACAGGTGTCGTATTTAATTTAAAAAAATTAAATACTAATTTAGCCTCGTCAACCCCGAGGATTCAAATAATTACAACCATGCACAACTAATCACATACACACATTATTTAAGTCATAATAGTTGGAATCTCATGTCTGCAACCAAAGAGTTAGCCTACGCACATCCTACTATTATCCGACAAAGATAAAATACATGATAAAATATAAAAAGTAACCGAATCCTAAACACACAAAATCGGAAACCTCAGCTCTGATACCAGTTGTTGGATAGCTTGGCGGGTTTCCTAAGCGAATACCGGGACGCCCATGGGAAACCTCTCTATGTCCACAGATTAAAAAATTTAATCCAAATGGAGACCTATCTCCCAAACAACCGTTCGTCGTCGTACTAATTGATCCAAGTTACAACTTGACCAAACATGATGTTCAAGCCTTGTAACTCGCCTAACCAATTAGTCGCAAAAAAGAAGACGAGTGGATCGCTGATTTTTGTGTTTATTATCGGGGTCCATGACATGATTAATTATCATAATTAATTATCAAATAATTAACACAAAGATAATTAATCAACCACATAAAATGATAGAAATCAAAGAGTCGTAAGAGAAGATTATACTTCTCATTACCTCGCGATCTTCTATTGTATGACCCTCCCCTCTTGGACGTCATGTGGGCGACGATCTACCAAGAACCGGAGTCACCAAGGGCCACTCAACACCACCTCCTTCCACTAGCCGAAACCCTAGAGCTAGGGTTTTCGCCGGCAAGCCTTCATCTCCTCCTCCCTTGCGTCGCCGGCCACTCCAAGACCTCCAAGGTGCGCTGACCACAAGCTCTCAGATCATAGAAGGTAATGGAAGATGAAGAAGTAGAAGAGGAAGAAAGAAGAAGTCTCTTCTTCTTCCCAAAACTCGTCGGCCTCTCTCTTTTTCTTCCTCACAGCTGGCGCCGCAAGAAGACACTCCTTGCCATCGACCAACCTCTTGTCTTCTCCTTTGTCATGCTAGCACAAGAGGTTGAGAAGAGAGGAGGGGAACAAGAGGAAGACCAAGCGTTTTCCTCTTCCCAACCGAACTCCTCTTCTTCTTCTCCACCGGCGCCGCCCAACCCTAGGAGAGAGGGAGAGGGAGAGGGAGAGGAAGAGAGAATAGGAGAGAGGGACCCCGAGTTTGTTGTGTGTTAGATAGTCTTGGTTTTATGATACCATGGGGTATTTATAGGGCTACAATAAGGACCATGAGGAGGAGTTGGATCTTGGTCACCTAATGGATCAAGGCCCGATCCATTAATGAAGAACCATTCCACTAAAGGCTCTTGATTGAACTACCTCACCAATCCCCATATTTATATATGAGCTTTACCTATTATGAGTACAATTTCTCCCCGTGTTTAAAATATCGAATGCTCGTTGATTAATTTAAATTACTGACAATTTTAATTAATCAACATCTAACTCCTTGATCAGTACCACTCATCCTTATCATCACGTTGGACCAAGTCTACCTGCAGGATTTAACATGATGAACCTTATGAGCTTATCAAGGGGGCATCATCATCCTGACTCACCAGGACACGGTTTCCATCTATAATCAACGACACACCATATAAATAATATTATTTCTCAATTTACCGAGCCTATCGATTTAGCAGAATAAATCTCGCATATTGGTAAATCAAAGAAATAAATACAAAGTACATGCACCCATTATTATATCGGGATTCAGAGCATGTACTCCATAATAAACTGTGGTTTGATCTAATTATAAAGTCAGTATAAATTGGTTCACCTCTATGTCGGTCCTGCTCAATGCACACAAAGTATAATTCAAGACAAACCACACCTATAAGGGACCAACAACATGATCTTCTGTATGACACCACACACCATATTATCTACAATGTTAAGTATCCGACATTTATGCATATACTAATATAAACATGCAACAGTGATCTTGTTATTCTCTTCCAAAATGTAGATGTCTTGTACAAAAGGTATGACTTTTAGTATACATCCTAACACAGCCTATATCCTAGGCATCAAGATCTATAGAGATAAATCTAAGAGATTGCTTGGTTTAAATCAGAGTACATATATTGACAAGGTGCTTAATTGTTTTGCCATTTAGAATTCCAAAAAGGGATTTCTGTCGATGTCACATGGTATGAGCCTTTTGAAGACTTAATGTCCCTCTTCTAAGGAGGAGAGATATCGCATGGATTAGATCCCTTATACATCCGCTATAGGGTCTATCGTGTACGTTATGCTTTGTACTCGTGCAGATGTTTCGCATGCTTTGAGCATGATTAGCAGATACCAGTCAGATCCAGGTGAAATTCACTGGACAGCTGTCAAGAATATTCTTAAGTACTTACGAAGGACAAAAGAAGATTTCTTGATATTTGGAGGCAATGAGGAGCAAGCTATAAAGAGATATAGTGACGCAAACTTCCAAACTGACAGGGATGATTTCAAATCGCAGTCAGGGTATGTATTTTGCTTGAATGGTGGCACTGTGAGCTGGAAGAGTTCGAAGCAGGACACAGTCGCAGATTCTACAATAGAGGTCGAGTATATTGCAGTGTCTGATGCAACAAAAGAGACTGTTTAGATCCGAAAGTTCATTACAGAGCTTGGTGTAGTTCCTAGTATAGCAGACCCGATAGACCTCTATTGTGACAACAATGGGGCTATTGCACAGGCTAAGGAACCTCACTCTTATCAGCGGACCAAACACATACTACGGCGCTTCCATCTCATTCGAGAGATCATCGATAGAGGAGATGTTAGGATATGTAGAGTACCCACTGATGCTAAAATTACAGATCCTTTGACTAAGGCTTTGGCAGAGAAGAAACATGATCGTCACAGTAGGCCACTGAGTATTAGATATTACAGTGATTGACACTAGTGCTAGTAAGAGATTGTTAGTAGGATCCGTAGAGCCAATTATGTGATAATTGACTAGGGACCTTTTGTATCATATTCTATCATTAATAAAGACATGTTTGGTTATTATACTTACTTTATATTTGTGACAAATAACTAAGTATAATAATGCCCTTGGGTAGTAGGTTTTTATTTACATAATATCGATTGGTTGAATCGATAGTGAAATGATGTAGAGAATACTATACTAAACCATTCCTAGTCAAGCATTAATATTCAAAGACAATATTAATGCATGGAGACTAGCATGTAGGTCAATTGATGACTTGAGCTCACAAGTCATGGATATATGATATCAAGTTGACACATGAGTATATATTAGAGAATGTGTACTAAATCGACCCGCCATGAGAAAGATTCATAGATTGTCATATGAGTGTCATAAACTTTCTCATGTGACTATTAGTATGAATAGTCCTTAGACCTAAAATCACTACGGTTCCTTACATTAGGAGTTATGTACTTTGGTATCGTCAAACGTCACCTGTAACAGGGTAGACTATAAAGACAATCACTGGGTATGTAATGAATTATGCAGAGGGATGTGAGTGATATAGATGGGATCTATCCCTCCCATATGACGGAAGTGATATCTGTGGGTCCCTTGATCGAGTAAGACTACTAAAATGCATGACCATGCTTAAATGAGTCAATATGAGATATTGAGCTCATTTGTTTGAGTGAGTCTACTCGAGGATCAAGAAACACAAAGATTTATCGAGGATGACACGGTCTATGCCTCATTGGTCAATCAAGATATCAAGGATAGAAAGACAAGACCATATATTGTTATAGTCACAGAGGTTAAATCGGATCTTGACTTTCTCATCACTTGGGTAGCAATGATGTATTGCTAGATGCCGCTCATTGCTTATGTGTTTAAAGTGGTTTAGACACATTGCCAATGTTACGAGAATCTATTGGGTCACATACTAAGACGAGGCTTCGGAGATTAATTGATCTTAGTTTGACTAAGATTTAATCCGAATTGGATTAATTGAGTTAGACTCAAGTGAATCCAATTGGATTATGGGATTGAAATCTAATTTGAGTTTGACTCATTTAGATTAGACTTAACCACATTTGAATAATATATTAATTCATTAAAATATTTAATAAATTAATAATAAAGAAAAATGAAAAATTTATCTTCATTGGATGAAGAGAAGTTGAAGAGTCACATGAGAAAATATGCTCTAATTGGATTTTTATTGGCATTAATGGAGGGAGGTTAAAAGGGAAAAAACTCTTTATATTCATGGGATGAGTATAAAAGAGTTTTTCTTGTCATTTGGATGAAAAACATCATTTTTCCTTCTCTTCCTTCTGTTAGCTGAAATCCCTCTTCTCCCTCTCACTACAACAAATATGACTTTTCACAGCGCGCAATAATTGTATCCGCAGCGCGCATCGAATGCTACATAACTCCAAGCTGTTAAAAGTCGCAACTTATTCGCAGCGCGCAGCTGCGCGCTGCGGATAAATTGCATCCACAGCGCGCGGTTACACGCTGCGGATCCATTTATCCGCAGCGTGTAGCCGCACGCTGCGGATGCAACTTATCCGCAGCGTGCAGCTGCGCACTGCAAATAAGTTGCATCCACAGCGCGCGGCTACACGCTACGGATAAATGGATCCGCAGCACACGAATATACACTACGGATAATTACATCCGCAGCGAGTGGCTGCGCGCTGCGGATACCAATATATTCCATATAATTAAAATCACACATATACACATCTTACACAATTTGATAATACAATAAATATACATCACTTCTCTCAATTAATAACATCCAAAACTAAAACATTTATATCACAATTAATCATCAACACCACACTTTACCAAAATAACATTTCACTTACTAGCAAAAACCATTACAATAAGTCTAAAATAACTGAGTAGCAAAAAAAAAAAAAATACAAACTAGTCATAAGTCTAAAGTAAGTAACTCAGTCAAAAACTATAAACTTAGATAACCAAGCAACTGTGCTTCCTATTGCATCTTCGAGAAATAACATTTCATTGTTTGGTCGAATGAGATCCAGCTTGTTCACAAACACCCTATCAATCCAAACTTTCCAACAAACTCCACCAAGAGGAACGTGATGCACTTTTACTTTGGGATCTGTGGATGCAATTCGACCTTCTGCAACAACTCCGTCAATACTCCAATGAAGCAGCTTACATTTAGTATTATCAATGATATTTTCACGACTTAAGTTCTTTAGTTGTAACTGTATAATCAAAAAAATCTGTAAGAAAATGTATAATGAATGCACAGCAGTTAACTTGTACAACGAATGTAAGAAATAGTTACTCAAATAGTTACTGAATGCACAGCAGTTAACTTATAAACTCAGAGCACATCAATAAGCTCAAATAGTTACTGAATATTCATTTGCAAAATATGATAACAATGACGAATACTGAAATATACTGTAGTCTATGGATCAAAGACCTTAAACACTGAAACTGTGCTACAAGGTTGATACTGTAATATACTATAGTCTTTTTCAGTTGATACTTGATAGTATTTTCCTGCATTTATCAAGGTTATTCGTATTGATACTCATCACTGTTCCATGATACACAGATACCAAAACTTGAGCATAACTGGAGTTCAGAATATGCATTTGATTAACAGGAAACAATGAGTAAAATGTTAAAGACTTAAGTTCAGAGATGAATAATACGTTGAACTATCACATCTTTGAAATTCATTATAATGGTGCACCATCAAAAAATTAGCTTCGAGATAACATACAGACAGGAGCTGGACAAATATACATGTAAAGATTTAAGAAAAAACTGAAAACTGTCAGGAAAAATTTAACTGAATATCTACAGTAGCTAGACAAGAAAAATTGAAAAAAAAATGTGCAAATGCAAAAAAAATAAAATAAAATATATATATATATATATCTTTTTCTGAAAAAGAAAGTTATGATGTTTGTTGAGTAATCAACAGCCCAAACAAAGGCATGAAGAGATTTATTAGGAAAATGCTTCAAAAGGCACTTCCATAATTGCGATAAACGAGAATATATACATCTTTTAACATGAACACAGGGTGTCCGCGAGATGATCTTGATATGTCATAGGACCATAGATTCTAGTTCTAACTTTATTGAAAAGAAAATTTTGATTATAATCTTAAGTAACAGTTTTGCCATCTCCTAACCAAAATAAACACTACAGCACAAGCTAACTAGCTAAATTTCTAAAATGGATAATGATCATAACACCATATTTTGCTAAAGGTATTGCACAGTTCGCACATTGATGGAAACTTTTAACAATTCACATGTCAAATCACACTTGCCTTGACCTGCCACAAACAATTAGATAATATCCAGTACTTAAAAAATGATTAGCACCATCGCCATATACAAAAATATATTAGATGTTCTTTATTATGATATTGAACAAGTTATTGCATATATATGCTAACAGATGAATATCCACAACCTTCCAGATTCACCAAAAAGGATCCTCTCGTTTGCAAACTATTTCTTATATAAAGCATATTCATTTCAATTTCATTAGGCTATGTGCATTAAACAAGGAAAAAAATAAAATGGCTATTAAAACAGCAATTAGGGAATTATTTGTCTTCTCAACCGCATTTATCTAAGTACTTATATTAGTGAAGGGATCATAAGAAAAAATCATGAAGGTAAATCATACACGACGGATGTGCTAAGATACAGAAATGCTACAATAGTTTCAACAAATCCATGAGATCATGTATCTTGTTACCTGAGTTGTAGTTTGTTGTTGGCTAACATTGCAAATATTGTCAATTTTTTTTGCACCATGAATATCAACACCGTCACGAATATAATTGCCAACATCGCTACCAATACCACCACTAGCAACCTAATTTTACAACAAATTATATCAATTAATACTAATATCATTGACATGAATCTAAAAAAAATCATAATAATTAAGACTAAATGTATGTTATTTAATTACTTACTTGTTCTTGTTCATTTTGTTGCCTTTGGTTTTGTAAAAACAGGGTTCTCATTTCTTGCATTTCTTGTTGAAGATTATACACCATATGTTCAAGATGTTTAACAGCTCCATTTTGCACAGACATTCCAACTTTTGATGGTGTAACTCCAAATCCCATTCCTCGCACTCTACCTCGAGATTCCTTGCCAAATACAAGGCTAATTGCATTATCAGCAATATTAGTTGTCTTTAGAGATTCGGATGGACACTCCTCTATTTTTTTTCTGCAAATAACAAGATACAAACTTTGTAAATAAAAAGTTTATATTAATAATGACAATTAATGTATTAAAATTTTTAGATATAATAACAAAAGATAACTTCATTACTATTTTCTCAGCAACAACTTCACTAATAGGTTGTCCATTTTTCTTTGTGTGACCTTCAATCCAAACTTTTGATCTTGTAATTGGTGTATCTGCAGGACTTGCTTTTTCCTAAAGATATAGTGTTTTATAAAAATAATTAGGAAAAAATATTAATGTTAAGTATAATGTCAAAATTTTCATAACGTTTTAAAAAATAATAATACTTACCATAATGCTAGCCAAACGAGCATAACCTCTCCGACTCATCGTGTGAAGGTGGTTTTGATTTACCCTGATTGTTCTAAATTTTTTACTCTTTTCCTGATAAGAAATATTTAAATCCACAAATATTTGTAATATAACAAATTTCATTAAGTGACTATATAAAAATTAATACTTACTTGAAATTCAGGTGATAATGTCCTCTTCACAAATAATTCCCACTGCTCTTGATCAATAAATTCAGGCTTCAAAAAATTAAGATTTCGTGAAGTTACTTTACCAGCATCAGCTTCTCGTACAAGTATTTGCAGTTTGGACTTTCTATCACGCCACAACTTAGCTAACTTTTGAAAGATAGCTTTTTTTTTCACACTCCTCAATATTATAATTTACCTGTATAATAAGAAACAAAAAATTATATCTACTATATGTTATAGAATCAGGCTAAAAATATTCAACAACTCTTGATATTACCTGAAGACAACTCCACATTCTATTCTTCATTTCTTCATCTACGTCATTCCACCTATCTAATGTATATGGTACAAATTCCTTTACCATACAACCAAGAAAAGATGCAAACTTCACAGAATTAACTCCAATTGGTTGTCCAAACTCATTGCGCTCTAGCTCTTTAGGCTTTTGATGCCCACTAGATAAATTCAACTTCGATGGACCCCGTCCTTTCTTCTTAGCATTTTTGGCATCATCAATTATCTCTTTACCATGAGCATCATGTGAAATATTAGGTGAAGAGTTAGAGTCCACTTCTGATATCCTCTTACCTGTATTTTCCTACAAAATAGCATAAATAGATCAAAACATATAATTATGCTTTATTAAAATAAGGCATTATTTAAGAAGAACACAATATGACCTGAATTTCATCAATAGTTACTTTGTTGCGTTTTTTCTTCATTTTTCTCATCGGTGAATGATATATAATGACCTGTCATAAACAATATTACATGTTACATTGCTAAAAATAAACCCTTGCTGGAAAAAAAATTAGGAAATGATAAAAATATGATGAAACTTAAGAACATTTATTATTGCAATAACATCACTATAAAATCTACACCTTAAAAGTTAAATCATAAATCTGCCACATCAATTCCATCACAATCATCCCTTGTATATGGTTCTTTCTCAGTAATGTTAATATCAAGTCTAGACACATCAAGAGGTGTTGATAACATATAGGCTTCCTCTTCCATCAAATTCATATCATGAATACTAGCAGCTTTTTTAAAATAAGCACTACAAAATCTCATTCTTTCTTCAGCAAGATAACACTCAGCTATGCAACCCTCTGGCCTTGCTCGGTTCTTCACATAACCTTTAAGTGTTTTCATAAATCTAAATAACAAAAAAAAATTCACAATAAAGTGTTGTTAATAACAAAATTCTAATTTGTAGAATGATATTTATTACCTTTCAAATGGATACATCCAGCGGAAGTGAATTGGTCCACACAAGCGAGCTTCTCTTGCTAAATGAATTGTCAAATGAACCGAAATGGTAAAGAAAGAAGGTGGAAAATACCTTTCTAACATGCAAAGAGTTTCAGCAATATTCTCTTCGAGTTGTTCTAAACGGTTCCTGTCTAACACTCTTTGACATAATTCATTGTAAAATGCACACAAAAGAAATAGTGCATTGCGTGGACCTTTTGGCAAAAGACATCTCAATGCAACTGATAGCAATTGTTGCATTAGGACATGACAATCATGAGATTTCAACCCAATAAGCTTACAGTCTTTTAAAGATATACAATTGCCAATATTTGAGCTGTAGCCATCTGGTAATTTTATCTTCTTCAACCTGGAGCAAAATATATTCATTTCCTTTTTAGACAACGTGTAAGGTGCAGCTGGCAGGTGATACATATTTTCTCCTTTTTGTTGAGGATGTAATTCTTCTCTAATTTGTAAATGCATCAAATCTTTGCGGGCATTTACACCATCTTTGGTTTTTTTCTTTATATTTAACAATGTGCCTATGATATTCTCACATATATTCTTTTCAACATGTATCACATCTAAGTTATGACGTAATAAGAGCCCCTACAAGTAATCATCAAGACATTTCAAAGTATAATTAGTTTATTAATATAACAAATTAAATTTATTAAAAGATGAATAATATAGAGTTAAATAACTTACACTCCAATATGGCAATTTGAAAAAAATTGACTTTTTCTTCCATAATTTAACTGGTTGTTGTACATTTACTGAACTATCTTGCCCTTTCCTCTTTTTCTTTGCAGTTTTGATAGTCTCACCTTTTTGTTTTTTACCCCAGTTATTTTCAATGTCTTTAACTACATTGAGTATTTCTAACCCATTCAAAGGTCTAGGTTTTCCTTTTCTCTCTTTTTTCCCATTAAACCACTTCTTTTTTTGACGATATGGATGATCAGGAGCAAGGAATCTCCTGTGGCCCAAGTATGCAAACTTTCTACTATATTTAAGCCACATACAACATATGTCTTCACCACATATTGGACAACCAAATTTACCTTTCGTGGCACATCCAGATAGGTTTCCATAAGCTGAAAAATCATTGATTGTCCACATCAAAATAGCCTTCAGATTAAACATTGACTTACTAAATGCATCATACGCATCCACACCTGTGTACCGCAACTCATTCAATTCCTCCACCAGGGGTTCTAAGTATACATCTATATCATTTCCTGGTTGCTTTGGGCCTGGAATCAGTAATGTCAGCATAAGATTTTCTTTTGCCATGCACATCAATGGAGGAAGATTGTAATTAACCAAAATAACAGGCAACAACTATATCTAGAACTAAGGTCACCAAAAGGATTGAATCCATCCGTTGCAAGACCAAGCCGTAGATTTCTAAGATCCAATGCAAAAGTTGGCCACTTATGATTTATTGTATCCCAAGCTACTGAATCAACTGGATGACGCATCATATGATCTTGACTTTTGTGCGTGGAGTGCCAAAGCAAGTCTTCAGCCATTTCTTCTAACTTAAACATCCTTTTCAATCTAGGTATTATGGGAAAATATCGTAGCACCTTTTCTGGTACTCCATTACGAACATTAGTAGTGATTTTGTCCACCTTCCATCTTGAGGAACCACACTTTGGGCATGAGTCCAAATCTTTAAATTCTTTTCTAAATAGACAACAATCATTTGGGCAAGCATGGATCTTCTCATATCCTAAATCAAAAGATTTCAACAACTTCTTCACTGAGTAAATATTTTTTGGAAGTGTGTTTTTTTCTAGAAGCATGTCACCTAAGATTGTTAAAAGCTCATTGAAACTCATGTCGGTGTGACAATTAGTAGACTTATAATTGTACAAGGTGACAACTGCTGATAACTTTGTATAAGTTGTACAACCAGGAAATAGAGGAGTTTCTGCATCTTCTAATAAATCAACAAACTCATAGTCTCTTGTCTCATTCATAGTGTGTCCAACCTCTTCTTCCGCCACAAAGCCATCTCTATATAAGTGATATGTCTCTCTATTGTCATGCTCCTCTTCAAGAATTCTTTTTGAACCACCTTCACTTTGAAATTGTGAGGTATAACTTTCACCGTGGAAGACCCAAATAGTGTAAGAAGGATCAATCCCCTTCATAATTAAGTGCTCGTACACTTGGTCAAATTTCATATACTTCTTATTTTTACAATGCTTGCAAGGACATAAGATCACTTTACGTGTTTTGGCATAGTTTCTAGCTTGTGCAAGAAATTTTTGAACCCCTTCTTCGTACTCTGGTACAAGCCTTGAAGGCAAATGCATCCACTCCTTATCCATTACGTCAATGATCAAAACCCTAAAATAGAAATTACAACCCATTGCTAAAATACATAAAATAGAAGTTACAATCAATTGCTAAAAATAATGTACTAAAGGTGAATGATGTGTATACATAAAGAAATAGCTATGCACATCTAATTGTTAAATTTCAACATAGTTAACAAACTATCGGATTGATAAGTTACATGTTACAAATGCTTTCTAATTTATTCTGAAAACCAATAAAAAATATTTATGAAGTCAAATTTATCATCTCAAAATTAATTGTAAATTGATACATTATACCAGCTAAATAAATAAATAAATAAAATAAAATAAAAAAATAAAAAGAGGACATCATCTTATTATAAACAATACACAATACTACATTAACCATTTGTTGCATCTAAGAATTATATATTTTTGCATAATAAAATTATAAATTAAATATGTATAAATTATGTTTCAAATTTATTTAATAGTCAATTTTTTTAAAAAAAAAACTATTTTTAGAATCCGTTGGACGAAAATACTTTGATTAAGAAAAAAATGATGTAGCATGGTTCGACCTATTTTTACTCGTTAATGAAAATTCATGCTTATATTGGGAAAAATAAGTCATAGAAACTCAAACAAATGGTAGAGGCACCATGACAAAGTCTACCCCATTACAAATGAAAATAAACAAAGTGTAGTTTAACAAGCTCGTTGGACACTACGAACACCATATGACAAGATGAACCTCCCGCTACTCAGGTCTCTAAATCACTTTCACGAACATTGAAGGTACTATCATGACTTTAGCATTCCTAATTAATATGGAAAACACATCCAAATCACTGTTTCACAGAATGACTTGTGCCATGTGGGCGTAGCGTGGGAGGAAAAACTGCACGAGCAAGTTCGATGGATGGCTTGAAGAGTTATATTAATGAAATAAATGTATGCAAAGTCGAAGACATTTGATTATTGAGAATGTGACAATTACGAGTCAAAACCAAGCAGGCAGAGGGGCAAAGCTCAAGATGATTGCCAAAAATCCATAAAATGACTCTATTAAGAGTTAGTTGATGCTTTATTAGAAGGAATTATAAAAGAAATAGCTATGCACTTTGTTCCTATACAAGGTTTCAGGGTTTCACCAACACTTTGACCCTTTACACTTTGTCCATTCTTTTTTTTAACCAACACGGCATGGGAATTCAAATTAAATAGCAACAAAGAAAAAAAATCAGAAGTTAACAAGGTATTCAAATTAAATAATCAGAAAGAAATGGAGATGAACACTACAAAAAATCCACAATAGCAACAAGGAAAAAAGAAAGCAAAGGAAATCTACTGCGGGGAAAAAAATAATCACCTGAAATCAAGCCCTAGCGCAGCCCAGAGAAGCTACCGTGGGGCGGAAGTCTACGGGTTATTAGGCGAGCAAGCGAGGAGAGGCAGCGTCTGTGAGGAGGAGATGAAGATGGCGTCTGTGAGGAGGAGATGAAGATGGCGCTGAGGAGGCGAAGGGTTGAGCGATGAGAAGCGGCGAGGAGGCGGCGGAAACTCGAGAGGGCGATCGAAGGAAGAAGGTTTGGGAAGGAAGAAGGGAGTCGGTCGGATAGCTTGAGGCGCGCGCGAGGGTTTTGGGAAGGAAAAAGGGAGTCGGTCGGATATATTGGCAGGGCGAGGTTTTTGGAAAAAAATAGAAATAAGGGAAAAGAAAAAATAAGGGAAAAAATTAAGGAAAAAATAAGAAAAAAAAGAAAATAAGGAAAATAAAAAATAAAAAAAATAAAACAGTGATTATTTATAATTTTATTTGTAGTATATCACATATAATAAATAGATGTATTAGCAGCGTATCAAATTTTGTATGCTGTCGTTGTTATTATTTATTCACAGCGTATGTTAATATGCTATTAATAATAGCATTAACAGCTTGCTTTTAATGTATGCCGTTGATGTTTCTTCTTTTAAAAAAATTTATAGTATTAACAGCACACATCAATATGCATGCTGTTAATAATACTATTAACAGCATGCTTTTAATGTGCGCTGTTAATAACGCGCTGCGGAAAAGTAATTTTCTTGTAGTATCTCATTGCTTTGTGAATCTTCTCTTGTGGCTAGTACCACAAAGGAGATTCTTCTCTGAAGCTTGAGAGATTGAGTTCATGTAGCTACGCATAGAAGCACGGACACTTGAATGTGCAAGAGATCCGGCATACCTCGGACAAGCGGGATAAGCGAAAGACACGCGCCAAAGGTATACTTATACGATAGGAATTTGTAAATTAACTTTGTATGAGTTTTCTTTCGCATAGATCGCTCGTGGGATCTCTTATTTTCGTTACGATTTTTGAATATTTTTACCTAAAGATCCCTACATGAATTCAATCTATTCATCATCTTATTTGCATTTCTTTAAAATTGAGAAAATCAATTAGAATTTTCAGTTTAGAAAAGTTTTTAGGTAGTTTGCTTTCTTGTTTTATAGGTAGACACACAACAAACAACTACTTTTATTATTTAATCATTTGTCGTTTCATTATATCATTTATATTTTTTTTCTATTTGATTCAACAGACCACACAAAAGAAATGAAAAATAATTGATTGTCATACTTTCTTGAACTGACAATGAATCAAATTGATATGCGTTCAAAAGATGAGAAAAATGAGAAAAAAAACATACCAAACCTTTTATATATGAAATTTAAATGATATTGCATTCTTCTTAAAATCTTTATTTACTTTAATAAAGTATACTTATACATTTTAATTTTTTAATTCTATTTTGTAGAAAAAGTATAGCTAAAATGCATCACATTCCTCTTGACGGATCTTATTAGAATGTTTAGATCGATAGAGTTTTGTGGAGAATGTGGACTTAATTCAAATCAAATGAAGAATTTTTTTTTTTGAGAATGTAATAGGAAGCACAATCATTTTCTCTTTATTTAAGTTTATAATTTTATGTGACTGATATAGATTTTATTTATTTTATCAAATATGCTTTTTAAGAAAGAAATCGTGTTATAAATAAATTTCTTGTTATTAGTTTGGATTTTCTTGTTACTTTCTTGTTACTAAGGAAATCATATTATTTTTTTGTGCGATATTTATATATGTTGTTATAATTGTATATGATATTTGTGTGTTATTATAATTATATGGTGGAAATTGTTTGAGTTTAGATTTTATATTTGTGTGGTGCTGATAATTATGGTTAACAACACATCCTAATTATAGCGCACGTGCACTGCGAATGCTCTTAATAGTAGCACACACCGTGCACTACAAATGCTCTTAATTGCATCGTGTGGCATGTGCTGCGAATGCTCTTAACTGCAACGTGCACCGTGGATTACAAATGCTCTTAACATTACACTACAACAAATATGACTTTTCGCAGCTTACAATTTTGCTATTCGTAGCGCGCATTGCATGCTGCATAACTGCATGCTGTTAAAAGTAATAGAATATCTACAGCGCGCAACACGCGCTGCGATTAAGAATAATCGCAGCGCACTTTGTGCGCTGTGATTAAAAGTATTCACAGCGCACATTGTGTGCTGCGATTATTCTTAATCACAGCGCACATTGTGTGCTGCGATTAATATTATTCACAGCACACATTTTGTGCTACGATTAATATTATTCACAGCACACATTGTGTGCTGTGATTAATATTATTCAAGTTCTCATTGCGCACTGCGATTATTATCAATTGCAGCGCGCGCCATGAGCTGCAGATAAGAACTATCAATTAGATTCGCAGCGCGTGCCGCATGCTGCGGTTAAGAGCATGCACAACATGGAACATGCATTACAATTACGATATTCAAATACGACATATAAATATCATACACAAATTGTACCACATACATAATACCACACACAAATACAATATTATATAACCCAAACTCAAACAACTAATTATATTATGACATTTAACCATAAATATCACACTTAAGCAAACCATCCAAAGTACTAGCAAAAATTCACTTAGTACATAATTTCTTGCCTACAAAAAAGTATATTCTCCTCAAGTAGAGTAAATATCAGTCATACAAAATAATAAACTTAGATAACCAAGCAACTGTACTTCCTATTGCATCCTCAAGAAAAAGCATTTCATCATTTGGTCGAATTAGGTCCACCTTCTCCACCAAAACTCTATCAACCCAAACTTTCCAACAAGAACCACCAAGAAGAACATGATGCACTTTTGCTTTTGGATTTGTAGAAGCAATTCGACCTTCTGCAACAACTCCATCAACAGACCAATGAAGTAGCTTACACTTAGTATTCTCGCTAATATCTTCATGACTCACATCCTTCATTTTTGACTGCATAATAATACAAAGTTATTAATTTATTATACCTATTTTTATAACAAAAATTTAATTTAAAAGACACAATCAAAATAATTACCTGAGCTATAGTTAGATGTTGGTTAACATTACCACTTTTTTTCCCACGACTATCGCCGCCAACATCATTTCCAATTCCGCTACCAATGCCAGCACTAGCAACCTAATTTTATAAACAAATTATGCCAAATAAAACCATCATAAGAGGTATGATAAGAATATAAATACTCAAATAAAACAATCATAACCACTATTTCATATTTTATCTTATGTTGTTATTTACTAACCTGTTCTTGCTCATTTTGTTGCTTCATATTTTGAAAAAATAGGAGCCTCATTTCTTGCATCTCTTGTTGAAGGTTATTTACTGTACTTTCAAGTCGTTTAACAGTTCCATTTTGTTGTATTGAAGCTCCAACTTTCGATGGTGTAACTCCAAAGCCCATTCCACGTACTCTACCTCGAGGTTCCTTGCCAAATACAATACTAATAGCATCATCAGTAATATTAGTTGTGTTGTGAGATTCAGGTGGACACTCTTCTATTGCTTTCTGCAAAAAACGAGACAACATTTTAGATAAAATAATAAATTTGTTTGACTTTTTTTTATGCAAATTCTAAAAATCTTAAATAAATCATTTTATTACCATTTTCTCTCCAACAGCTTGACTACTAGGTTCTCCATTTTTTTTCTTGTGACCTTCAATCCAAACTTTTGATCTTGTAATTGGTATATCTGCTGGACTTGTTTTTTCCTCAAGTATAAGACATATAAAAATTGTTAGCATAACAATTAGCTATTACTAATTACTTCACACAAAGAGATATTTTAGAAAAGATATTACTTCACATAAAGAGACAATTTTTGCACTATATCCTCCTCATACTCAGCATTAAGAAGAAACATTTTATCAGTAAAGAGATTGATTTTGATGAAATTGTACTAACGGTCTTACACCATATAGTAGAATTGTCATTTTTTTCAAGGAGACCCCACTCAACAGTGGCATAATACCAAAGATTAATAAGACATAAAGGTAAGTAAAACAAATTAACAACCTATTGACCTCCTCTACACACCAGAAGTTTAAATTGTTGGAGTACAGTCAATATAGCTCAAGTAAGTCACAAGATAAAATTGCGAATGGAAGTTCTCTTGAAATCTAAAAGCAGTACAAGTCAAAATGGACCAGCCATTGCTTAACAAGAAAGGAAGATCTTCAGAACATACTTTGGATGACTAAATATCAATATCAATATCTTGCGCATTGTGTGCTTTCCAAAATCAATTTAAAAAAAATAAAATAAAATTTTTCCAAATTCTTCAATGTTTATTTTCAGTGGATGCTCTATATTTTTTAATTACCTAAAAAGTGTTTGTCCTTTGCCAATTGCTGATGGTGCTAAGCTTGCAAAGACCAAGTGTTAATAGAAAAACATTATGAAGTAATTAAAATGTTGAACAAAAAGTGATACAGTAAGAAATAAAACGGAAATCTCCCCGACATTAGCAAAAGAGTCGCATGACTTAAACTTAGTTAGAGATGACCATGCATATATCTAAATTCCATTAGGTTAACTGCTAGAAAAGACTTGCTAAAGTTGCTAAATAGTTGCTTGAAATTTCAAAGATGAAATTACAGATCACCAAAAGCACAAATTTCAGATTAAATTTCATACCTAACAGAACAATTTTCACAAATTACAGAACAAATTACAGAACATATTTCACAAATTTCACAAATTTCAGAGACTATATTCAACAATTTTCATAAATTTCAGAGATGAAATCTCAGAAATTTATTCACCAGATTGAGCTTACCAGAGAGAGGGATATCCGGTGGAGAGGGCTTTGTTGAAGCACTAGTTGGCGCACGGCAAAGATGAAGGCCGGTGTGAGAAGATGAAGGCCGGTGTAAGGAGATGAAGGCCGGCGTAAGGAGATCGCAAGCAGATGAAGCCTCGCGTGAGAAGATCACTTGCGTGAGGGGATCGTGAGATGGCGAATGTGAGGAGATAACGACTGCGCGCCGGCGTGAGGAGATCGGGAGGAGAGGGCTTGCCGGTGTGAGGAGACCGGGAGATGGCTCGCCGGCGTGAGGAGATCGGGAGGAGAGGGGCAGCGTGATGGGGCGATTTCTAGGGCAAAGGGTAAGCGGCGTGAGGGATATCGAGAGGAGTTGGGGAGAAAAATTTTAGCCAGCGGTTTTTATTATTTTAGGTTGTTTAATTATTTTAGGGCTTGGGTAAGCGGTACGTTTTAAATATTTGTTTAATATATAAGTTAAAACATAATAAGGGTAAGGTTTAATCAAACTTATAAGTTTAATTTGATATTTTATTTGTTTAATAGTTTACACACAATAATTGTTAAATTGTAAGATTATTAACAGCTTATGTTATGCGCTGTTATTATTTTATAATTTTCATTAATAATGTATATTTTTTGTGAGTCATTTTTAATAAGTATTGACAGCGTACTCTGTACGCCGTTAATATTTAGTTTTAACAGCACATTTTGCGCGCCGCAGATAAGTTTATTAACAGCGTACTTTTCCTGCGCGCCGTCGTTTGTTTAAAAATTATACTATCCGCAGCGCACATAATTGGGCTCGCCATAAAAGCTATTATTAACGGCACGCTTTAACTGCACGCTGTTAATCATGCGCTGCGGAAAGTCATATTTGTTGTAGTGTTAACACGTGTTACGCATTGCGAATGCTATTAATAGTAGCGCTTGTCACACGGTGTCGATATCTAATGACTTTCAATAGCTTGTAGGTGAGCAACGTATGAATGCGTGCTGCGGATAGAATAATTACGTCGTACGTAAAGTCAAATTTATTATAGTGTACTTAACTCAACAATGAACAAAACTATTCTGTTCATTGGCTAATTGACCCCCACTCAATTGATTATCAATATTAGTCGATTGGAGTTATCACAAATTGGCTATAATCTAAAAATCTTCTCATTTGGGATTTAAGAGTTCACTAATGGATTGATTCAATCCATCTGTCAACTACATTGAATAACCACAAACAAAAACCTCTTTTGCTCAACCATTAAGTTCATGACTTAATTTTCAGCCATCAACTAATATTTTCTAACAACCAACTAGTATGACTTCAACAAATGAGTTTGACTTTAATACTAGTACAACATGCCAAGCCAAATTAATGAGTCATAAGTTTTAGTAGAACTCTTTGAATCAAGTTAAAATAAATGGGTATTGCTTTTAATCTTATTATTACAGCTATGTTTACAACACGACATGATCATAAGACTAAACATGAGCACCTCATGCACACTAGCAAGCTTTAATTGTCTTTGCTCAAATAAACAATATTTTAATTTAATGCATGACCTTTAGGGGATGTTTGCTAGGCAGATTTAAGAGACTGAAATGAAAATGAAATATATTTCATTCCCATATATACCTGGTGTTTGGTAGACGAGAATCAGAATTAATATATGAATTTAATACCCTTAATTTGATAATCCACCTCTTAGGTTATCGCTAAACTCATTCCTTCCCATTCCTCACCTTTTAATTTTTATTGCTAGACATCAGAGCCCCACGCGCCGCCTCCTTATTCGCGTTTTCTCCCCCCTCCCCACTCCTCTTCCAAATTTGTGTCGTCTTCCTCTCAGTTGCTACCCTTTCTTCTCCCCGCCAACCTGCGCCCACCTCTTCTCCTCTTCCTTTTTTCTTTTCTTCTTCGTTACTTCTCTTCCTCTCTACTTCTCAGTCGCCCCCCTTTTTTCTGCCCGTGCGTCGCCTCCTTTTTCTTCTCGTCATTTTTTTTCCTGTAGTTTTCCACACCAACCTGCGCCCACCTCGTCTCCTCCTTTTCTCTCAGCCTCTCTTCCTCTCCATTATTCAATCAATTGAACACTATCAATCGATCAGCCAATCGATTGACATATTTTTCACGAGAAATAGAAGTCTGCCAAATCGATTGGTCGATCGATTGAACATTGTTAATCGATCGAGTGAATCGATTGAACATTTCAATCGATTCGCTAGGCATTTTGTGATAAACAGAAGTTTTCCTACTCGATTATTTGATCGATTGAACACTATCAATCGATCGGCCAATCGATTGACATGGTTTTCACTAGAAACAGAAGTCTCCAAATCGATTGGTCAATAGATTGAACACTTTAAAAAAAATTCAAAAAAAAATTTTCATGTATTTTTAGTAAGGATAAAATTAAATTTTTTTCCTAATTCTCATTGCTTTTTTATTCATACCAAGTAGTAATAATGGTAATTATATCCATTCAAGTATTTATACCAAACGTAATCAATAATTATTCCCATTACTATTAACTTTTCAATCAAAATTTATTATCATTTTCATTATTGAATGTATATCAAACGGTCCCTTAGTTGTGCTAATGCTTATCCAAGTAAAACTAGCGGAGGCTCAGACAATATTGAACTTTGCATTGAAGTAAATAAATTTAATATCCCTAGGTTCCACCGATAGTTTAGAAAATTACGTTGAAGTAAATAAATTTAATATCCCTAGGTTCCTCCGATAGTTTAGAAAATTACGTTGAGTATATATTGGTGGAAAAAACATATATCTATGCAACATATATATTTTAGTTGTAATTGCTTGTGATGTAATAATAATTTTAATGTCTATAGTAGCGTCTGATTCTTGTTTTAGTGCATGTATCAACAACATCATGGATGGGTCGGAATCGTGGCTTCTTGAACGAGGATGCATTTGAGAGGTGTCTATGTTTGAAGGATTTGCTAGATGATGAGGATCGCCTACAAGATCAAGGTAGGATCTCAACATTCAAATCAAATCTAGATATATAAATTTGGTTTGAGTGATACAATATAGCTAAGTCATCTGTTCCGGAAATAAACGACGTGGACGATAGATTATCGCAGTGGAGCCTTGAACGATGACAAAGGAAGATGTCCACGCCTGCGAGATTAATACGAGCATTAAAGGGATACACCGGAAGGAATTTTATGGAGCTCTGTCCGACACTCAAATCAGGAATTACTCAAAGATAGAGAAGAAGAAAAAAGAATAAATTGCTAGAGTTCAGAAAATCCCCCCTTTACCTAGGGGGTCTAAGCACCTTATATAATCGCTGCTTCTTCCTTTGAGTGCTCCCACGTTGTTGTAACCGCCTCTCCTATTCCCATGCCTCATAATTCGTTGTTGTCTGTCAACTGTCGTTCACTGGTAACGGCTACCGCGCATATTAAATCATGCGTTGCGAGTCATAACTGTTGGGTTCTCCCGGCACAAAAACATAAAAACGCAATGGAAACAAGAACCCTTGAGTGATCCATGCAAAAGAAAACTCGTACGAAGTTATCTATCTAATAGATTTATCTACTGTTTATACCTTTGAAGCGTGCCATTCGTTTATCCCGCTCGTCCAAGATGCGCCGGATCTCTTGCACGTTCAAGCGTCCGTGCCTCTATTCGTATTCACACGGACACAATCTCTCAACTTCGGGAGAGCTACCTTAGTTGTGCTAGCAACTTGAGGTAGCTCGCAGAACACCAAGAACCTTACAGTAGGGTTTCGGTCAAAGGAGGAAGATGAGGGAGGGAAGAGGAAAGGGAAGAAGGAGAGGAGAAGAAGAAGACCTCATCCAAAGTCACAAGACCCTCTTTTATATTCATCCCATGAATATGAAGAGGTTTGTGTCTCTTTGGCTTCACAATAAAGAGCGCATCTTTTCATGTGGCTCTTTATCATTTCCCATGCAAGAAAAGAATCTTTTCTTTTCCCTTCATTAAACACTTTAATGAATCTCCCTTTAATCCCGACCGGGCCTCTCGGGCTTCTGACCGGTCTCCCGACCAAGTCAGCCGAGTGCCGAGCTCCCGACCCAGTCTGCCGAGCTCCGACCCAGTCTGCCGATTGCCGACCCAGTCTGCCGAGTGCCGACCCAGTCTGCCGAGCTCCGACCCAGTCTGCCGAGTGCCGACCCAGTCTGCCTTCCCGAGTTCCCAACTCGGGCTCGGACTCCCGAGTTCCCAACTCGGGCTCGGACTCCCGAGTTCCCAACTCGGGCTTGGACTCCTGAGTTCCCAACTCGGGCTCGGACTCAGATTTCCCAAAGCATTGTGTCCTTTGTGTGTGACCCAATAGGTTCTCGTGACGTTGGCAATGCGCTTAAACACTTTAGACACATAAGCAATGAGCGGCATCTAGCAATGCATCATTGCTACCCAAGTAACAAGAAAAGTCGAGATCCGACTAAACCTCCGTGACTATTATAATGTATGACCTTGTCCTTCTATCCTTGATATCTAGATTGACCAATGAGGTATAGACCGTGTCATCCTCAATCAATCTTGTGTTTCTTGATCCCCGAGTGGACTCACTCAAACAAATGAGCTCAATATCTCATATTGACTCATTTGAGCATGACCATGCGTTTTAGTAGTCCTACTCGATCAAGGGGCCCACAGATATCACTCCTGTCATATGGGAGGGATAGATCTCATCTACATCACTCACATCCCTCCGCATAATTCATTACATACCCAGTGATCGCCTTTATAGTCCACCCTGTTACGGGTGACGTTTGACGATACCAAAGTACATAACTCCTTATGTAGGGAACCGTAGTGACTTCAGGTCTAAGGACTATTCATACTAATAGTCACATGAGAAAGTCTATGACACTCATATGACAATCTATGAAACTTTCTCATGGCGGGTCATTCAGTACACATTCTCCAATGTATACCCATGTGTCAACTTGATATCACATATCCATGACTTGTGAGCTCAAGTCATCAGTTGACCTACATTCTAGTCTCCATGCATTAATATTGTTCCTGAATATTAATGCTTGACTAGGAATAATTTAGCGTAGTGTTCTCTACATTATCTCACTATCGATTCAACCAATCGATATAATATAGATAAGAACCTACTACACATGGACATGTTGGTGCAAGTTGCATCAATGATGTTCTTCTTTAAGTGTTTTAATGTTTGACAATACACTTAAGTCAGTGATACAATGAACAGACAAAGGGGAGCAAAGGAGAAGTGACCTAAGTTGAAGAAAAGTCCTAGTTAACCTAGGCATCGAAACCCTAAGATCCGGCGAAGGGCTGTTGGGCACCTAGCGAAGGGCTGCTAGGCATCGAAACCCTAAGACCTAGCGAAGGGCTGCTGGGCACCTAGCGAAGGGCTGCTAGGCATCGAAACCCTAAGACCTGGCGAAGGGCTGCTGGGCACCTAGCGAAGGGCTGCTAGGAGTCTAAGACCTAGCGAAGGGCTGCTAGGCACCTGGCGAAGGACTGCTAGGCACCTGGCGAAGGACTGCTAGGGAATGAAGACCTGGCGAAGGACTGCTAGGCACCTGGTGAAGGACTGCTAGGGAATGAAGATCTGGTGAAGGACTGCTAGGCACCTGGCGAAGGACTGCTAGGTAATGAAGTCTTGGTCCAAGGGACTGTGCAACTTAGCTGAGCGATGACTAAGGACAGGAGTAGAGACGGATCAGGGTATGGGCGTCTCGAGATCCGGAGTAATCGGAGGCTAAGCAAAAGTCCACCCGAAGGACTGGGTGGCAACCGTCTCCTGAAAGGAGTAGGTGGAAGGCGCGTTCTCGGGGGTGAGAACTTGCGTCGGTTCGACCTAGGGTTTCGTGGAAATCCGAAGTCCGAACCAAGTCCTCAAGGCTAATATTATATGTATATTTGCTTTGTGTTTGTGTATCTGTATCTTGCAGGTACCAAGATTAGAAGACAAAGCAGGCAGCTGGAAGCCTTGAAGCAGGGCGCCCCCATCAGTGGGGGCGCCCCCATGCATCCAGGGCGCCCCCAGTGTTGGGGGCGCCCAAGACAAAGAGTAAAAATGCAGTTTAAGTGTGGTAAGCAGAATAGGTGTCAAGCGGGGCGCCCGGAGCGTTCGGGGCGCCCGGGTTCAAAGCTGTTTGTGTTATTTCGAGTCCGAAACACAGATAAGCCTTCATGAGGGCGCCTGGGAGGTCCGGGGCACCCTGGTCAAAGGTTTTATCAGCTGCGGCGAGGTCAACGCGGGGATAAGGTTTGACCGAGTTTATCGGGGCGCCCCCGACGTCCAGGGCGTCCCCAAGAGTGCTATAAAAGGGGCCTCGACCCCTCTGCTTCAAACACAACTGCTACAAGCCATTCTGATCATTCTGACCGACGACAACGCGCTAAAGACGAGGCTCTACGACCGAGAGGCTCCAGGAGGAAGTGCGCGGCACTTCGGAGGTCCAGATCGGCCGAGCTTCAACTTTGTTTTGTTCGGTTTGCATTTAATTTTCCGTACTTAATTTTCTGTACTTGTGCTTGTACTTCTACACTGTAAGACGGGTTTTCTCCGCCTCCGGAAATTCCGGAAAGGAGACCAATAGTGGACTCACGCCGAGTACATAGGCCTTAGACGTACTGACCCTGGGGGTTGGGAACCAAGTAAATAAATCCCGCTGTGTCCTTGTATTGCTATTTCTTTTTCTGTTTTATTTTTCCGCTGCACTAACGCTCTGACTAGATCGAACGTTTTACGAAGTTTTCACGACAAGGTTTTCACGGTCGATATTCACCCCCCTCTATCGACGACACCGGTCCTACAATTGGTATCAGAGCCGAGCCGCTCTTCACCGGACTAACCGCCGACGGAGCAACGACGCCAGGAGTTGAGGGGGAGCTCAGGGGTGAATTAGGTATATTTTATTTAAATGTCTATTTTTAAATTTCATATCACGTGCTTCACATGCAGGGAGAGAGGGCACTATAAAAATCAGTGCCCTACTCGTAAGACTCGATCTACACCACCGGCGGCAAAGGAGACACTAGCGCCAGGAGTCCGGAAAAACAAGGATCACGTACGATGCTTCAAATGCAAGAAATACGGACACTACAAAAATAAGTGTTCGGCGAAGGTACGCAAGATTTATGTTCCAAAGATGTTACAAATTCCTGCACTGCCTTGTGATAATTTAGTTAATTTTTCTGATAAATTAGATTTACTGCATAGTAAAATAAATTTTTTGCATGTCAAATTAGAAAATACAGATATGACTGAAATATCCAAAATTAACTATTTAATTCAGAACATCAATTCAGTGATTTCTAAAACAAATTCTGATAATGTTACTTATGATAATTTTAATTCAAATAAATTTAATCCAGAAATTAATTCTGAAAATCTTAAGGATAATCCAGAAATTAATTATGAAAATCTTAAAGATAATCAGAAATTAATTCTGAAATTCTTAAAGATAATCCAGAAATTAATTCTGAAATTCTTAAAGATAATCCAGAAATTAATTCATAAAATCTTAAGGATAATCTAGAGATTAATTTTGAATTTCTTGAAAATATTGAAGATGTTTCTGAAGATAATTCTGAGGATAATTTTGAAGATAAAATTCACCTAGATAATTAATTATAGATAATCTTGAAAGTTATTACAAAACTTTAACTAGTGGCGCATTTTACTCCACCTACTGTGAGGATATTGAAAGATCTAATCTTAAGGAGGTTATGGAACTATCTAAGATTAAGGCCACAGTTAATAAAAATTACAAAGGTTCAAATAAAACAGAATTACTAGAGAAACTTGAAAAGAAAAATAAGGATGAGTCAGAAATTTTTGAAATAATAAAAATGCTGAACCTAAATCCACAACTATTAATTAATCATTAAATCTTAATTATTCAAATTCAAATTAAATTTAAATTCAAATTAAATTAAATTCAAATTAAAATAAATACAATTAAATCTTAATTAAATCAATTAAATTCAATTAAATCATACTTAAATCAATTAAATCAATTAAAACTTAATTAAATTAATTAAATATTAATTAAATCAATTAAATTTAATAAAATCATAATTATTCAAATCTCAATTAAATTAAATTATCTTAATTCAAATAAATTCAAATTAATTCAAATTAATTCAATTAATTCAAATTAATTCAAATAAATTCAATTAATTCAATTAATTCAAATTAATTCAATTAATTCAAATTAATTCAATTAATTCAAATTAATTCAATTAAATTCAAATTAAATCTAAATTAAATCTAAATTAAATTAAATTAAATCTAAATTAAATTAAATCTAAATTAAAATTAAATCTAAATTAAATTCAAATTAAATCTAAATTAAATTCAAATTAAATCTAAATTAAATCTAAATTAAATTCAAATTAAATCTAAATTAAATTCAAATTAACTAAAATTCAAATGAATTCAATCAATTCAAACAAATTCAATTAAATTCGAATTAATTCAAATAATTCAATTAAATCAAATAAATAAATTAAATCTAAATTAAATTTAAATTAAATATAAATTCAATTCAAATTAAATCTTGATTAATGTTAATTAAATCTTACTTAATTCAAATTAATTCAATTAATTAATAGTTTAATCTTAATTAATTCAAATTCAATTAATTCTACATCAATTAATTCTTAATCAATCCTTAGTCAATATAATCTCCAACTAATCGTTAAACAAGTTAAACTTGTACTAAAATAAAATTTTACCCAAACTATATCAATTAAAATTAATAACATTAAATATGTCAAAGTGGGTTGACATATTCGCGGGTTCACACGACATGTATCAAATCGGGAATTTGATACATCATTAGAAACTTAAATAAAATGATTGGACTTGTTTGACTCATGCATAATTGTCATGCCATGCATTTGCTACTTCTTTTAAATATATGACATGTCATTCATATTTAAATTTTATGCATATATTAGAACGGCTATAGGAAAAAGAATAATTGAAACTTGATCAACATAGTATTGGGTGGCGGTGAGATGATAGTACGTTAGGGAAGCCAATTCTAATAAGGTCAAGTATACTCTACTTGATCTCTTTAGACTGGTGAAACTAGCCGAAGCTACCGATCCAAGACCCAAACTAGTTAGACCAGAATTTTTCAAAAAGTAATTTTGAAGATGAAATTTCACTAAAAGGCTTTGTCAAGGAAAGGGTTGATGATCCAATAAGGCTACGGCCAAAGAAGGCCTAGTGCCTCGCCAAGACCTGGAAGCCAATTTTTGAAATTCAAATTCAAGTTACTTCTTGTCAAATTCAAATCTAACACAAGCTTCAATTAAATCTTAGAGTTAATAATAAATTAAGAAAAATGATTTAAGCATCTATAAGGCAACCATGCTTGTTGTATTGATACATCTAAAATGGGCGAGATGTTAAGGACTAATGAATTGAAAAATATTTTTCAAAATTGTTTTCCAAAATTGTTAGAATATTTTCCTAAAAATATTTTTTCAAAATAGTGCTTCAACATAATAATGTTTTTATGGAATTCATGCTTGTCTGATGGAATATACATATTATATGTTTTCAAAAATTATATTCTTTTGAAAATTGTTTGACTCACACAATTAGACATAAGCCTCTTAGGACAACACTAAAGTTCCTTAAGGTACCTAGATAGAGTCAAACGGTATCGGGTACAGGGGAAGTGCTTTTCATTTTTTTTGAAATGGTTTTCAAAAACTGAACTTTAAATATTATTTTTCGAAAACTGTGCTGTAAATCATTATTACTTGTGTTTTCAAAAAGGGTTTATGTTGTAAAAATTATATGTTCAAAAATTTACCTGTTTCTTTGACTTTGATAAACCCTAAAGACACAGAGGAAAGGTCCACTTCATGATCTTCAAGGACTCCTAGGATGTGTCAAATTTAGGGGGAGTCTGAGTCAAAAGAAGAATTTCAGAAAAGTTTTTTTGGTAATTATTTATTTTTTTAAATATTTCTTTTTAATTTGAATAAAACCTTAAGACTCAGAGGAAGAGTACTTGTGGTCAACAAGCTTCCCAGGACTGAGTCAAGTTTAGGGGGAGGTCAAATTAAAAGAATTATTTAATAACATATTTTCATATCTTCAAAATCTTGCTAAAAATCTAAGTCTTTCAAAATACTATTATTCTATTTGTTAGAATTTGTGTGACTTATGAAATTATTTTTTTAAAAAAATGTTTACTTGGGTTGGAGAATTTCCAGGACACTTAGGAAATGTCCTTGTAGTCAACAAGGTTTCCCAAGATGGTGTCAGACTGGAAGATAAACCAAGTCAAGTAAAATATTGGGTCTTCAAAAGTTCACACATTCTTCAAAATATACTAGCATATATTTTCAAAAGTACTATCATTTTTTTTCTTTTTTGGCAAAATTCTATTAATATTTACTTGAGTTTGAAGAATTTCCAGGACACTCAGGAAAATATCATTGCAGTTAACAAGGTTTCCTAGGATTGTGTCAGATTGGAAAAGAAACCTAGTCAAGTAAAATATTATGTTTCAAATATTACTTAGATTTTTCAAAGTTTCATCTTTTTCAAAAATAGTTAGTACTTGCAAAACATGCATAATATTTATTTTCCAAAATAACATTCTTTCAAAAGTTATGCATTTTCCAAAAGTACTTATATTTTTCAAAAATTACAAAAGTACTTGCATTTTTTTTAAGATCATAATAATTTTCAAAGTACTTGAACTTTTCAAAGCGCATAGCATCTTTTTCAAAATATGCATTTTTCAAAAAATGCAATATACCATTCAAAATACAATGCTTTCAAAAATTTTGCACTAAGTACTTTCAAAAAGAACTAAAGGTTTTCATTGTTGGTACAAGTATTTTCTTGTGTTTTTTTTATGTATGACAAAGGGGGAGAGGTGTGCTTAAGTTAGAAAAATTTTCTCCCAAAAATCAAAAATGTAGTTTCAACATCATTTTTTTTGATCCCAAGGATGGTAAGTTAGCCCCTTAAACCAATCTAACTTAAGTTATTGTCAAACATCAAAAAGGGGGAGATTGTTGGTGCAAGTTGCATCAATGATGTTCTTCTTTAAGTGTTTTAATGTTTGGCAATACACTTAAGTCAGTGATACAATGAACAGACAAAGGGGAGCAAAGGAGAAGTGACCTAAGTTGAAGAAAAGTCCTAGTTAACCTAGGCATCGAAACCCTAAGACCCGGCGAAGGGCTGCTGGGCACCTAGCGAAGGGCTGCTAGGCATCGAAACCCTAAGACTAGCGAAGGGCTGTTGGGCACCTAGCGAAGGGCTGCTAGGCATCGAAACCCTAAGACTTGGCGAAGGGCTACTGGGCACCTAGCGAAGGGCTGCTAGGAGTCTAAGACCTAGCGAAGGGCTGCTAGGCACCTGGCGAAGGACTGCTAGGGAATGAAGACCTGGCGAAGGATTGCTAGGCACCTGGCGAAGGACTGCTAGGGAATGAAGACCTAGCGAAGGGCTGCTGGGCACCTAGCGAAGGGCTGCTAGGCATCGAAACCCTAAGACCTAGCGAAGGGCTGTTGGGCACCTAGCGAAGGGCTGCTAGGCATCGAAACCCTAAGACCTGGCGAAGGGCTACTGGGCACCTAGCGAAGGGCTGCTAGGAGTCTAAGACCTAGCGAAGGGCTGCTAGGCACCTGGCGAAGGACTGCTAGGGAATGAAGACCTGGCGAAGGATTGCTAGGCACCTGGCGAAGGACTACTAGGGAATGAAGACCTGGCGAAGGACTGCTAGGCACCTGGTGAAGGACTGCTAGGGAATGAAGACCTAGCGAAGGACTGCTAGGCACCTGGCGAAGGACTGCTAGGTAATGAAGTCTTGGTCCAAGGGACTGAGCAACTTAGCTGAGCGATGACTAAGGACAGGAGTAGAGACGGGTCAGGGTTTGGGCGTCTCGAGATCCGGAGTAATCGGAGGCTAAGCAAAAGTCCACCCGAAGGACTGGGTGGCAACCGGCTCCTGAAAGGAGTAGGTGGAAGGCGCGTTCTCAGAGGTGAGAACTTGCGTCGGTTCGACCTAGGGTTTCATGGAAATCCGAAGTCCGAACCAAGTCCTCAAGGCTAATATTATATGTATATGTGCTTTATGTTTGTGTATCTTGCAGGTACCAAGATTAGAAGACAAAACAGGCGGCTGGAAGCCTTGAAGCAGGGCGCCCCCATTAGTGGGGGTGCCCCCATGCATCCAGGGCGCCCCCAGTGTTGGGGGCACCCAAGACAAAGAGTAAAAATGTAGTTTAAGTGTGGTAAGCAGAATAGGTGTCAAGCGGGGCGCCCGGAGCGTCCGGGGCGCCCGGGTTCAAAGCTGTTTGTGCTGTTTCGAGTCCGAAACACAGATAAGCCTTCATGAGGGCGCCCGGGAGGTCCGGGGCGCCCTGGTCAAAGGTTTTATCAGCTACGGCGAGGTCGACGTGGGGATAAGGTTTGACCGGGTTTATCGGGGCGCCACCGACGTCCAGGGCGCCCCCAAGAGTGCTATAAAAGGGGCCTCGACCCCTCTGCTTCAAACACAACTGCTACAAGCCATTCTGATCATTCTGACCGACGACAATGCGCTAAAGACGAGGCTCTACGACCGGGAGGCTCCAGGAGGAAGTGCGCGGCACTTCGGAAGTCCAGATCGGCCGAGCTTCAACTTTGTTTTGTTCGGTTTGCATTTAATTTTCTGTACTTGTGCTTGTACTTCTACACTGTAAGACGGGTTTTCTCCGCCTCCGAAAATTTCGAAAAGGAGACCAATAGTGGACTCACGTCGAGTACATAGGCCTTGGACGTACTGACCCTGGGGGGTTGGGAACCAAGTAAATAAATCTCACTGTGTCCTTGTATTGCTATTTCTTTTTCTGTTTTATTTTCCCGCTGCACTAACGCTCTGACTAGATCGAACATTTTACGAAGTTTTCACGACAAGGTTTTCACTGACTCTATCGACAGCACCGGTCCTACAGGACATTATGATACTTAGTTATTCGATACAGAATATAAAGTAAGTATAATATGATACAAAATGTCCCTAGTCAATCATCACATAATTGGCTCTACGGCTCCTACTAACAATAACTGTCGGCCAACATTCACACACTTGAAACCGTCGCCACCTGTATTAAGTGTGTCATTATCATTATTAACGATAAACTTCTCCACATCTATCCTCTCTCTCTCTCTCTTTCGAGTTTGTCTCAGGCTCCGCCCTTCGAGTTGAGCTCGGGAACTTTCTGTTGGTGTAATCTTGGTTAGGTCAGGGTTGACTTAGTTTGACTAGGCTCGGGTGAGCTTATGTCTAGTAAGCTTGGTAAGCTTAAGGTTGGATGTTTCGATGTTTGATAATGATGTTTGAATATCGTGTGAGTTAAGTGGGTCAAGGTTGACTGGAGACTTGATTGGAAAAGTCCTAGTGGGACTAGACACACCTAGTCGGACTAGGTGAAGTCCAGGTGGATCGGGGAGATCGCACGCTAGCACAAGAAAAGTCCTAGTTGGGAACTAGGCAAGGGAAAGTCCAAGTCGATCAAAGGTTTGATCGGACAATGGGTGAGGAAGTCTTAACGGGTCTTGGTTGACCATGGTTAGACAAAGTCCAAGTCGAACCCTAGACTTGAGCTAAGTAGGTTAGGGTTGAGCAATCGATTAGGTGATCGATTGGGTTGTTGTCTCATCAGAACAGAAAGGTTCTTAATCGATTAAGGTGAACCTTAATGGATTGAGTAATCAATTAAGGTGGACCTTAATGCATTGAGTAATCGATTAAGGTGGGCCTTAATGCATTAGCTAATTGATTAAGGCGGACCTTAATGCATTAGCCAATTGATTAAGGTGGACCTTAATGCATTAGCCAATTGATTAAGGAGGGTTGTAATGCATTAGCTAATCGATTGGGAGAGTTTAGTTGTGAGAACAGAAGGTGGTTGAATCGATTGGGTAATCGATTCAGCCTTCTCTTAATCGATTGATCAATCGATTAAGAGGTCTGGTAATCGATTGGCTAATCGATTACGGCAGTATTGTGTGAGAGCACAGAGAGGTGCTGAATCGATTCAGCAATCAATTAAGATCATCTTAATCGATTGGCTAATCGATTAAGCTTCAAAAAATAACCGTTGAACGGCTAAGTCTGACGTGGTAATCGATTAGGGAACCCTATGCATCGGGTATTAAGGGTTTTCACACAGGTTTAAAGCGGAATCTCTTTGGAAGCTCTTCGGCACTTCTCCTCCTCCTTCCACGCCATTTCAAGAGAAGCATTGGGGCATAGTGTTGCCGCACTTCCAAAGTTCTAGAGGCGATCTCAAGCTTGAAGAAAGCAAGAAAAGCAAAGAGAGCACATTATTGTAAATCTTGTAAGATTTTTCATTGTATTTTGCTTCCTCTTGTAGTTTCTTCTTGTAAGCTTGTAAGAGGTTTCTCCACCTCAAGAAGGAGATCTTTCATAGTGTATGAGAGAGTTAGGAGAGTGGATCCTTGGATTAGTCACCTCAAGGAGGTGGATAACAAGTAAATCCTTAATGTTAGCATTGCTTGAAGTCTTCCGCGGCGACAAATCATATACAAGCAAATCGGAGCTAATTACCCCCCCCCTCTAGCTCTCCTACCGGTCCTAACAAGTGGTATCAGTGCAAGGTTGCTCTTCTTCAGACTCATCGCCAAGAGAGCAAGAGCTAGAGGAAGAAGAAGAGGTTTGAAGAAATCCTAATTTCAAGAAGTCATCATCAAGAGGGTTCTGTTGAGGCAATCGACCCTTGAAATGATTGGAAGATCATGGTTTTGATGTGTGGGCGAATAAGTTTAAAGTTAGAGTGTTATGTTGTATTTGATTTGTGTGATTGAGTTTGCAGGACTTGGAGAATCACACATGGTGGACCTATCCGAGGGACGAGAGCCGAGGGAGGAGAGCTCCAAGGGCAAGCCGGGAAGTGGACTTCAAAGGGCACACGTGAAGGGTGGCATGGAGGCAAGCCAAGGGAAGGCTTGTGTGCGCATCCGAGGGACGATAGCCAGAGGAAGAGAACTTCAAGGGGCGAGCCAAGGGAGCAGACCTGAAGGCACACGCGAAGGAGAGGGTTCGGAGTGGCTGGAGCTGAGCTGGGAGGCAGGGCAGTCGACTGGCCCGAAGGCAGTCGACTGCCAAAACCCACAGAGAGTTCGCAGCTTCGGACCAGTCGACTGGCCTTGGGGCAGTCGACTGGTATACCCCAAAACTAGCCGTTGGCTAGCTGTTTGCTAGCCGTTGGCTAGCCGTTGGTCGGCATTTAATGCCGGGCCAGTTGACTGCCCTTGGGGTAGTCGACTGGTGGGCGTCTGGACAGACTGCGAATCTGTCCTTTTCACCTATAAAAGGAGGCCTCGTTACACGTGTCTGTACGGTTCCGTACAGTAACGAAGTGCTGCCGAATTGTAAAGTGATTCATTGCTTCCTCCATCTCAATTCTACATCTGTAAAGAGGAAGCTCTTGCTGTGAAGGTTTCTCCACCTAAAGGAGACTTTTCTATAGTGAAAAGTGGTGCTCGCGGCGTGGATCCTTGGACTAGTCACCCATCTGGGTGGATACCAAGTAACTGAAAGTGTTAGCATTGTTATTTGTCTTTTGCATATTATTTCCGCTGTGCTAACATCTGTGTAGAGTTCAACGATCCGAAAAAGTGCATTCACCCCCCTCTGCACGCCACATCGATCCTTCAGTTGGTATCAGAGTGAGTGCGTTTTGGAAGATCTAACAATCAACCAGAACATCTGAAATAGCGTTTCAAGAGGGATACTCCACCGCACGACCACCGTTCTTCGACGGCAACGACTTCACGTACTGGAAAGGTAGAATGCAATACTATCTTATGAATGACATAGAAACTTGGATAAGTGTTGCAGATGGCTTCGAGGCGCCCGTCGATGAAAGAGGAGATCGTACACCCATGAGGACATGGTCCAAAGAAGTGATGAAGAGGGCGCAATCAAATGCCAAGGCCACCACTACACTGCAGTGCGGGCTCTCTAAGGAGCAACTGAACAAAGTGGGGTCATTCAAGAGCGCCAAAGAGCTATGGGACAAGTTGGTAGAACTGAACGAGGGGTCAAACGAGTCCAGGAGAGCCAAGAAGGACTTGTTGGTGGCCCAACTGCAATCACTCTCCATGAAGAGCAACGAGACAGTTAGTCAACTGCATGGAAGAGTAAAGGAAGTGATCAACGAGCTCCATGTAATTGGAGAGAAAATCGAAAATCGGGATATCGTCAGGTATGTCTTACAAGCCTTCCCGAGAACCACCTTGTGGGCATCCATGGTTGATGCCTACAAGGTATCAAGGGATTTATCTTTAGTTAAATTGGACGATCTATTTTGTGAATTTGAACTGCACGAACAAGCTAACATTTCGGCAAAAGAGAAAGGTGTTGCTTTTGTTGCAGAAAAAGAGAAGAAGAGGAGAAAGGAGAAGAAGAAGGTGATCTACTCATCATCCTCGGACTCGGAGGAGTCAAGTGCCTCCATGGATAGTGACCAAGAAGCCTTTATGGTAAGGAAGTTTCGTAAGGCATTTAAAAGTTTTTCTAACAAATCATATGCTAGGAAAGGGGCCAAAGGTAAGGGTAAGGCCAAGGAGATCATATGCTACAACTGTCACCAAGAGGGACATATGAAGAACGAATGTCCCCAGTTGAAGAAAAGGGAGGACAAGAAAGAAGAAAGGAAGAAGAATGACAAGAAGAAGTCGAAGGGAAAGGAGAAGAGTGCCACGAACCTCAAGGCGACCTGGGACGATCCCTCATCCTCAGAGGAAGAAGAAGAGCAAGTCTCCCACTTCGCTCTTATGGCACAAGATGGTTCAGATTCTTCAGACGATGAACGGAGCTCAAGCAGTGAAGATGAGAGCTCCTCCACCTCATCATCATCAGAGTCAGAAGCTTCGGTAAGTGAGGTACATCGCTTACCCTCTTCTACTTTAGTGAAAATTATTACTAGCACTAACATGGACTTAGCTAAGGCTAGAAGCAAAATTAAGGATCTTAAGGAAGAAATTGCCATGCTTAAAGTAGAAGCTATTAAACTTAAGGATTTGCATGCTAGCTCTACTTCTTCACATGTCTCACATGCTGAAAATAAAAATAAGGAGTTAAGGAAACAAATTGATGACCTCACAAAAGCACTTAGAAAATTTCAAGTAGGATCAAGTAACCTTGACATGATCATAAACAGTCAAAGGGCTGTATACAACAAGGCCGGATTAGGTTATAGGCCTAAGACCAAGGAAGTAGCTTTTGTTTCACTTACCGGTAAGATTGGTGCAACTAGGAGATTAGAGGCTAGGGGAACCACCAAGAAGGCATGGGTACCTAAGAAATTTTTAAATGATGTTTATGGATCTAAGATATGGGTACCAAAAGAATATGTTTTCCATGTTGTCTAGGTAAAGGTGAAGGAGACCCCAACCTTGTGGATAGTAGATAGTGGATGCTCAAGACACATGACCGGGGATGTGAGCAAGTTCACCACTATTAGCTACATAAGAGAAGGGACGGTCTCCTTTGGGAACAGTGGAAAGTTAAGGATCATTGGTAGAGGCACAATTGAGGTATCTCCCACTATTTCAATTCATAAGGTACTTTTGATTAAGGATATGAAGTTCAATTTATTAAGTGTAAGTCAATTATGTGATGCCGGGTTTAAAGTAGAATTTCATGATAAGAAATGTGTAATAAAACAATGTGAATCAAACACTATCATGTTAGAAGGGTTTAGAGAAGCAAACTTGTATTATCTTGATCTATCTTATGCTACTAACAATGTTGTTAAGTGTCTCATGTCTAAAGAAGAAGAAGGGTGGTTATGGCACCGAAGACTTGGACACATCAACATGAGGAACATTACAAGAGTGGCCAAGGAAGAATTGGTGAAGGGGATCCCAATGATCAAGTACGAAAAGAACAAGCTATGTGATGCATGTCAAGAGGGTAAGCAATCAAAAGCATCACACAAAGGTAAAACTTTAAGTACTACTTCTTTTCCCTTAGAACTTTTACATATAGATTTATTTGATTGTCATAGTACTCCATCACTTGTAGGGAGTAAGTATTGCTTAGTGATAGTAGATGACTTTTCTAGGTTCACTTGGGTTCATTTCATGAAACATAAGGACGATACTCTAAATTTATTCATAGGCTTTAGCAAAAGGGTAGAAAATGAAAAGAATACCAAAATAAATCGAATTAGGAGTGACCATGGTGGGGAGTTCCAAAACGCTAACTTCACACAATTTTGTGTTGAAAATGGATACAAGCATGAGTTTTCATGCCCTAGGACTCCTCAACAAAATGGGGTAGTTGAGAGGAAAAACCGAGCCCTACAAGAAGCCGCTAGGACTATGCTTAATGCATACTCTCTTCCTAGATACTTTTGGGCCGAAGCGGTTAACACCGCTTGCTATATTCAAAATCGAGTATTGGTACATAGGTTTTTAGGAAAAACCCCCTTTGAACTTCGGAATGGAAGGGTACCCCAAGTCCACTATTTTAGGGTCTTTGGATGTAAAGCTTACATCTTAAACACCAAAGATGACCTAAGAAAATTTGAGTCAAAGGTCGATGAAGGAATCTTAGTAGGGTATTCATTGACTAGTAAGGGTTATAGAGTGTACAACAAGAGGACAAAAGTGATTGAGGAGTCCTCAAATGTCAAATTTGATGAAACCACTAGTACCTACCCTAGGAAGGCCTCAATTGATAAGGATATAGAAGAGGTACAACCCCTTGCCCAAAGACTTCAAGACCTACAATTGGAGGGCAATGATCAATGGGGAGTAAGAAGTATCCTAGAGGATGAGGAAGAAGGAGTAAATGAACCTACATCCTCTAGACCCTTGAGACATCATCATGATTATCCCATTGACCAAATTGTAGGTGATGTCACTCAAGGAGTAAGGACTAGGTCATACTTTAGGGATCAAACTAGCCAAATAGCTCTAATCTCCAAATTAGAACCAAAGACCATTGATGAAGCATTGGGAGATGTTGATTGGGTGTTGGCCATGCAGGAAGAGCTAAACCAATTTGAAAGGAGTGAAGTTTGGGAGTTAGTCCTAGGCCCACTGATTGTACCATTGTAACAACTAGATGGGTCTTTAGGAACAAATTAGATGACCAAGGTAAAATCACTAGGAACAAGGCGAGATTGGTAGCTAGGGGGTTTAACCAAGTTGAGGGATTGGATTATGATGAGACCTATGCCCCCGTAGCTAGGTTAGAATCAATTAGAATTTTATTAGCTTATGCCGCTCACATGGGTTTCACACTTCATCAAATGGATGTGAAGTCGGCATTCTTAAATGGGATCATTAAGGAAGATGTTTATGTAGAACAACCCCCCAGGTTTGAGGACCCTAACTTTCCAAGACATGTGTTCAAATTAAGAAAAGCCTTGTATGGATTGAAACAAGCCCCCCGGGCTTGGTATGAGAGGCTTTCTTCATTTTTGGTGTCTAAGAGGTTTAGAAGAGGAACAATTGACCCTACATTGTTCCTAAAATCTAAGGATAAGGACATATTTGTCGCCCAAGTCTATGTAGACGATATCATCTTTGGGTCAACAAATAATGACTTCCTACAAGAATTCATCAAGTGTATGGAAGAAGAATTTGAGATGAGTCTTGTAGGAGAGTTAACCTTTTTCTTAGGCCTTCAAGTTAAGCAAACTAATGAAGGTACACATGTGTTTCAAACCAACTATGCTAAGGAGATGCTAAAGAAATTTAGTTTAGAACATGCTAAGGAAGCATCTACACCCATAGGAACCAATGTGAAAATGGATAGTGATCTTGAAGGCAAAATGGTAGACTCTAAACAATATAGGAGCATGATTGGTAGCCTCCTATACCTAACCGCTAGTAGACCCGACATACTTTTTGCGGTAGGTATGTGTGCTAGGTACCAATCTTGTGCAAAAGAGTCCCATTTAATTGTAGTCAAAAGGATCCTAAGGTATGTGAAAGGAACCCTAAATGTCGGACTTTGGTATCCTAGAACCCCAAATGTTGACCTAATTGGATACACCGACTCGGACTATGCGGGTTGCAAGTTAGATAGGAAGAGTACAAGTGGAGGGTGTCAATTTCTTGGGTCTTCATTAGTTAGTTGGAGTAGTAGGAAACAACCATGCGTTGCCCTATCAATAACGGAAGCAGAATATGTGGCAATGGGTGGATGTGTTTCCCAACTCCTTTGGATCATGCACACCTTAGAGGACTATGAGCTACATTACACCAAGGTCAAAGTCCTGTGTGATAATGTAAGCACGATCAACCTAACTAAAAATCCGGTTCACCATTCTAGAACAAAGCACATTGAAGTGAAACATCACTTCATTAGAGACCATGTGGCAAGGGGAGACATAGAATTACACTATGTTGAATCAAAGTCGAACCTAGCCGACATCTTTACTAAGCCCCTTCCCGAATCGGAATTTACATCCTTAAGAAGAGGCCTTGGAATGTGCTTTGTGGAAGTATAGAATGATCTTGGACACATTAACCTTGAAAAATGGTGCTTGATCCATTAGGGTGATACATTTGGCTCACTTGTGCTTGTGGCACATTGTTGAACCATTAAAAGTATCAAAATATCAAAACTAGAACGACTATGGGGGAGGCAAGTGTTTAATCAATGGACACTTTGCCAAAGATCATAGTTGGACATTTTAAACCCTTGAAAACCATTTTGTGTTTTACATATTGTGCCATGCTTTTAAAAGTCACAAATTTGCAAAATTGGTTTCAAAGGTTGATACAAAATGTAGTGTTTTTCAAAACTCTTGAGTTTTTATCAAAAGACATGTATGTTTAAAATTTTATATGGTTTCTTATTTTTCCCTGATAGATTATAACATTTCAAACATGTATGCAAAATTTTATAACTTTTGGAATTTTCTGGAATTTTCTGGGAGTTCTTGAATTTCAGCAGAAAACCTGTAAATTCATACTGATAGCGTATTAGTCGACTGCCCTAAGGGCAGTCGACTGGTATAACAATTTTCAGCTGCTGTAAGAAAATTCAGAAATCAATAATTCTCACACTTGATGCCATAGGGATTGGTTGCTTGAGACAATCATTTTGATGGTGTCAAAGGGGGAGAATGGGTGGTTTAAGTTAGACTCTTGACTTAAAATGGGTAGTTTTAGGTATTTTTGTCTAACTTAGACCTTGAAAAGTTAAAACCTGAAAAGAAGACATGGATTAAGGGGGAGGTACCTCTTAGGTTCGGATATGTCTTTCATTCTTATTAATGTTGTTAAGTGGAAACTTAACTTGGAATATGATTAGAATTGAAACTGTGGAGAGGACATAGGTTAAGGGGGAGGTTACCTCTTAGGTGTATTATGTCTCATAATGTTTCAATTGCTATCTTTTGCTATTACTATTGCTGTTATTTATCTCTAACTTAAACATATTGCCACACATCAAAAAGGGGGAGATTGTTGAGGCAATCAGCCCTTGAAATGATTGGAAGATCATGGTTTTGATGTGTGGGCGAATAAGTTTAAAGTTAGAGTGTTATGTTGTATTTGATTTGTGTGATTGAGTTTGCAAGACTTGGAGAATCACACATGGTGGACCTATCTGAGGGACGAGAGCCGAGGGAGGAGAGCTCCAAGGGCAAGCCGGGAAGTGGACTTCAAAGGGCACACGTGAAGGGTGGCATGGAGGCAAGCCAAGGGAAGACTTGTGTGCGCATCCGAGGGACGATAGCCAGAGGAAGAGGACTTCAAGGGGCGAGCCAAGGGAGCAGACCTGAAGGCACACGCGAAGGAGAGGGTTCGGAGTGGCTGGAGCTGAGCTGGGAGGCAGGGCAGTCGACTGCCAAAACCCACAGAGAGTTTGCAGCTTCGGACCAGTCGACTGGCCTTGGGGCAGTCGACTGGTATACCCCAAAACTAGCCGTTGGCTAGCTGTTTGCTAGCCGTTGGCTAGCCGTTGGCCGGCATTTAATGCCGGGACAATCGACTGCCCTTGGGGCAGTCGACTGGTGGGCGTCTGGACAGACTGCGAATCTGTCCTTTTCACCTATAAAAGGAGGCCTCGTTACACGTGTCTGTACGGTNACCCCAACATTGTCAAATTGAAGGAGATTGTTAGACAAAATCATGAGCTTTTCTTCATTTTTGAACATATGGTGAGTAATGCCTTTCACCTGAAGTAGGAATAACGTTTGTTTTTTCTCACAGAGATATTGCAATTGTTGATTTAGGAAGGTAAAATAAATGAACATTTTTTACTTTCGAAATTGATTTGTTTTTTCATATCTTGAGTCCACTTTATTTGGTTCCAAGAAGTGACAACTTTTTTTGTTGTTATTATGAGCAAAATTAGAGCACTCCAGACTGATCTATAAGATTAAAGCACATATAGTTAGTGGCGCCGCCTGAAAACTTTTGTAATGGTTGCAATACAACAACAACAACCAACAACCATGCCTTATCCTACTAGATAGGGTCGGCTAGTAATGGTTGCAATAAAAAACATAAAAATATAATAAATTTATAATTTAAATTTAGCATTATTTCATATTTCTTGTGGTTGATAAAATAGTGTTAGCTAAAAAAATATTAATTTTATTTTTAAAGTCAAATCATTAGTTTACCATTTCTTTGTAGTGTCAATTGATCCCATTTCTCTCTATGTGCTTCCACGCCTACATATATTTCAGTTTGATTTGCATTTCCTCTTTCAATCTAATATTTCTGCTTGCACATTGCGAACTAAGAAGAAACTTGCTATGCAATCATTTATTCCCAGTGTTGGTACACTTGGGGTCTGTTACATTAACATGATAATCATCTAATTGGAGGTCTTCAGCTTCTATTTGACATATTTATATGCAGGGTTTCATCTCCTCTGACTACCTTCATATTCTGACTGCTAGTATTTTTTTGCTTGATACCCTACAAGATGGAGGATTTTGTTACATTGGACATATAATATATATTTTTAGCATAGTTGTTTACATAGTTTATAGGTTAAAGCTTAGTCATTAGGGAATTTTGTGCTGACTTTGGTTATATGCGTTAGCATATAACATGTGCAATATAAGAAATCATCATTGTTACAGTTTCTATTCCATTTTCTATCAAATGCTTTCTTCTTACATATTAGATGCCATTCAATGTAACTTTGTGAGCTTAACCTATGTAAAAACCACATCTCTGTTTTATTGTATTACTAATTAAGTTTTTCTAGTTGAAGATCTCATTGCTTTTATCATAAAATTTGCAGGAGTATAATTTGCATAAAGTGATGAGAGATAGGCAAAATCCTTTTACTGAGGGAGAGATACGGAACTTCCTGTCACAAGTACTGCAAGGACTTGCTTACATGCACAAGAATGGATATTTCCATCGTGATCTGAAACCTGGTACTGAACAATCTTTCCTTTTTTTTTTTGTTGAAATATATCATTTGGAATAATAAACATTGCAATATTTTCTTGTTAATTTCAGAGAACCTTTTGGTGACTCATGATGTAATAAAAATAGCTGATTTTGGACTAGCAAGGGAAGTAACATCACAGCCTCCTTATACTGATTATGTTTCTACAAGATGGTAATAGATGCATTTGGATTTATATAATTAATCTAAAACTCTAGCAAATGTTGTGTTGCAGAGATATATAGGTAAGTTGCTATAGGGTTTATGATTTATCTGACTAGTTGTTGATTATTTCTGTCAAGGTACCGTGCTCCAGAGGTCTTATTGAAGTCTTCGTCATACACCCCTGCAATTGGTAGCTAAACACTACTACCAGACAATTTATTGTTTTTAGTTATTTCTTGAGTATAAACTCCATCATTATTAGGCTCTTGAAGACTGCTGATATCTTTTCAAAGTAATTTTGTTTTATGTCAATATTGTAACAGATATGTGGGCTGTTGGCGCAATTCTAGCCGAGTTTTTCATGCTATCTCCTCTTTTCCCTGGTGAAAGGTGAAAATACATCTACTTCTAACTGAAAAGAAAGTGGGTTCTAAGTTTTTTTTCGTCTTTGTTTGAGCGTCTATAAAATTTTCATTGACATATTCTTCTATTTGATATATTATTAAGGTTGGCAAAATCGGCCGATTTTACAGATTGATAGAGTTGGATTGGGATGTGTCCTCAATCACTCCTACCAATTTCTTAAACAAGTTGAAATATCAAATTTAATTTGATGAATGACTAACAATGAAATCAAGTGACAAATTAAGGTAATCAAATGGTCCTATTGACTCACTCGGAAATCTTCCATGGGTGGGAAAGGAATTTGCATAGGCTAGTAAAGTATCGAAGATGACAAGGAGAAGGGGGTTGTGTTCTAATTGCGAAAATCAAATGCCTAAGGTATTCCCACTTGAATTTCTGCCAGCGCTTGTTAGACTTCTTACATCTGCCAAATGTTTAGTCGGTCTCGACCCATTTAGACTTTTCTCATTGCACCTACAATGTTAGTGTCAAGAAACTTACACTTGCACACTTGACACTCACCATGAGTATCACAATATAAAACTAACTTTAAATCTTGCGAAAACATACCAAAACCATGGTTGGACTCGACTGCCTATGGATGTAGGTACTTCAGTATTTCTTGAATTCCAATGCATAATACTATACTCTTTTATACCATTGTATGGGGCCTAATTCTGATATACGCACTTCAATTTTCTGACAACACAATGCACAATGTATTTGTAGTACTGTGCAACTATTAGTAGTTTGCCAATCTATTTCTTATGGTGCCTATCTGTCTTTTTTATCATTTGTCTCATTTTTCTCGCAGTGAGATAGATCAAATATACAAGATATGTGCCATTCTTGGAACTCCGGATAGCAGTATTTGGCCAGATGGCATTCTCCTCCCGCATTCTGCATATTTTAATGCGTTTCAGGTAGAGACAGATTTATAATTAGAATTTACTTCTCTTCGATTAGTTTTCCATCACAACTAGAATTTCTACTTCATGTAAAGTTTCCACCTGCTGATATCTCGGAGATTATGCCAAATGCTAGCTTGGAAGCGATTGACTTGATCCTGGTAGGTTCATAAGAATTTTAACATTCACTTGGCTTCGCCCTTCCTTAAAACAACCACTGAGTGATGCATATGGTTGTTTTTCCTCTACTTCAGCAACTATGCTCCTGGGACCCACAAAGAAGGCCAACTGCCGAGCAATCCTTGCAGCATCCTTTTTTCCATGTAATATTCCCGGTATTAACTCTTGTCTTGAATTCTATCAGAGAGAGACCTTATTTTTGTACATCTTCCAGGTAGGCACATGGGTTCCATGTCCTCTCCAAGATCCCTCTCAACCAAAGATTAAACAAACTGGTGAGGTTTGTGACTATGAGTCAGTCACTTATGCTATTAGTGAACTTAACTGCCACTCTGATTGTTGTAGGACAAATGCCAAAGCTTGAACTAAAGTTATGGGATTTTAGCACGGAATCAGATGATTGCTTTCTTGGTTTAACATTGGCAGTCCAACCTAGTATTCCTGAGAGAGGTAACATAAGATAATCCTTGTCAGTGTTTTTGTAAATTTGGCGATGTTTCTATAAACTTTAATTTTCTTGCAAAGAAGAATGTTTTGGTTTGCCACATTTGTCTATTATTAGTTTGAAACTGAAAAAATTGAACCAAATCAGACATTTTGATTATGTACGGATTGATCAAAAAATTGAACCATAACAATATTTAGATTCAGTTTCTTTTGGTTAATTGTAAACTAAACCAATATCCAAAATAAATTCTGTTAGGTCTCACTTCAGATTACATTCTAAATCAGTTCAGTTTTAAATTCTAAAAATCAAATAAAAAAAATGATTTGGTCTGATTTGGTTCCGTTTGTTCGAATCAAATGGGCACTGTTACCTGGAATAAATTGATGATAGATAAATTACTGTGATAAATCCAGCTGACATTCTTCTGTTTGTAAGATATGCATATATTTGATAATTTTCTTCTCTCGTATGGCTTGTAGTCCCGGTTGGTGGACTTTTCCCCCAGATTGTAATGCAATTAAAGATGATGAAATCTCTATCTTTTGCCTGTTCATCTCATTCAAGTCCTTATGCCTCAGTTCTAAATTGTCTTTCGCTTGGTATCGCAGGTGCTGGGAAACATGCCTTGCTACAACCAAGAGAGGTAATTATTAGTTTGCTATGTAGTTAGTGAATTTTGCTAATCATTGCACACAAATAATGCAAATAGGGATGCAAGAACAAACTTGCATCGCCATTAAGTGCTCTGATATTTTTTTCTTCTAATGCAACGTGGATTACCTCACTATTTTTTATTATGTAGGACTTCTTGTTTTACAAAGGATTCCATGACCATGCTAGCCAATCAGGTAACTCCTATGATTGGATTTGTAGTTATTCTATCTCTACTTATTCTGTTCAATTGAAAGATTGGGGATGGTTTCGCATCTGTCTTCTCGCCATTTTTGTGCTTTTAACTTTAACTACAAATGATGAAAGTCACACTTGTGTAACTTCTGTTAGCTCATGATAGTTTTCACTCTTTTTCTCTTTGGCTCTTGATTTACTTCAGTTTTTTGGCCCCTGCTGTCGACCGACCGCAACATCAACGAGTTAACAAACATATCTTTGTTACCATCTTCATATATACTGAGAAGGTAACAACTTTGTCATGCTCGTAGTAAGAACCCCAACGTCTAATTCTATTCTTGATCTTCTATTCTTCTTAGCCAAGCTCCATTATCAACTATTAGCGTTGAACACTCGCCTGGGTTCACATTCCCTCCAGTGCAACCGAATTTGCTTGACCATGGTGCATTTGAACCGATGATCCCGCATGTTCGCTCATTCAAGTAAACCCCATTTTGGGATTTGCTTTACTCTTTGTTGATCCTTACAATTACACAAGATTAACATTGGAAGCAGTCGATTAAGTGGCTGAATAGATCTGGAAAGTGTTAATTCTAGTTTTTGTTTATTATAATAGAATGCTTTACAGAATAAGAGATTATCTTGTACATATCAGTGAGTATATAATAGAACATTGACAATTTGGTAATTGATATGATTCATGGATTGAACACTACATTCTTCACTCGTACCTTCTTTTGTTGATAGCAATCCAGTAGAAAATTTATTTTTAATATTTTTTTGAATGATGTATACTTCTATAAGAGAAGCCTTGTCGCAATAATAAAATTGATATCGTGCGATTTCACAGATTTGAGTCGCGAAAATAACCTCTTACAATGAAAAATAAAATTGCATATAATGGAGTCAATATGGTCCGATTTTTCTTTGAGATTCTACATTGATGAGAACTTCGTGCATCAGTATGGACACGTATACTTTTGTAGGTTCTTATTTAGATAGTTTTCACTCACCAATTAACCAAAGAGTATATTTGGTTAGAGCCAACTTTACACTACCAATAAGCAAACCAAAGTTTACATCAAAGCTTTAACTTTGTGGAAAATATTTCTTTGTTTAAATTTTTAAAATATTTTTCTGTGTTGTGTGATAAAAAAAACCTTTCCGTTAATTAATAGAAAATATAAACATTTTTTTTCAAGTATGTCTACCTTTAAAAGAGAAGTTTTTTTCCATTATTTTATAATTCATCCACCCTATGGATAAACTCTAAAACATCCTTGTAAATGTGAGACAGTTGTTGGAATAGTCATCAAGGTTGGAGCACTATATTCCAATAATCATGATTCAAATATTTGTGGCCCCGAGGCTTATGATATGATGGTAAACGGTAGGGTGGATTCGCTAAGCAATGAGAGTTTGAATTTCACGAAAAACATGTTATATTTGTGGAGTTTAAATTATGTGTGACGTTGGACAGTCTACTATTATAGTAATCGGTAGAAAACTTTTATAGATTCAGATCATCTTTAGAATTAATTGAATTGTAAAAATTAGATACCTAAATTATAAAAAAAATTCAAATATTTGTGTTTTGATGTTAAATGTTGAGTTGTGAAAATACAAACAAGTTTGATGTAAGTTATTGATACAACAAAGGAAGCCTAAAAAGCTTCTTAACAAGGAAAAGTCCAAATGAGCATTTGCACGAAGTCTCAACGGGTCATGCGTATTAGACACCAGGCAACATGAAAACTCAAAGGGGTGAGGAATCTTTTGACAAAGTGACGTTATGAAGTGAAAAACCTCTTAGTAGGAAAAGGTAAGTCCTAAATAAGTAACTTAGGAGAAAGGAAAAAGACAGATTTGAACTTAGAGGTAAAGTTAGTTGATCAGTCAATAGGAGCAAAAACTGATATCGCCTATCTTAAGCAGTCCAGCATCGTCGGCCCCATGATAATTGAAAATAATGAACAAAATGGGATATTCTATTCAGGATAGGATATTTTAAATTTGAGTAAAGTCGACTAATAAGGTATTATCAATCTACTAATAGAACCTCAAATAAAATGTCACAAACTGAACGAGGTATTCAATTCATGGGGTTCTGACTTAAGTATTAGGTGAGCAGAGAAATCGATCAGGCAATTGACTCATGTGAAATTAGGAATGAGCAAAAATGTTCCTATTCGATCCAAGTTGAGCTCAATCAACTGGGCAATCGACTCATCCAAGTCGACTGATGCAATAGACTACTTAAAGAAAAAGCTAAAATCAGAACCATTGATTTGACAATGATTGTCAACCATGGCTTAATCTCTGCCGTTATTATTGGAACAATCGATTGATATCTTTGAGAAGTCGATTGACTAATTTGCCACAATGATAAAAATGATAACAGAATCATTGATTTAACAGTGCCTATTATCAATAGCTAGAGCACTCTATTGATGCTGACAAAAATTGTAGAACGGTAATGGAACTCAATGTGGATGAAAGCATTACATAAATAAGGGTTTGGAAATTCTTGTAATATTTCATTTCTTTTCTTCTTTGTACTCGTACACACATCTTTGTAAGAAGATTTCTTCACCTTTAGTTATTGATCAAAAAATAAATATAGAGGTGACTTTTGAGCAGTGATCTATGTAATTTATTATTATTACCACATCTTTGTATAATTTATTACTACCACAAATAATTAAGACCTTGAGCTTTGAGGGCATAATTATGGGATATTAAAACATTCACATGTCACATACTGATTGTAAAAAATCACAAACTAATCCCAGTTTGAATCAAATCCTCGAGTATCAGTTGTAAATAGAATATGCAAATCATTTAGAGTTTGGGTAAGAGCACAAACTACAAAGATATATTCTTCAGGAGCTAAAACTTGCTAGAAATGAGCCAGTGCATACGTACATATAATGAGCGAGCAATATCTCACTGATCTAGATCTGTGATTAGCTAGGACCATGTAATCTTTTGGAAAAGATGAAGATGAACCAAGAACATAGTATAGTAACATTCCATCGGAGTTTACATATTTGGAGGAAGTTCTTCACCACGGTAAACCCTCCAAGGCCCCCAGTAGAACTTGGGCCTCATGATAGGCACAGCTTCACCCGGATGTTCCTCCCAATACTTCTCCTGCTCAAGTTACCAGATAAGCATCAAGTGTTTCTTCTGTTATGGTTAAGAATTACGAGTTTCTTACGATATGGTTAATCAGTAAGAGTTTAGTTTCTTCTGATAGGGATATGTGGTTTGAAAATCAACTTGCATGGGTAAAAATAGCAACATTTAGTGAACTTGCAATGTACCACCAAGTTTTTGCAAAATTAAGGTATGAGAGACCCTTTGTTAATGATCTTAGGTTAGATGGAATTTGAATAGCAAATATTTAAATATGGAATCCTTTCGCTAACAAATCTGACCAAAAACCAAATAATAGCAAAATAATTCAGCATAACAGAAGGGTCAAACGCTACAACCTAGAATAAGGAATGCCCAATGTATTTCTACTAGATAAATAAGCCATGGCCTACCTTATAAAGCTGCTCGGTTATGGCGGAACCAATAACCCCAGTGTAGAAGGCAGCAACATAGACTAGGATCAGAGGCGTGAAGGACTTTGGACGACGATAAGGCTCAATCATGTCCCATAGAACAGTCTTTTCCCATTTGTAGAACTGCCGGTCGGCATACATTCTCCATAACTTGCTGGCCATCTACAACAAAAAATAAGGTAAATATATGTGAACAAGATTTTAATATTATCTTCTCATCTTTAAAAAAAGCCTATAAATTTGTAATCAATTGCATAAACTACTTTAAATTCAAATTTAAATAGTAAACATTCATCTGATGAAAAAATTGCCTGAAATAGGCTAAGATTCATTTATTAATGATCACAACACAATAACAACCTCTGCCAATAGAAATGGCAGCGATCAGATATCTAGAGGCCCATTTTGTAGCAAATAATTTGTTGACCTTTTATTGTATACATGTCACGCCCCCAGAGGCCCGGACTCGCTCGAAAATCGAGCAGCACCTCCCCTGTACGGCGGACAATCTGAAACTCATACATACATCACTACACACATAATTTAGCTCAGCCACACTCGGCTGGCAATTATACCAACACAACCACGCAGTTAAATAATATCACTGACAAACAGTAAATATAATAAATATAATCTCTATAGTTAAGCGCAGCAAACCGAAATCCAGCGGAAATAAATAAGTACATGTTCGAAGGAAAAACCATATACCATCCAAAACGATAATAAAATAAAAAAAACGACACTAACCCTATAAAGCTACTATAAGAGTATGAAATCCAATAATAAAACTCAAACTGGGAGACTGACAGTTGGATCCTCTCCTGGCGGCACGAGACACAGCTATCGACTACTTGAAACAAAAAGAAGAACGAGGGGTGGTGAGTTCCAGATGGAACTCTGCGGGTATAAGAGCAGATAAATGCATGGTATATAAAAGGGTAAAGCAAGCATAAAGATAACCAAAGGGTATACAGTCTCCGGAATAAAGAACATAAACAAAATGCATCCATACAAATAAAACATACCTGAAACCATGTAACAAGTAGGGGCAAAATCAGAAATCCCCTCTAACACCTCCATAAACACCTAATACTGCTGAACATATCCAGATCATATAAAATGCAAATCATAACTGTATATGCATGTCAATAAAATGCAACATTCATAGCTCAAACAAATGCAGCAAACACAAGCAAAATGCACAATGCACAATATGCATATGTTGTCATGACCTGCACTGTACACACACCAACCACCATTAGGTTGAGTGGACAAGATACAAGCGCCAAGCACCTGTGGCTATGCAAATACACCACGACAACCGTGGCCCTGATATGAAAAATCCCGAAGCACCTGTGGGGACTCCTAACACCTATGGAGTATCAACTGTTTGCACACAATTCCGACTAAGCGTGGCACAACAGGAAAATATACCCGACGACCCGTCTCAACCACCAAGGAGCCCGCAGTCGTCGGCCTGAATGCTATGATGCATGTTACTAATATCCACCTCCTCAATTAAATCCAAAACCATGCGAAAACAGAAAACACCAATAACACCAAAATAAGAAAACATACGAAAAACACAATCAACACCAAAGTAAATAAACATGCACTAATCTACTGGGTAGGGTTATCTAATGTCAATCAAACCCTAGATAGGTCAAATGATTATTCTATAGTACACGCGGTACTCTTAGATCAGAAGTCAAGTGATGAGACTGTATAACTGAACAATTTGGAATTATCACTCGAGGGTCAAGCACGAATAAGTATCAAGCAGGAAAACAAGGCAAATAGATTTAAGATAAAGCAAACCTACTCAGGAAGTAAAACGACCATGCATGTAAGATAAACGAAACTACAAGAATCAAGGGAGAAGTACCCGCCTTCGAAATGTAGTGCATATCCGAAAGAAGCTCCAATCCAAATAATCGGCAACCAACTAGCATCCTGTATCAAGGACCAAGTTAAACTATTTATATATTTATAACCTAGCTAAACTAGCTATTACATATATTTAAGATTAAACCTAATTACACCATCCTCTTGATTAACCCTTAACACAGCCTAGTTATTAGGTTAACTCCCGTATTTCAAATAGGTGAACACTAAGCTAACCCTTAATCAACCCTCTCCTACATAATCAGATTAAAATTACACCAACCATTCCCACAACACTCACAGTGAACCTCACAGTAGGAAACACTAAACAAAACAGAATTAACCTCCAATCCCATCCCAAGATCAGCGCATAAACTATAAAACTACCCAAAAAAAACAAACAAGCAGCATACACTTCCAAACCTCAACATACGGCAGTGATCACAACAAGAAGAACAAAACTTATAATTCAATCCTTACTTTACAGCTCACGGCAGGGAAAGAAAACAAGACCAGAACAGAACAACACACCATAAATCCCATAGTAGGCTCATCCAACTCACATGTAGTACACGGTAAGTCATACCACTGCTAAGAAGTCCACTCCCCTTGCTCACGGCAAACCACCCTCACCTAAAATTAAAACAACCCATTCCTAGACCTCTGCTCACAACAAAACACCAAAACAAAACGGAGTAGCAACTCTTCCAAGCTTCTACCAATCCTTCAAACGCCAAATCCAAAATCCACAACATACTCGAAATTTCCAGTCCCAAACTTGCAATCACAAGTAAACACCGAGACAATTCAACTTCTTATTACCGATCCAACTAATTCAATTCACCCTAAATTAACATTCAACCTAATCTTTCTTGAGATGAAAATCTCACCTTGATCGGCAGTAAGGAGGTGGAGAATCGGATTCATCGAGTCTGATCAGAAGGTAGCGATGCGACAGTGGTGGCTAGGAAGGCTGCGGTCGCGGGCAGGCGGCGGGGACGATGATGCCAAGCTTCGACGAAGCCAAGGACGATCTTCCGCTGGTATGGGTTTCTTCTCCTCAGCCACGGTCGAAATCTGGAGCTCTACAGCTTCGAGGAGGGCCTCCGGCGAGTCGGCATGGCGGTTGTGGGTTGAGCGGCGACACCGTGGGGAAAAAGAGAAGGGTCGGCGAGAGAGATTAGGGCACGGGCGTGAGGTCGGGCGCAGGTGAAGAGAAAGTCACGGGAAGGAATATATATATATATTAATAGTTTTTCCTTAAATATATATATATATTCCGAGAAATTAAAGTTTTCCTTAAACCCAACGCTCCAATTTTTTCCGTAAATATTTTCAAAAATTCATAAAATCATTCCAACATTTTCCCTCATATTGTTTCCAAATTTAAACTCCTATTTATGATGACTATATATAAATTCATATAAATAACTATATATATATTTATATACCTCTTTTATTATAATTATTTATATATATATATATATATTATTATATTATTAATTTACCGTATTTTACAATACAAATGGTAAACAAGGATAATCTTTCAATACCTATGATCACATAATATTATGCTCCACTAAAGTCTATCTAACAGCCAATAAATATTGCCTATTATAGAACTGACAAATTAAACAAAGATCCATGGTATCACAATAAAAAAAATCTATAATCGTAACAACTCAGAGAAGTACACTAGATCAGTGTGCATAAATATGAACGGATGAATAAAAAAATTAAAAAAAATAGAGGATCAGCAACAGGTTAAACAATAATTCTATACAGACATATTTGAGTCTTTATCACCTAAAATTATCAGTTGATTAACAACTCATAATTGCTATGTTGCACATAGTGAAAATGTAGAATAATTTGACATATTGTTTATACGACAGAGTTGTTAATGGCATTGTTTATGTTAATAATTTATATATAAAGTAGCATTTACCAGAGGCAATTAACGGAAATAGGTATTTTGTGTTCATTAAGGCATATTACGAATTATATTGACCTTGTTTAGATTGGTAGTTGAGAGACACAAGTAAGCCATGTTAGTATCACACTTGTATTGATTAATGTTAAATATTCGATGCAAAAGTATTGGACTACTAAACGGGCAACTAATAATGTGTGCTGAACACATGATAGTTGTAATTTCACTTGTCATTAGTTTATAATTACAACACTTCTAATGCTACAATTGCACTTCCATTGATAGTTGATGTGCATACGTTTCTACTTAGCAATCCACATCTTTTTCTAGTTGTGGTTGGCACCCATAGATCTTTAGAAGAATGATTATAACATGCCACAATGTTATCAAGGCGATGAACACTCAAAAATGTCTATACGGAAGAAACAATGGTTTACTTGAATAGATGAATCCATTCTTATAACCCATGAATCTAAGGCTGCATTTGATACGTTTGTTTTCCATTTTCATTTCCATAGAAAATGCAGTTTTCCAGAAAACGTATTTGGTTTGTATTTTCTAGATTTATTTTCTAGAAAAATATATAGCATTTTTTGGAAAACTAGAGAATAAAATAAAATCATTTTTTAGAAAATGAGAAAATACGGGAGCGTTTGGTTTGTTCCATTTTCCATTTTCATTATTCAGAAAATCCTATTTTCTCATTTTCTGGAGAATGACTATATTTCATTCTCTAATTTTTCAGAAAACACTATATTTTTTTCTGGAAAATAAGTCTGGAAAATGCAAATCAAACACATTTTCTGGAAAACCACATTTTCTTCGGAAAATGGAAATAGAAAACAAGTAAACCAAACGCCCCTTACAATTTTTCAGAGAATGAAAATAGAAAACGAAGTAAACCAAACGCTCCCTAATAGTTCCAAGAACTCACAACCAGTACATTTCAAGAATACAAACGATCATGGTGCAAGGATAACTGATAAGGCTTCAGCACTGGTACTATAGGCTGAACACTCAGCCCTAAAGATACTTACTGCTCAACCTAATTTTCTAAGATTCAATTTCAACATTTAACATGCAAATCGTGGTTGTCCGACGGTAAACCAACCAGGAAAAAGGTGTATCAGATCCAAAAAGAAAGACGAGAGAGTAGTGATCTAGTTTACCCTCGCCTGTCCAACCCGTGAACATCAAACGGCTAAAAAAAGGGAAGAAAAGGACGAGCAACTCAACAAAGAAAGGCTAAAGAGTGCCGATTTAGCTTACCCTTGCCGATCTCCACGAATTCAGAGAGATGGAAGGCGGTTGACGAGCCGGTGCAAGGGGATATAGGGGTCCGAGCCGGAGAAGAAGGTGAGTGGATCAGAGCGTTGGCCGCGGCGAGCCCACCCCTTTGATCCTGCCTGCGTCACTGCTCGCTCGCCTCTCCACGCTGCTACCCTCGCGAGAAAGGCGTGTGGTTTCAGCCCATTTAGCAAATTACACTAAATGGGCCTTAATGGGCTTCGTTGGATTGACACATCGTTCAACTAAACTCTCGAATGTATCAGTTAAGTCCAACTTTATATTGCTCAAACTTTAATAAAACAATCGAGTTTATCCTAGTTTAAAATAAACTATTGAAATTGTTGTTCGAGTTTGATTTAGAGCTTAGTTTAAGTTTATTTTATACTTAATTTATTTTGATATTATCAAAGTCTTAATTTAAATTTATTTGATTATTTAAAATATTTATTAGAGTTGAAAATGAATTGAATTTTCATAAATAAATTTGGTATTGGACTTAATAAGAGATTGTTTATATTTGTTCAATTTATATAATATCAATTAAATAAATAAACTTAAATAACACTTTAAATTAAACAAAAAAGCTTAAACACATATGAGTTTATCTCATTAATGTTAGTAAATAACGTACATAAATAGTATTCCTGAACTATATTTATTAATAGAATTTTAAAATAAATAAATAAATTTATATTATGAAGCTCGATAACCAATAAAATAAATTTCAAATGAAAATTTTAAATAATCAAATAAGTTTGAATTGAGTGTTCCATAACATTTAATGCATCAAGCTTAAGCCAAGTTTGACTAAGCACAAGTCATAAAAAGAAACCAAGTGAAGCTTGAATAGTCATTTCAACGATTTTGTTCATTTTAAGTTTAGTTTGACTTAGTTCAAATATCTTATTAATTAAGCTTGAACACTACAAAACATGACGTAACTTTGATTGTTTACCACCTTATTTAATGAGTTTAATTTTAAGAGTTTATTTATTTATGTTATTGATAAAATTTTTATTAATTGTAGTAAAAAGTAAAATCATCACCTTAGCGACCTCTCCAGAACAATATCATACACTCTGGAAGAGAATAAATATGGGAGCATTTTACCTTGGCTAGCACAAGGGCATAATAATTTTATTAATGAACATAGTTTACAAATTTTATTGACAATAATATTTATGAAAAATATTTTATTGACAATAATATTTATGAATATTTTTCATAGACATTGTCGAATTTAACATGCGCATATATACTAGCAATCACGTACATGTGTTGCTTGTATAATATAATATATGAATACGTGTAAATTTTATCTCATCATAAGATTTGTTTAGTTAAAATTTAAAATTTTAATTTTGAAAATTTTAAAATATAATATCAAATTATCTTTTTGAATTTGATAAATTATTTTCTAAAATTTAAATTTTTGTTAAGATTTAAATTTTTCTTTTTAAATTTGTAATTATAGATTTATCTTTTGAATTTGGATTTTTAAAATTTGTGATTTTATTTTCTGAATTTTTAGAATTTAAAGGATAAGAAATTAAAATTACTAATAAACTTTGAAATTCTTTTTAGTGTGAAAAGAAAAAATATTAACGTAATTTAATTTTGGGCTTCACCAAATCAATTGAGCGGTTATATATATATATATATATATATATATATTATATATATATATATATATATATATATATATATATATGCGATGTGGGCAACCTCGTGCGTGAGTGTGCGCGACGACCGACTTGCCTGCTATGTAGGATCGGTGGTGTCGATAGAGGGAGAGGGAGAGGGGGAGGGGGAGGTGAATATCGACTTGTACTTTCTTTTGTCTTTAAGTCGTTCATTCGTTCAACTTCGTAACAGAGCCATTAGTAGCACAACGGAATAATAAATAAAGAAAATACACAACACAAACAAATAGGATTTTTACTTGGTTCCCAACCCCCCAGAGTCATTACGTCCAAGGACTAATTACGAGTAGCGTCCGTCCACTAGTGGTCTCCTTTCCCAAAGTTTTCCGGAGGTGAGAAATTTGTCTTACAGTTTTTAGTACAAGCACAATAATGATAATGAAATGAACACAACATATAAGTAAATGCAAACCAACAAAAATGACGATCCCGACCAATCTGGAAGTCCGAAGCGTCGCGCACTTCCTCCGGGAGCCTCTTTGGTCACAGAACTTCGTCTTAGCACTTTTTCTTCGCAAAGAATAAGTAATCAGATGGTAAGATTGAATTCCTGAACTAAGGGGGCGAAACCCCCTATATAGTAAACATCCGGGCGCCCTAGAGCTGATAGAGGTGCCTCAAAGGTGGTCGAAATTGATCCAACCAGCGAACAACACGCAGGGGATAAAATCTACCTTCTTGGGCGCCTGGGATGATGGGGGCGCCTATATACCCATAGAGGCGCCTCACCATGAGGGCGCCTGGGCTGATGGGGGCGCCCGAAGGCCTCTTTTCCAGGCCTTGTTCGTTTGCGTTTGCTCTCCTATCTTGCCTCTAGCTCCAGGTTCCTGCAAGACAAACAAATAATCCTAAGCCTAAATCCTGTAAGTCTGATTGACAGCTAGAGTTGTCTGGTTCTGACCTTGGATTTCAAATGAAATCCTAGGTCGAACCGACGCCTACTGTTCCCTCTTCCAGAGAACACGTTCTCTCGTACTCCACTCTGGAGAAGTTACCTTTTGCCAGTCGGTACCTCCGGTTGGACTTTCACTTGGCCTTCGAGACTCCCGAATCTCGAGACGTCCGATCCTCGACCCGTCTCTACTTTTGTCTGTAGTCTTCGCTCGGCTAAGTCTTCTGCCCGATTCTCACCCAGGATTTCATACCCAATTCCTCAAACAAAGACTTCGGTGCCCAACCCTCAGCCAGGTCTTCACACACAATCCGCGACCAGGACTTCGCGCCCAATGTTAGGACCGGTATGTACGGCTAGAGGGGGTGAATAGTCATTCACCCACTTTTTCACTCGTTCTTCCTAAACGGTTAGTTTGCGCAAGCGGAATAATATAAACTAAAACTAACGTAAAGGAAGATAAACCAATTTAACGTGGTTCAGGGATAAAACTCCTACTCCACGGCTGCCCGTAAGGTGGACGATCCTGATCCATCGGTGGATGACTCTCCGGAAAGCCTCCGGCTAGCTTGTGTCGCTCCTTGTGGGTGGAGAAACCTTACCACAACACTTGCACACACACCTGAGCTTGGTAGACTACTAATAAACTTTACCTAAGCCTATTTCGTCAACCTTTACCCAGCCAAACTGAGCTCTCTTAAATAAAGCTCGGTATTGTTCCAATCGTTACCAGTCGAATGGTGCCAACACCAGTCGACTGGTCCACCCGAATTCAAACGTTATAGCCCAACGTTCGAATTTCAGTCGACACCAGTCAACTACACAGAGGATCAGTCGACTGATCTTTCTGTGCCCAACACCAGTTGACTGCTCCAAGCAACAGTCGGCTGCCCAAACCCTAAATATAGGGTTTTAGCCTCGAGTACAGTCACTCACCACTCGTCCTCGCCCGACCAACCTAGACCTAGCCTTTTATCCTCCTCCATTAGCCTTACGTCCCTCGAATGCCTCTCTATCCTTCACATCTTGCCTTCTGGAGCTTCCTTCGGCCTCGGTCCTTGTTGGTCGGTGTTGATGCAGTCTGACCCGATTGTTGTTTTGGTGTTGACACCTATTTAAGTTCTGTTGAGTAAATTCGTCTTAAGTCTTGGTCGGGGACTGGGCACGAAATCCTGGTGAGTGAAGCCGGGTCCTGGTGAGTGAAGCCGGGTGATGGAAATCCCGGTGAGTGAAGCTGGGTCCTGGTGAGTGAAGCCGGGTCCTGGTGAGTGGAGCCAGGTGACTGAAATCCCGGTGAGTGAAGCCGGGTCCTAGTGAGTGAAGCTAGGTGACCGAAACCCTGGTGAGTGAAGCCAGGTCCTAGTAAGTAAAGCTAGGATTGAATGAAGTCCCGGTGAGTGAAGCTGGGCACAGAGTCTTGGTCCGGGGGACTGAGCATGAGTCAGAGAAGGCTAGGGAGCCTGTTCTCGGGACTTAGGGTTGAATTGGTCGGAGCTGGATCGGTCTGGAGACCGATCAGGGAGTTGACACTAACTCCTGGTTGTGGATCGGTCTGGTGACCAATCCAGCACGTCTGACCATTCTGGTGAACGATCAGAGAGAGATCAGAATGCTTCTGTATAGTTTCTGATCGTTCTGGTGAACGATCAGAAAAGGGATCAGAAGAGGCTGGAGAAAGGTCCAAGTGACCTGATCGGTCACTTGGACCGAACAAAGCTCGCCTGGACCGATCAGGATGGGTCCTGATCGGTCCAGTGGTGGCCTGATCGGTCACCATGACCGATCAGGGCACAACTTGATCGGTCAGGTGACCGATCAAGGCCTTTGGTTGGTGGGTAGTAGCTTGAAAGCCCAGCAAGCTAATGGATCGATCAGTCTGACCGATCCACGATCCCTGATCGGTCAGTGTGGCCGATCAGGGAGACACTGGATCGATCAGGGTCTTCACTGATCGGTCTGTGGACCGATCAGTGTCTGATAACTTTAATTCAAATCCGCTGTCAGACTTCTGATTGCATTTTGATCGTGTCTGTTTTCTCTGCTACTCTCTAATTCACTTTTGATTTGTTGTGCTAAGCGTCTGTTAAGTGTGCAAGTAATGCAGGGATGATTCAAACGAAGGAGGAGGGTCAACTGGAGACTTTCTCTTCGTCAAGTTTGGTTGTTTTCTCTTCTCAGGTCTCAACGGCTTCTGACGCGGGCTGGCAACCTTCTGGCGAGGCTGATGACTGGCCTAAGGCTCGGCTGAGGGTTCAGTGGAGTCCAGTAGAGGTCAGTGGGTTGGTGGCGGAGGTTGCAGACGCTCCTATGAGCTGCAGGCGCGCTGGCGAGCTACAGAGGCGCCTGATGGTGATCTGCTGATGAGCAGAGATTAAAAGAAGGCTCGAGCAGAAGGAGAAGGAACTTCTTGCACATCTCTTGCAATCTCTTGCTAACTCTTGCATACATTGAAAACTTTTGAGCGATCGGTTGAATACTCTGCAACTTGAGCACTTGGAAGGAGTTGAGAACGTTGCGAGGCGATCAGCAAGCAGACAAGGAAGAGCTGAGTGAAGGCTCTTGCCAAGGTTGTGCTGTGTTGTGAGTTGTGCTCTGTAAACGTTCTTCTTCGCTTGCTTGTGCTCTGTAAGATCCTCTTTGTCTCTGTGCTTATTTTCACATTCTGTTGAGACTGCTGTGGAGAGGTTTCTCCACCGAGAAGGAGGTTATATTATATCCGGATTTTCCGGGGCTTGATCTGCCGATGATTAAGGGATCGCCCACCTCACGGGCACGCCAAGGAGTAGGGGCAAGTTATCCCCGAACCTTGTAAACCCTCTGAGTTAGCATCTTTGATTTTCTGTTTATTTCTGTTTGTCTCTGTTTCTTTCTGCTTGTTTGCTTCCGCTACTAATCTGATTGCAGAATGTTCAAAAAGAGCCAAAAGTTTGTGTCTGGCTACATTCACCCCCCCTCTCTAGCCATCCAAGATCCAACAGTCGGGTCTTCCTTTGCCAAGATGCTACTTGGACTTTTCTCCTTCGTACCTATATCCTGCATTCTCACAATGCAACATCAAATACAACAATAATCCTAACTTAAATCTTTGCCCAAACATCAAAACCACAAGGTACCTAGATTGCTCTAACAATTCCCCCTTTTTGATGTTTAGCAACCCGTTTAAGTTAGGGAAACAACAATAAAGCAAATGATCATGCATAAATCATGGAACCTAACCTTTGGCTCCCCCTTTACCTAAACTCCCCTTTGAGTAGGTTTTCCTTGCAAAAGTACTTCTTCCCCTTTGCCAACAAATGTTCTTCCTTCACCTAAGCTCTCCCTTGAGCTTGGATTACTTGCAAGGGTGTGTTGGTTTCCCATTTAAACCCAACATTTCTCCCCCTTTGCCACACATAAAAAAGCTCCAACAATATCCCAATTATTGGATTCTTTAACCTTAAAAGACCACAAACGTTGTGTATTAACCCCCATAAGGTTATACACAAGTCCAACATCATCAAGACACATTTCGACTTTGTTGAAAACAGTATCAGTCTGTATCAGTTGACTGGGTCAGTTACCAGTCGACTGACCTAGTCGAAAACCAACCTCACAAAATTATCAGTCGACTGCCCTCTGCATCAGTCGACTGATGCATTGATATCAGTCTATTTCTGCATTTCTGACCCAATTTCAAAAACGCACACCCAATTTCAGAAATACACCAGAAATTCCATAAATCTTCAAATATTCCTAATTTTTTTGGAATGATCTGTGGTACCCCTGTCTACTTGAGAAAAATACATTTAAAAATATATATATCTTGGATCCCAAGATTGACACGAAACCCAAAACTATCTAAATGTTTCAATAGAATCTTGACCTAAAGTCCTAGTTTTGGATTCCTCTCGATGTATCTGCCTATACCAAACCACAATACATCCCTAGCATTGGTTTATATGACATCTACACATCAAAAATTAATTTTTATGCAATATGACCCCAATGTCATATTTTCAGGCATAAGATATAAACCTAATGTGCTAAAACCTAAGGATTGAAACTCAAATCAGTCTCCAAACCCTTTTATACACTCTATGGTCCATCTAGACTTCCAGAAGTAATCCTCCCGAGATTCATTTATCATGGATCCCAATTTGACTCTTTGAGCTCCCCCTTGAACTCTTAGCATTAGCCACCTCCCTAGATGGCTCAACAAATACAAGACCACACTGGTGTTCCTTCGGTGATTCGTGGCCTACAAGCTTAACTTCCTTAACCTTGGGCACCTTGTCCTTGGTTAAATTCTTCTTTCCCTTAACTTTGAATGACTTATCCTTGCCATTTTAGGATTTTCCATCCTTGGCATAGTTATATGCTACCCTAACATATTTCCTTTTATTTGCCTTAGATGTACCCAATTTGACATTCTTGGGGTTTTAATCACCCAAACACATGTCAAGTCCCCTAGGTCCAATAATAAACCTATCTTGGACTCTCTCCAATTCCTCAAGTCTTGCCTTCAAGACTTGATTTTCCAATTTTAGGGTTCTAACCCTAGAGTCAACATGTCCATCTTGGACATTTCTAGACTTACCCACCTTCCTAGGTATATGTCTCCCCTTCTTGAGATTAATGCATTGCTCATTTACTACCTTCCTCCCCTTAGGCATGGTAGTTTGAGTCTTGTTTGGTCTAGTCTTAGGTAATGATTTCCTAGGATTATCTACCTTGTTAACTATATTCCTATCATTATACCTAAATCCATAATTATGCTTGGGTAAATAATATACATTATGGGTAAATAATATATATTATTTTTAACAAGCATATAGGAATTTAAAATTGGATTAAATTTTAAATAAGAGATTACCTTCCCTTTTACCTTTGAAGCTCCCCTGGACTTGAGCTCCTCTTCTTTTCCAATTTCTTCAAATGCCCTAGCTTCTTGAGCTCTTCTTTCCTTGGGGATTTTGTGTGGTAGTGCCCCCGCTCACGACACGTGAAGCAAATTATATGCTTCTTATCCTTAGCTCCATCCCTACAACCCACATTAATGTTTAAAAAAACTTTGTCGGGTTTAGGGTTTACCTCCTTTACCTTCTTAAGTGAAGAACACCTACTCTTGTAGTGTCCCATTTCCCCACACTCAAAACACTTGATGTGGGATTTCCCACTCTTCTCGATAATTGAGGTTGAGGGTTGAGCTTCCAAGATCTCCTCCACCTTGGATTGCTCTTCTTCTTCCTCACTTGAGGATGTGGATGATTCCACTTCCTCCTACTCTTCAAATGTTGAACTTGATTCAACTTCCGATTGGTCCTTCTCATTCTCTTGGACTAATGAACCCTTATCCTTGGGCTCCTCCACTCCTTGTTCTTGTGTAAAATTCTCATGTAAATCTATCACCTTTCTCCATAGCTCATAAGTATTCTTGTAATCACCTACACGAGACACAATATAAGAAGGTAATAAGTTTAAAACAATTCTCGTTATCTCCTTATCCACCTCCGCTTCTTCCTTTTGATCCTTTGTCCAATACCGAGGTGGGAGGCGTTTCCCCTTTTTGTCCGTTGGAGCTTCGAACGGAACCTCCAATGCGGAATGGTCTCAATCCATTTGGAACCAAGTCTCCAACCGCTTTCTCCAATAATCGAAATCGTTTCGATCATATGGAGGTGAGATTCGAGTATCCCATCCTAGCGGACCTTCCGAATCCATCTTCTTCTAGCGCCTTTGCTCTTTTGGCGGTTAGTCCAATAAGAGCGACCCCAGCTCTGATACCACTTGTTGGGTCTGGTGTGTACGGCTAGAGGGGTGAATAGCCGTTCACTCACATCTTCACTCGTTCCTCCTACACAGTTAGTTTATGTAAGTGGAATAATATAACCTAAAACTAACGTAAAGGAAGACAAACCAATTTAACGTGGTTCAGAGATAAAGCTCCTTCTCCACGACTGTCCGTAAGGTGGACGATCCCGATCCGTCGGTGGACGACTCCCCAGAAAGCCTCCGGCTAGCTCCTATTGCTCCTTGTGGGTGGAGAAACCTCACCACAACAATTGCACACACACCTGAGCTTAGTAGACCACTAATAAGTTTTACCCAAGCCTATTTCGTCAATTTTTGCCCAGTCAAACTGAGCTCTCTTAAATACAGCTCGATACTGTTCCAACTGTTACCAGTCGATTGGTGTTGGCCAGTTGACTGGTCTACCCAAATTTTAACGTTATAGCCTAACGTTCGAATTCTAGCCGACACCAGTCGACTGCACAGAGGATCAGTCGACTGATCTTTCTGTGCCCAATACCAGTTGACTGCTCCAAGTAGCAGTCGACTGCCCAAACCCTAAACATAAGGTTTTAACCCTAAGTACAGTCACTCAGTACTCGTCCTCGCCCGACCAACCTAGACCTAGCCTTCTAGCCTCCTCCATCAGCCTTGTGTCCCTCGGATGCCTCTCCATCCTTCACGCCTTGCATTCTGAAGCTTCCTTCGACCTCGGTCCTTGTTGTCGGGTCTTCCTTTGCTAAGATGCCACTTGGATTTTTCTCCTTCATACCTATATCCTGCATTCTCACAATGCAACATCAAATACAACAATAATCTTAACTTAAACCTTTACCCAAACATCAAAACCACAAGGTACCTAGATTACTCCAACACCAAATTCCCTGAACTAGGACTTTATGCACAACCCTCGGCCAGGTCTTCGTGCCCAATTCCTCGAACCAGGATTACGTGCCCAATTCCCCGAACCAGGACTTTGTGCCCAACCCTCAATCAGGTCTTCGTGCCTTGACAAGGACTTCATTGCTTATCATCTTAATCCTGACTAGACTTCTCTCTGACAAACATCAAGTCATGTTTGGCTCAATCTAGATATGTTTAATCACTCTGCCAAATATCAAGTCCTGTTTGACTTATCGTTTTGGTTAAACTAATCTGTAGGATCGGGTCGACCGGCTAGAGGGGGGTGAATAGACGGTTTATTAAAAAGTAAGCACTAACACTCGTCTTAAAAAAATAAACTTGGTTGCAACAGAGTCGTTGCTTCCAAGGCAGTTGATGCTCAAACAGAAACTCCTTAAGGCGGAGAAGCCTTTACAGTTGTAGCACAGAGAAAGCTTAGAGAGAAAGAGAGTTTACAACTCAATGAATTGATTATCTGACTCTGAATCTCTAAGCCTATTTATAGGTTGAGTGATATGATCTTGACCGTTGATACAAGATTGAGTTTCATCTTGATCGTAGATCTAAGATTATCTCAACCAGATTTTAAACTCTAATTAAAAAGAGATAAATGCCATTAATTGTTGTTGCCGAAAAGTCATCTCTTTTTACCGAGCTGTTGCCGATTAATTTTAATTGCTGTTCGAAAAGCCATCCCACCGAGCCGTTGCCGATTAATTGCTTTTGCCATCCTTAAAGCCATCTTTAACCGATTAATTTGCCGTCCTTGAAGATGCACACTTGACCAGGGATAGCTTTTGACCATCTTCGGCCTCCACTTGTAAGAAGCAAAAAAAACTTTAATTAAAGGAAGTTCATTTAAGAAATTAAAAAAAACGTTTACTTAAAAACTTTAATTAAATTAAAACTTTAATTAAAGTTTTAAACAACGTTAATTAAAAAGAATTTACTTTAAAACTTTTAATTAAAATGAAAACTTAAAATAAAGTTTTAATATAATTAAAACTTTATTATTTTAATTGCAAGTCAAATATTGACTTGATAAAAGTCAACTTAGTTGACTTTTCGTCAAACCGTCGATTGAGAGATTTCCGGCCAACCGGAGTTAGGTTCACCCGAACCCGACTCTGGCATTTTGCCCCTCAAGCGTCCTTCCTCCCGGCTTCTCGTCCCTCGGACACCGCGCACGTCCTTCTCGCGCGCTCCACCGGTGTACTCTTCCGCAGCTTCCGCGTCCCTCGGATTGCACTGAGCCCGTCGGCTCGCTTCCCCGCGCAATCCTTCTCGTCCACTGCGTCTTACGCTTGACTTCCTCCGTACCTAAGTTCCTGCACACTTAGCAGAGGGATTAAAACCAACCAGGACCTAACTAACTTGGTGGATCACATCAAAACTAACCAGGGCACCAACAATCTCCCCCTTTTTGATGTGTATCAATCCAAGTTCAATTAGGGTTAAACCAAAAAATAAGGAATTTAGTAAAACTAAATTAAGCAGTTAAGCATGGGAAAAAATATTGTAATCAATAACCACAACCTCCCCCTAAACTTAAGCTACTCTCCCCCTTTGATCACAGCAAAAATGGGGCACAAAAAATAGGGAAAGGAAAAATATGATTAGAACTTAGAAAAATGTGAATTTTTTTTTTTGAACCATTGGAAAAAAAATGTGAATAGATTAAGTGCATATCACCGAAATTTAATTTTTGAATAAAAAATTTCAAATATTTTTTAAAATTAAAAAAATATGAATTTTAATTAAAAATTTATAGAAATTAATTCGTCCATTGGAAAATTTTTAAAAAATTTTGTACAGGTGGAAGATAAAATTATTGCTTTTTACAAAAATTTCCAAATTAAAATCTATTTTGTATATTCAAAAATAAATCATATAGTGGCAGAATAAAAAATTCAACGATATATTTTTAAAATTCAAAAATCTCATAAAATGTGTTAATCTATTTCTAATTTTGCAAGAAAAATTATGCAGTAATAGAAAACTAATTCAAAATCGATTTTGGTATCCAAAATAGATTTCTATCGACAGGATTAACTAAAAATTTGGATGGAATGTAATTCTTTGGCACCTTTTTAAATTGGCCTTTATGGTTTTTAAAATACCAATTCAACTTTTCAGGATAACTATTTTTCTTGTGTCGCAAACAAACAATGTCACATTCTAATTTCTCAACTAAATTTTTCAGATCAATATTTTCATTTTTTAATTTAGAATTTTCTTTTTCTAATCTGCAATTAGATTTGAGCAAGGCTTTAACACCAGCATACAATTGATCATGAGGAAGAAAACAAACCTCACTTACCGGATCGCTTTCGAAAAGCGAGGTTCCTTCTTCGTTGTCGCTTTCTGATGTCGCTCCCCCTTCAACACTGCTCCCCTCTTGATGACTTGCCATCAGCGCAAGTCCCGCGTACTCTTGAACTTCTGATTCGTCCGACGAGGTCTCGTCCCAGGTGGCCTTCAATGCCTTCTTTTTCTTTGGCTGGTTTTTGATTTTGGGACACTGATCTTTTAGGTGTCCCTCCTCGTTGCAGTTGTAGCATCGGACAGTTCGTTTCTTCGGAGACCGCCTTTTCTTCTGCATTCTCGAAAAGTTGTTAGCTTTAAAAAAACTTTTAAACGAACTTACTATTTGCGTTGTCTCGTCGTCCGTCGAGGATTCTGACTCCTTCTCCGTTCTCCTTGTGTTTAGGGCCAGATTCTTCGTCTTTCTAGATCCTGCCCACCGAGATTCGTGTAATTCGAAAATGGAAAACATTTCATCTAATGTACTTACCTCTAAATCTTTGGAGATGTAATAAGCGTCGACGATTGAGCTCCACTCCTGGGTCCTTGGGAAGGCGTTGAGGGCGTATCGAATGGAGTCACGATTACTTACCGATTCACCGAGTTGGGTGAGTCCGAAGATTAGCTCCTTTATTTTGGCATGAAGTTCAGCCACCGTTTCTCCTTCCTTCATTTGCAGGTTTATCAGCTGGTTCCGGAGGAGATCTTTTCTTGCTGATTTGGCTTCAGAGGTACCCTCATGAAGTTCTAGGAACTTCTCCCATAATTCTTTTGCGGAGTGGTAGTTGCCGATCCGGTTTACCTCTTGAGTAGGCAAGACTGTTAGGAGGTGGAACTCGGCCTTACCATTGGCAACAGATTCCGACTGCTCCTTCTTATTCCACAAGCTTTCTTCTTTTTCATCCCCGTTCGCATCTTTAGGAACTGCAAAACCATATTTTATTGATAAAAGAATATCAAAATCTGTACGAAAAAATACCTCCATTTTTTTCTTCCAGACGGTGAATTCCCCTTCGAATTTAGGTGGATGAATGTGCGCGCCGGCCATCGTCTTGTTGCTTTGTCAGGCGATTAGTCCTTCAAAAGCGAACTCGCTCTGATACCACTTGTAGGATCGGGTCGACCGGCTAGAGGGGGGTGAATAGACGGTTTATTAAAAAGTAAGCACTAACACTCGTCTTAAAAAAAATAAACTTGGTTGCAACAGAGTCGTTGCTTCCAAGGCAGTTGATGCTCAAACAGAAACTCCTTAAGGCGGAGAAGCCTTTACAGTTGTAGCACAGAGAAAGCTTAGAGAGAAAGAGAGTTTACAACTCAATGAATTGATTATCTGACTCTGAATCTCTAAGCCTATTTATAGGTTGAGTGATATGATCTTGACCGTTGATACAAGATTGAGTTTCATCTTGATCGTAGATCTAAGATTATCTCAACCAGATTTTAAACTCTAATTAAAAAGAGATAAATGTCATTAATTGCTGTTGCCGAAAAGTCATCTCTTTTTACCGAGCCGTTGCCGATTAATTTTAATTGCTGTTCGAAAAGCCATCCCACCGAGCCGTTGCCGATTAATTGCTTTTGCCATCCTTAAAGCCATCTTTAACCGATTAATTTGCCGTCCTTGAAGATGCACACTTGACCAGGGATAGCTTTTGACCATCTTCGGCCTCCACTTGTAAGAAGCAAAAAAAACTTTAATTAAAAGAAGTTCATTTAAGAAATTAAAAAAAACGTTTACTTAAAAACTTTAATTAAATTAAAACTTTAATTAAAATTTTAAACAACGTTAATTAAAAAGAATTTACTTTAAAACTTTTAATTAAAATGAAAACTTAAAATAAAGTTTTAATATAATTAAAATTTTATTATTTTAATTGCAAGTCAAATGTTGACTTGATAAAAGTCAACTTAGTTGACTTTTCGTCAAACCGTCGATTGGGTGATTTCCGGCCAACCGGAGTTAGGTTCACCCGAACCCGACTCTGGCATTTTGCCCCTCGAGCGTCCTTCCTCCCGGCTTCTCATCCCTCGGACACCGCGCACGTCCTTCTCGCTCCACCGGTGTACTCTTCCGCAGCTTCCGCGTCCCTCGGATTGCACTGAGCCCGTCGGCTCGCTTCCCCGCGCAATCCTTCTCGTCCACTGTGTCTTACGCTTGACTTCCTCCGTACCTAAGTTCCTGCACACTTAGCAGAGGGATTAAAACCAACCAGGACCTAACTAACTTGGTGGATCACATCAAAACTAACCAGGGCACCAACATAATCAACCCTAGGTTCTCTGCCAAACATCAGATCCTATTTGGCTAACCCTTGTTCTAACTAACCAAACCTCGGTATATTGTCACACATGTCAGATCTAGGTTTGATCACTCTGCCAAACATCAGATCTTGTTTAGCTAACCCTTTGGTCAAACTGATCAAACTTAGGTTTACCCTACCAAACATCAGGTACTATTTGGCTTAACCCTTAATCACTTTGACCAGACCTTAGTATATTGTCAAATATCGAAACACTAGACGTTGACTGTTCATGTCTGATGCTTTTTGTACCAACAATCTCCCCCTTTTTGATGTTTGACAATAATCTTAAGTTAGATTTTGGTCTAAGGGTTTTAGGTCAATACTTGGGAGAAATAAAAAAAATCTAACTTAAGGTACTCTCTCCCCCTTTGATAGACATCAAAAACAAATATAAGATAATAACAAAGATTTTAAATTTTCCACCAACAATAAGAATTTTAAGAAAACATAATTTTCAAAAATCCTCCCTATTTTTATTAAAAAAACCAAGTTCCTTTTTCAAAAAATATTTTAGGGAATGCTAAGTACTTGAGTAAAATGTAAAAAGATAAGTACTTTATCGATTTGAGTTTTCCTAAATTTGACACAATCTTAGGAATCTTATTGACGACAAAAAAATTTTCTATGTATCTTAGAGATTTTCCAATCATAATAAAGTATTTTCAATATATGTATTTAATCCCAAAATAATAATTTTTTTGTTTGGATTCCTTCCCAATCTGATACAATCTTAGGAAACCTTGTTAATCACAAGGAAAACTTTCCTATGTGTCTTGGAGATTTTTCCAGACTCAAGTAAATTTTTAAAGGTTTTCAAAGATGTTCAAAAGACGAGAAGATTTTTTTAAAAAAAATAGAAAATGAGAATATTGTAATTTCAAAAATAAAGTATTTTTGAAAAAATAATGTTTTCTGCAAATATAGTATTTTTAAAACTTCTAATAGTTGTTTTTGTTGATGCAGTCTGGCCCTGATTGTTGTTTTGGTGTTGACATCGATTTTAGTTTAGGTGGATGATGATTGATGATGATTAAGTCCTGATCGGGGATCAGGCATGGTATGGAAAATCCTAGTCTGGAGGGCTAGGTGTTGGAAAATCCTAACCTGGAGGGTTAGGTGTTGAAAATCCTAGCTTGGAGGGCTAGGTGTATGGAAAGTCCTAATTCGGAAGAGGTGGGTGAAATGTCCTAGCTTAGAGGGCTAGGTGAAAAGTCCTAGCTTGGAGGGCTAGGTGAAAAGTCCTAACTTGGAGGGTTAGGTGCAAATTCCCATCTTGGAGAATTAGGTGAAAAAGTCCTGGCTTGGAGGGTCAGGTGCCTAGCTTGGAGGGCTAGGTTGGATGAAGTTCTAACTCGGAAGGGTTGGGTGAAAAGTCCTAGCTTGGAGGGCTAGGTGAAAAGTCCTAGCTTGGAGGGCTAGGTGAAAAGTCCTAACTTGGAGGGTTAGGTGCAAATTCCCAACTTGGAGAGTTAGATGGTGAAATCCTTGGCTTGGAGGGCTAAGGTGGATGGAACCCTAGCTTGGAGGGCTGGGTTTGACTCCCTGGATCGGTCTGGTGACCGATCAGGGATATGGGCACGCTGCTCCTTCGTGGATCGGTCTGGTGACCGATCCAGCGATGTCTGATCGGTCCAGTGACCGATCAGGGAGCAAGCAGCTTCCTCACTGACTTGCGCCTAATCAGTCTGGTGACCGATCAGGGAGCGAACAGTGAGTGAGTTCTCCTCCAGATCAGACCCTGGATCGGTCCGGTGACCGATCAGGGACTTAGGATCTGATTAAAGAATCACTGTTCATTTGTCCTGATCGGTCTGAGTGACCGATCAGGCTTCACTCTGATCGGTCTGGCGACCGATCAGGCTTCACTCTGATCGGTCCGGTGACCGATTAGGCGTGTAAAGTCGCGAGAGCTGGGAATCCCAGTGAAGCAGTGGATCGGTCTGGTGACCGATCACTTTAATTCAAATTGCGCTGTCAGACGCTCTGATCGCGTCTGACCATATCCGATTCGCTGCTGTTTGCTTCTGATAATTGATTCACTGTGTGATATACTGCTTTAACAGTCTGATTAAGCTGCAGATGACAGGAGAGGATTCAAACACTCAAGGAGAAGTCAATGGAGGCTTTCCTTGGAGCAGGTTTGTCCGTTTCTCCATCTCAGGTTGCAACGGCCGAGCTCCAGACTGGAGCTTGGCTGAGGGAGCTCAGGGAGTCCAGGGATAGCTCAGTGGTAGCTGGCGTTGGCAGATGAGCAGCTGGGAGCTGCAGGGATGGTGTCATCTGATGCTTGGTGGAGAAACAAAAAGAAGAAGACTTCGGCTGAAGCTGAAGAGAGTTCGACAGTTTTTTCTGAGTTGTGCTTGCTGAAGTTCTTGCTGCGCTTTGTGTTTCTCCACAACTTGCTTGCTGTGTTTCTGAAGTCTTCATCACTTTGAGCAAGCAACCACAATTGAGAAGCAACCAACTCTTACGTAAGTGCTGTGAGGAAAGAACAAGGAGCTTAGAGTCCAACAGTGAGAAGACACGAAGGAGGGAGTCCTTGCGTGAGATCGTCGCTGGGTGGAGCTCGGGATAAGCTCATTGTGCTCTTGTCCTTGCTAGGTTCTGAGTAAGAGTATTCTCTGTGTTTCATTAAGCTTAAATCTATATTCTTGTTTGAAACGCTGTGGAGAGGTTTCTTCACCGAGAAGGAGGTTGCGTTATATCCGGTGAACACCGGGGCTTGATCTGCCGACGATCAAGGGATCGCCCACCTTAAGGGCACGCCAAGGAGTAGGGGTAAGTTATCCCCGAACCTTGTAAACCCTCTTGTTAGCGATCTTGGTAGCTGCCGTTGTTTGCTTTCATTTCTGTTTTTAGTTTACTGCACTGCTTCGTTTTCCTTTGCTTCCTCCGCTGTGCTACTGATAAGTTGAGTGCAGAAACTTCATAAGTGTTTAAAGTCAAAGAGATTGGCTATATTCACCCCCCCTCTCTAGCCATCCGTTTCCAACAAGTGGTATCAGAGCAAGGAGCTCTGTTTACGGCTTAACATCCGAGAGTTATCAACCAGATGGCTTCTCCACCACCCGACCTCCATACTTTGATGGCTCCGATTTCCAGTATTGGAGAGCAAAGATGGAATACTATTTAAAGATGGACATCCATACTTGGTTCGCGGTGAAGGAGGGATTCACCCCTCCTAAGGATGACGAAGGCAAAGAACTCGAGTCTTCACGGTGGACTGCCGAACAAACGCGGAAGAGTGAAGCCGATGCGAAGGCGGTTGTCACTCTACAATGTGGCATGAACAAAGACCAACTCATCAAGGTTGGTCCTTTCACAAGTGCAAAGGACTTGTGGAACAAACTCATTGAGCTCCACGAGGGTACCCGAGACTCAAGGATCGCAAAGAGGGATTTGTTCCTCAATCAACTCCAGAATCTCTCCATGAAGGAGAATGAATCGGTAAGTGAGCTTCATAGCCGGTTCAAGGAAGTCCCCAATGGACTTCATTCGATTGATGAAAAGGTCGAGAATCGCGACCTTGTGAGGTATGTCTTGAAAACCTTTCCAAGGAATGCTTTGTGGTCATCCATGGTGGATGCCGACAAAGTTTCCAAGGATCTTTCCATTGTAAAGTTAGATGATCTATTTTGTGAAATAGAATTGCATGAAATGGCTAACAAAGGCCCCAAGGAGAAGGGGATTGCCTTAGTTGCAGGGGACCGAATCATCAAGAAGAAGAAGGAGAAGGAAGTCTCTTCATCTTCATCCTCTTCCGAATCCGAGGAAGATGCCAGCGGCTCTTCTTCCTCCGAGATGGCGAACGTTGTGAGAAGGATGATGAGAAGGGATTAACGCTTCAAGAGTAGAGATAACTCTAGTGAATCCAAACTTGATAAGACTAATGCATCTTGCTTTGAGTGTGGTAGAAAAGGGCATTTCAAGAATGAATGTCCAAAGCTCAAGAAGAAAGAGGAGAAATCCAAAAGGAAAGAAGAAAAATCCAAGAAGAAGAAGACGGCATTGAAGGCCACTTGGGATGAGTCATCCTCAAGCTCATCCGATGAAGAGAAGGAGGAGAAGAGTACAAGGCATGTGGCACTCATGGCTCTTGGAGAGGAGAGCAGTGATGAATCTTCAAGTTCCTCAAACGCGGCTTCATCATCTTCTGATGATGAAGAGGTAACTTCTCCCGAGCTTGAAAAGTGTTATAGAGCAATTGCATGTTTAACTAGTATGCTTAAGAAGTCAAAAAATAAAGTTAAAGCATTGCAATTAGAAATTGATCAATTGAAGGCATCTAGGGATGATAACATTGATGATTTGCATGTTGAATTGTTAGAAGATGAAATCAAATCATTGAAACTTGAAATTGAAAATTTGAAATCCTCTAAGATTGAGGAAGTCAATGATGTNGGGATGAGTCATCCTCAAGCTCATCCGATGAAGAGAAGGAGGAGAAGAGCACAAGGCAAGTGGCACTCATGGCTCTTGGAGAGGAGAGCAGTGATGAATCTTCAAGCTCCTCAAACGCGGCTTCATCATCTCGGATGATGAAGAGGTAAACTTCTCCCGAGCTTGAAAAGTGTTATAGAGCAATTGCATGTTTAACTAGTATGCTTAAGAAATCAAAGAATAAGGTTAAACATTGCAATTAGAAATTGATCAATTGAAGGCATCTAGGATGATAACATTGATGATTTGCATGTTGAATTGTTAGAAGATGAAATTAAATCATTGAAACTTGAATTGAAAAGTTGAAATCCTCTAAGGTTGAGGAAGTCAATGATTTGCATGATGAATTGCTAATAGAGGAAAACCAATCATTGAAGAGTGAAGTTGAGAAGCTCAAGAATATTCTTGAGAAGTTCTCAACTAGCTCTAAGACCCTAGATATGATCCTAAATGCCCAAAGGGCAGTTTACAATAGGGCCGGTATTGGTTACCGACCCAAAGAACCCTCATTCGTGTCTTGATGTCTAGGACTGATATGAGACAATCTAGGACACCCAAGACTCAAAAGAAAGTTGTCAAGGCATGGTGCCTAAGTCATGTTTAGTTGATGCTTTAGGTCCCAAGGTTTGGGTACCTAAAACTTCTATTTTTCGAATTATGTAGGTAATGATTGAGGGGGAGCATCTATCAACTTGGTTCGTTGATAGTGGATGCTCCAAACACATGACCGGGGATAGATCATTGTTTACCACACTTCACAAGAAAAGTAGAGGTAATGTATCATTTGGTAACAATGGTAGTCTTAAGGTCATAGGGATAGGAGACATTCAAATATCCGAATGTCTTAGAATTTCAAATGTCCTTCTAGTCAAGGGATGAAATTTAATCTCCTAAGTGTCAGTCAATTGTGTGACACGGGTTACACAATTGACTTCCAACCAAGTCAATGTCTAGTTAGACAACATGACACCTTGGACACGGTACTAGTAGGAGCAAGAGTAGACAATATTTATCAAGTTTCATTTAAAAGTGCTACTAATGCTTCTGCTAAGTGTTCATGTCAAGAGAAGAAGAGTCCACCCTTTGGCACCGGAGATAGCACATGTTAACATGAAGAACATCCGGAAGTTGGCCAACAAGGGATTGGTTCGTGGCTTACCAAGCATCAAGTATGAGAAAGACAAACTTTGTGATGCATGTCAAATGGGTAAGCAAACAAAATCTGCACATAAAGGTAAAAGCGCTGTAAGTACTTCCAATGCATTAGATTTACTTCATATGGATCTATTTGATTGTAGTACCATCATATCATTGAATGGAAGTAGATATTGCTTTGTTATCATTGATGATTTTACTAGGTATACATGGACTTACTTTTTAAAATATAAGGACCAAACCTTAGATATCTTCATTTCTTTTTGTAGAAGAGTTGAAAATGAAAAATCATCAACCATTAAGACAATTAGAAGTGATCATGGAGGTGAATTTCAAAACCAAAGTTTTTAGAATTCTGTCAAGATAGAGGCTATAAGCATGAGTTCTCTACTCCTAGAACACCACAACAAAATGGTGTTGTAGAGAGGAAGAACCGTGTTTTACAAGAGCGGCACGAAGCATGCTCAATGAGTACTCACTACCGAGTTACTTGTGGGCTGAAGCTGTAAATACAGCTTGCTATGTGCAAAATCGGGTCCTCATTCATAGGTTTCTAGGAAAGACTCCCCATGAACTTTGGTTTGGAAAACCACCTACGGTTAAACACCTTAGGGTGTTTGGTTGTAAGGTGTTCATTCTAAACACCAAGGACACCTTGGGAAGTTCACGGCAAAGGCTGATGAAGGGATACTAGTCGGGTACTCCCTCGTTAGCAAAGCCTACCGAGTCTACAACAAGAAATCTAGATTAGTTGAAGAGTCTTCTGATGTGGTTTTGAAGAAATTCCAAAATCAAGTGGACCAATCAGAAAATGTGAAGGAGTCAACTCGAACTTAGGAGACTAAGTTTGAATGAAATCCAAGTGTTGTTGATGGTGATGAGTCTGATGACGGTGAACCTAGACAACCCATTGATCAGCCGGATCCTGAGGCTGAACTTGTGTCTAGTGAACCCGTTCAAGAAGCACCACCAACTCCTAGGCAAACTAGATTAGCCTCTAGTCATCCCCAAGACCAAATTGTTGGAGACATCCATCAGGGGGTTAGAACTAGATCATTCTTCCGGAATGAGGCTAATGAAGTTGCCTTAATTTCCGAACTTGAACCTAGGAAAATTGATGAAGCATTAAATGATCCCGATTGGATCATTGCAATGCAAGATGAACTAGGTCAATTCGAAAGGAGTCAAGTTTGGGACTTAGTCCCTAGACCCAAGAAGACCTCCATTATTGGAACCAAATGGGTCTTCAAGAACAAATTGAACCATAAGGGAGAAATCATTAGAAACAAGGCACGCTTAGTAGCCAAGGGCTACAGTCAAGTTGAAGGCCTTGATTATGATGAGACCTATGCTCCTGTGGCACGATTAGAATCCATCCGATTGATGCTTGCATTTGCAGCACATCGTGGCTTCAAGCTATACCAAATGGATGTCAAATCGGCCTTTCTAAATGGTTTGATTAGAGAAGAGGTCTACGTCGAACAACCTCCGGGGTTTGAGAGTACCGAATTTCCAAACCACGTGTTCAAGCTCAAAAAGGCACTTTATGGCCTTAAACAAGCACCCCGAGCTTGGTATGAGCGGTTGTCGACATTCCTAATTGAGAAGGGCTTCGTTAGAGGCCAAATAGACCCTACACTATTTCTACGAAGAGATGGTGACAATATTTTTGTAGCCCAAGTATATGTCGATGACATAATTTGTGGCTCAAACAATAAGGGCTATTTGAATGAATTTATTGGACACATGGAAAATGAATTTGAGATGAGTCTAGTGGGAGAGTTGACTTTCTTCCTTGGACTCGAAATCAAGCAAACTCGTGATGGGATCCATGTGCACCAATCGAAATACACACAAGAAATGCTTCGAAAATTCAATATGAGTGATTCAAAAGAGGTAACCACTCCTATGGCTACAAACACAAGATTAGACAATGATGAAAGTGGTAAACCTGTTGATTTAACTCAATATCGAAGCATGATAGGTAGTTTGCTATACCTCACAGCTAGTCGACCTGATATTCTTTTCGCTGTGGGTATGTGCGCTAGGTATCAAGTTTGTGCCAAGGAATCTCACCTAATCGCTGTTAAGCGAATTTTGAGATATCTCAAAGGCACAATTGGAGTCGGTCTATGGTACCCCCGTACCGAATCATTTGATTTAATTGGCTATACGGATTCCGACTACGCTGGATGTAAGTTGGACCGGAAAAGCACAAGTGGGGGTTGTCAATTCTTAGGTTCGTCCTTAGTAAGTTGGTCAAGTCGGAAGCAACATTGTGTTGCTCTCTCCACGACCGAGGCAGAATATATCGCCATGGGAGAGAGTGTATCACAATTGTTGTGGATGATACATACTTTAGAGGACTATGGATTGAGTTACAAGGGTGTGCAAGTGTTATGTGATAACATTAGCACAATTAACTTAACCAAGAATCCAGTCCATCATTCTAGGACCAAACATATTGAAGTGCGTCACCACTTCATTAGGGATCATGTAGCTAGGGGAGATATTGTACTCTCACATGTAGAGTCCAAGTCAAACCTAGCTGACATTTTCACTAAACCACTTCCCGAGAATGAATTTAGTTTCCTAAGACGGGAGTTGGGAATGTGTCGCGCTTCATGAATTTCAAAATGCTTTCAAACCCTTCATGATTATTTCGAAATTGTTGGGAAACAATTGGGTAACTTTGGGGACATCTCACACAAACTATAAGGGTTAACAAAACGTTTTTGTTTGCTAGATATGGGGTGAGATGTTAGGTTCAACTAAGTTTCTCAAAATGTCAATGCATCCCTTGAGAAATTAAGTTGACGAGATAATAATCACTGTGGTGACCAAGTATGGGGAAAACCATTGCATAACATATGTGTATATGGCTCCATGATCATACTTGGACATTCCAATCAAGGAAACTTGATTGGAACATTGGATTTGATACAAACTTAGTTGAAATTGCTTGAATGATTGTTGATTGAGTTTGACTCCATTTAGATGGATCAAAGTGATTGTTGAATCTATAAGGACTCTTGATCCTTATTCAGGGATCAATTTTAGTCATGAGATCATGTCCAAGTTCGATAAACTTCACCAGATTTCCTTGGAAAGATTCAGAAATTCTGAAACTGAACATTTCAGTTCGTATCAGGGAGTATCAGGAACCCTGATCGGTCACCGGACCGATCAGGCATAGGGCTGATCGGTCCCCGGACCGATCTGGCTCCTTCCTATGGTGATCGGTCCACAGACCGATCAACGAGGCAAGCAGTGACTTTCCGAAATTTTGACCAAGCTTACTGAGCCAGCCTGGATCGGTCCCCGGACCGATCTGGCACCCTGCTGGGACCGGTCCACAGACCGATCAGGGGGCTCACAGTAAGCCTCCCGAGTCTACTGATCTCTCCCTGATCGATCAACCGATCGATCAGGAGCTTGCCTGATCGGTCACCCGACCGATCAGGCTCGGTTCAGTCCGATCAGGCTATAGCCTGATCGGTCTGGGCGCGATCAGATCGAACGGTGATCCGTTCAGACGCATTAATTCTGGTTGGTGGACCGATCCACCAACCGATTAACTTCGCGAAAAACCCTTCCTTGCCGAACCCTAGCGCCGAAACCTCTCCCTTGCATCTCTTCATCCTGAGCAAGAGTGTTCCTGCGTCTCCCTTCCCGTGCGAGCGAGTGTGTGCGAAGGTCTCTACGGGCGTCCCCTGTTCTCTGCAAGTTATCGATTTGCTCCGAGTCTTCTGCGTTTCTGTCTTGCGCCGAGGCTTCTCCTGCGCAAGCGTTTTTCCTTTCCGACTCAAGAACTCTACTAATGGCACCAAAGTGAGTTTTTGGTTTAGCTTCCTTTACAAATCATTTCATAAATTATGTTGTGGAGCTAATCATGTTTTGGTGTTTATTCTTGGTGTGGTGTCGTGATCCTCTTGTATTTGCCGTGACCTTACTTTCTCACCAAATGATCAAATCGATTTTTCACCTCATTATTATCCTATGTTTGATCTTGATCTAACGTCTACCTTATGATTGGGTCTTATCTTTGTATGATCAATTCTTGAATTTTTGTGATTCAACCTACATTCGTATCAACCTTGCTCAATTGATTCAAACCGTGTATGATCAATTCCTGTTTAAATTCTGTGTCTTGATCATTTCAATTCTCTAGAAAATCTTCTAAAGGGAAAGATGTTGTTGAGGGCAGCTCGAGGGGGAAAGCCCCCTCTTCACCTGCGCCCTCCAGAAGGCCTCAGCCTTCTTCGAGCTCCTGATTCCCGAATGCGGCTTGTGAACAGGCCTTCCAGTCAAGGACTTTCAAAATGCTACCCTGTCGATCAATAGATGTCCCCTTCCTGACTGAGTATTGTCCATCAGTCATGGAGATAGTCCTGCATTACAATCTTGGTTTCCTCCTCTCCTTAGAGCGAACCATCAATTATGACCTTGTCTTGGAGTTTTACAATAATCTTCAGCAGGGTCCTCAAGGCGGCTTCGAGTTCACTACTCGAGTCGCCAAAAGGACTCTCAATTTTTCCTATGACATACTTGCCGAGTTTCTGGGTGGTCGACGATCACCAAATATGTATTCGATCTATCCTGAGCTTCCTAATCCTCTACTAGCACCATTTGCAGATGTTACCCCTGATTCTGTCCATCAGTATTTCTTTGGTCATCCCCGCCCAGCCGGTCTCGATGAGCTGGGCCCTGACTTTCCTACCTTTGCTGCACTGCGTCTTTCTCCCACTAGCTACATATTATTCAAGATTATCACAAACTGTATCCTCCCAATTACTTCCAAACCTCTAACTGAAATCCGACCCTATCACTGTCTGATGCTCTACGGCATGCACCGCCTTTTGGACTTCGATATCATGGAGAGCATCTTCCAGTCCATCTTATCTTATCGAGAGCCCAGCCGACGCACGGTTTACATGCCTTTTGGTCACGTCATCACCGACTGGCTCATGTCAGTTGGTGTTGATGTCACCAAGGGGCGGACGATGCCTATGGTCCGACAAGATTGCAAACTTGGCCGGCGAGCATTCGCCAAGTCCGGCATCATTGTTCGGGGGCACGATCGGATGTTGGTTTGGAAAGATGGTAGGGTTCTTGGTGAGTTACCAAGGGGAGGTCCACAGGTTCAGGCGCCAGCCGCTGCTGATGATGATGATGACTACGACGAGCCGGATCCAGATCTGTGCTGGCAGATCTCAGAGCTGGATCAGACACTACAGGAGTTTATTCAGTTGGGGGCGACAGATCGCGAGGAGTTTCGGTCAGGCTTTCGCTCCCTTGATTGCCGACTGACCAGGATCGAGACCGAGGTCTCGGGGACCCGTACCCTCCAGCAGACATGGTATGATGAGTGGCGCAGCCACACATTTCCAGGAGGTGCACCTTCATCGAGTACTGCACCAGGGTCCTTTGCTCCTACTGATGCCACGATGGACGATCTCGTGCACGATGAGGATCCCCCCACTGATAGTTGAGTTTGGTTGTCTCTCCTGCTGATATGTGTATTTGACTACTCAGTTGTGTGACGTTTAGCTGACTGCCCCTTGACTTGACTATTGTGGCCTTGTGCCACACGTACTTTGACTGTGATGCATGTGTATTGCATCTTGTGTTTTATCTGGATATTTCATGAATTGCCATGTCTGCCCTTGCTGCGTTTTTATCCTACTTTAGTATGATTCTTGTTGATGCTATGATGACTACTATTTGCATACTTGCTACATTGCCATGATTATGCTTTTGATGCCATGTCCACTTGATGTATATGACCGTTATGACATGTTATAGATTCATATGATGTATGTGATGGTTTCATTTTGATCTATCTTTTCCACATGATATCATATGCTTCGAAAACAATTCCATCGAATCTATGTTGTTCTGGGATACCCCTAGGGTTGAGGGGGAGTTTGTTTTAAACTTAACAGCCCCTCTAGCCCCTTTTCGGTGTTCGACAAAGGGGGAGAGTGTGGATTGGTTAAGTTTAGGATGATCATGTTGTAGGGGGAGGATCTGGATTCCCCTATGATTCTGAATTTGAAAAACTTGATTAAGAATCCCTAAACTTAAAATCGGGTTGTCAAACAACAAAAAGGGGGAGATTGTTGATGCAGTCTGGCCCTGATTGTTGTTTTGGTGTTGACACCGATTTTAGTTTAGGTGGATGATGATTGATTATGATTAAGTCCTGATCGGGGATCAGGCATGGTATGGAAAATCCTAGTCTGGAGGGCTAGGTGTTGGAAAATCCTAACCTGGAGGGTTAGGTGTTGAAAATCCTAGCTTGGAGGGCTAGGTGTATGAAAAGTCCTAATTCGGAAGAGGTGGGTGAAAAGTCCTAGCTTGGAGGGCTAGGTGAAAAGTCCTAACTTGGAGGGTTAGGTGCAAATTCCCATCTTGGAGAATTAGGTGAAAAAGTCCTGGCTTGGAGGGTCAGGTGCCTAGCTTGGAGGGCTAGGTTGGATGAAGTTCTAACTCGGAAGGGTTGGGTGAAAAGTCCTAGCTTGGAGGGCTAGGTGAAAAGTCCTAGCTTGGAGGGCTAGGTGAAAAGTCCTAACTTGGAGGGTTAGGTGCAAATTCCCAACTTGGAGAGTTAGATGGAAAAATCCTTAGCTTGGAGGGCTAAGGTGGATGAATCCCTAGCTTGGAGGGCTAGGTTTGAGTCCCTGGATCGGTCTGGTGACCGATCAGGGATATTGGCACGCTGCTTCTTCGTGGATCGGTCTGGTGACCGATCCAGCGAGGACTGATCGGTCTGGTGACCGATCAGGGAGCGCACAGTGAGGTTGGGAACCTACTGTGTGGCTCCTGATCGGTCTGGTGACCGATCAGGGAGCAGGCAGCTTCCTCATTGCCTTGCTCCTGATCGGTCTGGTGACCGATCAGGGAGCGGACAGTGAGTGAGTTCTCCTCCGGATCAGACCCTGGATCGGTCCGGTGACCGATCAGGGACTTAGGATCTGATTAAAGAATCACTGTTCATTTGTCCTGATCGGTCTGAGTGACCGATCAGGCTCCACTCTGATCGGTCTGGTGACCGATCAGGCTTCACTCTGATCGGTCCGGTGACCGATCAGGCGTGTATAGCCGCGAGAGCTGGGAATCCCAGCGAAGCAGTGGATCGGTCTGGTGACCGACCCACAAGCCCTGGATCGGTCCGATGACCGATCACTTTAATTCAAATTGCACTGTCAGACGCGATCAGAGCGTCTGATCATATCCGATTCTCTGCGCTTCACTTCTGAATCTTGATTTACTGTGTGATATACTGCTCTAACAGTCTGATTAAGCTGCAGGTGACAGGGGAGGATTCAAACACTCAAGGAGAAGTCAATGGAGGCTTTCCTTGGAGCAGGTTTGTCCGTTTTTCCATCTCAGGTTGCAACGGCCGAGCTGCAGACTGGAGCTGAGACTGGAGCTTGGCTGAGGGAAGCTCAGGGAGTCCAGGGATAGCTCAGTGGTAGCTGGCGTTGGCAAATGAGCAGCTGGGAGCTGCAGGGATGGTGTCATCTGATGCTTGATGGAGAAACAAAAAGGAGAAGAAGACTTCGGCTGAAGCAGAGAAGTGTTCGACAGTTTTCTGTGTTGAGCTTGCTGAAGTTCTTGCTACGCTTTGTGTTTCTCCACAACTTGCTTGCTGTGTTTCTGAAGTCTTCATCACTTTGAGCAAGCAACTGCAATCGAGAAGCAACCAACTCTTACGTAAGTGCTGGGAGGAAAGAACAAGGAGCTTGGAGTCCAACAGTGAGAAGACACGAAGGAGGGAGTCCTTGCGTGAGATCGTCGCTGGGTGGAGCTTGGGATAAGCTCGCTGTGCTCTTGTCCTTGCTAGGTGCTGAGTAAGAGTATTCTCTGTGTTTCATTAAGCTTAAATATATATTCTTGTTTGAAACGCTGTGGAGAGGTTTCTCCACCGAGAAGGAGGTTGCGTTATATCCAGTAAACACCGAGGCTTGATCTGCCGACGATCAAGGGATCGCCCACCTTAAGGGCACGTCAAGGAGTAGGGGCAAGTTATCCCCGAACCTTGTAAACCCTCTTGTTAGCGATCTTGGTAGCTGTCGTTGTTTGCTTTCATTTCTGTTTTTAGTTTACTGCACTGCTTCGTTTTCCTTTGCTTCTTCCGCTGTGCTACTGATAAGTTAAGTGCAGAAACTTCATAAGTGTTTAAAGGTAAAAGAGATTGGCTATATTCACTCCCCCCCTCTCTAGCCATCCGGTTTCCAACAATACCTTCTTATTGAATGGTGGCGCTATCTCATGAAATACTAAGAAACAGATTTGTATAATACTATCGACAATAGAAGCTAAGTATGTGACTTGTGCATCGATTGTACAAGAAGTTGCTGGTTAAGAAGTTTTTTAAAACATGTGAAGATTGTTGAGGACAATAGGAGTCATGTTACAGTGTACTATGACAATCAAGCTACTATAGCTTTTTCCAAGGATCTCAAATATCACAGCAAAGACAAACATATAGATATTAAATATAATTTTATAAGAGATATTGTTGACAAAAAAAAAGATAATTATTGAGTATGTCCTTACACGAGCTATGATTACAGATCATTTTACTAAGTCATTAACTAAAGAGTCATTTCGAGAATATATGAAGTCTTTGAGACTTTGTAAAATATAATTTATTGTAAAGGCAATTGGATATATGAAAAGTAATGAAATGTCGTTGTTACATTTGGATAAAGTCTCGGTAAGCATGTTGACAGGTTAAGATTGATCCACTCACATGCATAATCATCTCTATTTGTTAAGTATAAAAAAGATAATGTTGGAACTAGGATGGCTAGAGAGGGGAGGTGTGAATAACCATCCACCAAAAATTATTTTTTCTTTTCTTTCTGCGATCAGGGTTAGCAGCAGAAAAACAGAACAGAAAGAACAAACAACAGCAAGGAAAAACCAGACGCTAACACGGAGATTTACAAGGTTCGGGGATAATTTGCCCCTACTCCTTGGCGTGCCTGTGAGGTGGGTGATCCCTTGATCGTCGGCAGATCAAGCCCCGGAACTCCGGCTAAGCAATTCTCCTTCTCGGTGGAGTAACCTCTCCACAGATCTCAGAAATGTATCAAGTTGAGTACAGGAGACCACGAGAAGATAGCACAACAGATGTAGAAGAAAAACTCAAGCAAGAAACACTACAGAGAGCACAACGACACAGCAAAACCCACAGCCCAAAATCTTTGCTCGTTTTCTGTTCGTTGCTTCCTCCTCTGTTCGCCAGCTTCTTCTTAAGACTTCCTTCTGCACGTCTACAGGTTTTGTCACCCACTGACCCACGGTATCATCACCCACTGACCCACTGACCTCCTCTTAGCTCTCAGTTCACTGAAGACCTCTTCAGCTGAAGCTTCAGGATGACAGTAGTCGTTGAAACCTGCAAACAGATACGAGACAAAATAGCCACAGATAAAAGTCACTCTGAGCCCTTCTTCTTGCTCCTCCATAGACCTATATTATCTGCACACTCACAGGTTGATTAGCGAAGCAAATCGGAATCAAATCAGAAGCAAATAAGAAGGAAATCAGAAGTCTGACAGTAATTCGAATTAAAGCTGCTGAGTGCTTATCGGTCACCCTAACCGATCAGACTCCCTCCTGATCGATCAGACTCCATTCTGATCGATCCAGTAAAGGTCTGATCGGTCTCATTGACTGATCAGAGATCATGGATTGGTCATCAGACCGATCACAGACTTGCACAGACCTTACTGCAAGTTCAGGGTGAGTTCAACCCTTGGCTGATCGGTCCAGCTGACCGATCAGCCAAAGTTGATCGGTTCAGCTGCTGCTGGACCGATCAACCAAAGTTGATCGGCTCAGCTGTTGGCCGATCTACTGGCTGATCGGTCTAGTTAACCGATCAACCAAAGCTGATCGGTTCAGCTATTGCTGGACTGATCAGCCAAAGCTGATCGGCTCAGCTGCTGGCCGATCAGCTGGTTGATCGGTCCAGTTAACCGATCAACCAAAGTTGATCGGTTCAGCTGCTGATCGATCAGCCACTGGCTGATCGGTCAACCAAAGTTGATCGGTTCAACTGCTGGTCGATCAGCCACTGGCTGATCGGTTTAGCTGCTAGCCGATCAGCCACATGCTAGACCGATCAGGCTACCTCCTGATCGGTCCAGAGCCTATCTGACCGGTCCCACTGACCGATCAGAAATCTCTTTGATCATATTTTGATCATTTTCTGATCAGTCACTAGACCGATTAGTCATCCTAGATCAGTCAACAGACCGATCCACTATCCAGAGAGTTCGTGCCAACTCCCTGATCGGACTCCAGACCGATCCAATCACTCTCCGACTTATGCTCAGTCCTCGGACTAAGACTTCATGCCCAGCTTCACTCACCGGGACTTAGTCCAACTTAGCTTCACTCATTTGGACCTGGCTTCACTCACCAGGATTTCCTTCACCTAGCTTCACTCACTAGGACCCGACTTCACTCACCAGGATTTCCTTCACCTAGCTTCACTCACTAGGACCCGATTTCACTCACCGGGGTTTCCTTCACCTAGCTTCACTCATTAGGACCCGGCTTTACTCACCAGAATTCGTTCACCTAGCTTCATTCACTAGAATTTTGTGCTCAGTCCCCGACCAGGACTTAATCTGAACTTATCTTATTCAACTAAACTTAAATAGTTGTCAATACCAAAACAACAATCAAATCAGACTGCATCAACAGATAAGACCATTATTTGTGTAATAGTTTATATAGCCGTGAATAAATACATACTCATAAGTTAGGGTCGTCTTGATAATTGTGTCAAGATGAGATCATTTATGTATTAATAATGATCGGAGTAAATGAACCCATAATTTACTGAATTTGCTAAAATTCAGATAGAAATTCACAAGTTAAATTCAGGATTAGACATTAGGTATGTCTAAATCAAAATCTGTATGATGTTAAATTTTGAGAAAACATACACTCTTTATTAGCAAAGAGAAAAACATCGTAGTATATGATTCATACTACATATGCTATGACGACAATAAGAATAATAGGAGAATGAATCTCTGCTTCTCTACTATATGAGATATTTGAGATTATAAGTTAATTTCAATTTTATTCTAAGTGACTATTTAGCTATCTACTGAAGTTCTAATTAGTATTTGCTACTTTAGCATGTATCCTACTAGCTATGGATAATTCGGTCGATGGGGCATAATTAGGAAAGCGACTTATCAGAATAAATAGATTCTAGCTAAAAAGATAGATTAAAATAAATTTATATCTTTGGTATTTATTCACTAGTTAACCAATTATATATATATATATATATTGAATACATAAAATATGATTGTGAATAATTATATTGAATGCAAATATTGAATTTGCTTTCGACATAATTGTCATTACGAGGGATTAGAGATATTCATATTGATGTAAATGATTAATCTATGATAAATGTAAGTTATTGATATTTCTTATTCGTTTGATAAGCAGTTAAGTTAAGTATAACAACTTTCTAACAGTAATTATTTTGTGTGTCTGTTGTCACATGAACTATTTTCCTTGAAATATGAATTGAATGTTGTATATAGTCTTTGTGACTAGATGACCTTTAAGGATTGACTGACGAGTAAGAGATGTTGAACATGTATGACGAATGCACACGTTAAGAAGAAGAAAGGGTACCTATTCCTCTTCCTCTGCCTCTAGCATAAGTGACGTTGCCATCGCATGTTTTTTCTTATATAAACGTCCAAGACAATTAGATTTTTAACACATCAAGAAGAATAGGATTTGGATTGTGAATGGTGTAGAGCTATTCGTTCATAATCGCTCTTCGACGACGAATTCTTCTCAAATTTCTTCTCCGAACACTATAAATCTTTCATTTCGTACAAATTTTTATTACAGCAACAAAAGTCCCACAAGCCTTGAATTGGCTTAATGGGCAAGGACATAGCTTCCATCTTTGTCTCTCCGTACGATATTGCGGGGACAGCTCTCATTTTAAAACCTTTCTCAGTGACAACTTAATCACCTCCCGTTGGAACCTTAAAACGTATCTTAATTCCAACCAGCAATCATTCTGGGTTTGGCACTGAGGTATAGGCCATTGATAAGCCTAGCTAAAAAAGCACCCTAATGAATAATTCCGACCATCATAAGAATAATCATCTGACAGACTGCAGAAGCATGCACGCAATATAATACTAAACTCTCCTCTCCACCTATCAACAACCATCTTCTTCATTAAACAAACGACACCAAGGAACCATCCCACGGAAAGACATGATAGGCTTTGTAGGCGTAGATGGACATGCAGCAAAGGCTAGAGGACAAGATGGAGGTATTATAATGGACCAGCAATATGCCATTTGTTGTTATGGATTTGTGGTCCATTTTGTTGTAAATTTGCTAGCGTCGAGCTGCATGGGCCCTGGGAATTGTAGGGAGAGCAGGAGAATTTTGTTAGGACCTCTGCCATTCTCCTTCAGCATTCATATTCCTCCAATGATTATTTGATTGGCCTTGGGTTTCAATTATTTATGTTTTTTCATGTAGATATTTATTTTTTAAGATATGATTAATACCAAAGACGATCTATTCGGCCCCATCGGCAAGCACAGGTGAATCTTGATAAATGGTTCAACATCACAAATTTTTCAAAATCTTTGAGCATAATGTATACGGGATGAGATTCAAATCCTCGTTGCAATTTCTATGTGACCAGGCAAAGTTAGTCGATTGGTCTGGATTCAATCTCCATAAACAGGTTATATCGATTTCAATGGAGACAAATTGAATGCTAACCATCACACTAGGAACACAAGTGCAGTAGCAATTACATTAGTGATTGATAACTATGCTGCTTTCCAACCGTGCACCCAAAACCAGTCGCAATAGTAATATATAACTTCAATACTATTTAACACCCAAAAGTAAGAGAATTAAAGTAGAAAAAACGCAGAAATTTTGGGGGTTATATTTTAAGAAAACGTTGAGATTGCGAAAAGGAGTCCAGGCGGGTGGTTTCGTACACCGGAAGCTCGTCCATGCGGCCGCCGCCACCGACTCCTCCATTTTCCGTCGCCGTTAAATTCTCCAACTCGAACAGATCGGAGCTCGAATCACTCATCTCCTCTTCCTCCTCCTCCATTCCTCTCAGCAGCTCCTCTACCCTCCTCCTCGCTTCCAATGCCGCCGCCGATAGCCGCCGCGACGATGAATCCGGCTCGAGGATGCTCTTCTGACCGCACGGCCGCAGGTCCTCGTCCACAATCACGCTCACTGGGTAGAACCTGACCGTCCGCTTGCTCCTGTCCGCCGATCTTTCCCTCGTCGACGGATTCTTGATCAGGCACGACCGCGAGTGGGACGACGCCGTGGAGCAGGCGGAGTCGTCGCATCCGCCCGCGGCGGTGGTTGACGAGGAGGGCGACTGCTTCCGCGGCGTCCCTGATACCGCCGATAACAGAGATCCGAGGAAGCCGGCAAGTCGAGCCCCCGGAGACGCTGGCGCCGCCGATCTCGAACCTCTCATTTCGTGGAGCTTGCCGCGGATCGAACCGGATTTCTTTTTCTTCTTCTTCTCGCCTTCCTCCGCCGGCGGCAACGGTAGACGGGCGGAGCAGAGAGGAGCCGTTCCGGTACGGATCGGGCGGAGCCGAGCGGCCACTGAGTCTGGATCCGAAGAGGACGAAAATCCGCCGTAGCTGGACAGATCGGAAGAGCTAGATGTGCAGATAGGCGGCAGGGTTCGGCAACGGCTGGCAGCCCTCTGGCTCGCCGCCGGCACGGGAGGCAGAAGAGTCAATGGAGGCCTCTTCTGGATAGCTACGGGAGCGCAGCACCGATCTCGGGCGGATACACTCCCCAAGGCGGCGGCGTTACCGTCCGACTCGTCGATGGAGCGGTAGATGGCGTCGAGGAGGGTGGACGAGAAGGAGGGGTTCTGGTGACCGCCCTTGTAGTCACCTCTCACCCGCCGCTCTCCCATTCCTTTGCTCAATCCAAGGCTTTCCTTTCCGCAGATGAGGAAACAACGAAGGAACTTGTGAAGAAGAAGAAGAAGGAGGAGGAGGAGGAAAGGGGACAGCGAACGAGAGAGCGGCTCAGGCAACAGGTAGCTCGCCCCCAGCACGCCTTTTTGAGGCAGCTTCAAGAGCGAGTACATGCTGACGTGGAATTTCCTTCCTTCTTTTATCCCACCTCTACGCCCCGGGCCCGGTCGTTGGGGCCCGTCAGATTCGTGATGAACGGCTTCCGTCGCGCAACGGAGGTACGATGATCCCTTCTAATTTCCAACATTTTCTTTCTAATAAAAGTAGGCCTTCTATTTCTAATTATAGTTTATTGACAATGAAATTTCTAAGCTCATCAAGTGGAGTTGGGTAGGAAATATTTTATGAAATTAATAATCAATCGAGTGACTCGTGATATCCTCTTCTTTCTCTGAATGGCTGCGGTTGCTATTTATATTTGGTGACTAATTAACGTCGTCACAGAAAAGAAAGAGTGATTCCTCTACTCTTTGCCTACGGACTTAATGCCATGTATATATATATTTTTCTATCTTGCAAATTAGGAATTCTGTGACAGCTTCATTTTCTGTATTATTTGTTTTGTATGTTAACTTAAATCGTTAATCACTTCCTATTAGGACCATTGGCATAACTCCATCAAACATGACTCTCACAACTATTAGCACTTGGGCGTACCTAACTGTTCGTTGGTGGTAGTTTAGTTGGAAACCATTGATGGTATCTGACTAAATTAAGGGAAGCAGGCATGGGGAGTATAAAGGTGTGTTAAGTGATGCACTAATCATTTGTCCCGGTGGAACCTTTTGGTAGCTAGGTTTTAAAGGTATAGAATTAATGGTCCTTAGAAAGTTCTTAATTTGTAGAAGACGACGTTTCTGAGGTCTTGGAGCATGCTATCTTCACTAGATTCAATATACAAGATAGAGACATGAGAATGTGGGAAGATGGAACATTGAGGTTTAGAAAAATATGTTGGAACACCATTTAAGCCACATTTCAAACAATAGGACAATGCTAAATGGTTAGAATCTAACCAGCTAAAATATTTTATTTTTTAAAATTTTAAAATCATTATTAAAGAAATTTAAGTCATATCATATTTTGTAAGTTAATTATATTTTTTCCTATGTGATTATATTCTTTCCTATTTATTTTCATGTTAAATTATATCATTTTCTATTTATTTTCATATTTAATTATTTTTTTAACTTATAAAAATCCATTTATAATAAATTATATCCTTTCCTATTCTTTCTTATTTGTTTTCATATTAAATTATATTTTTTTCATATTTATTTTGATATTAAATTATATTTTTGCCTATTTATTTTCATATTAAATAAATTTTTAAATTTTAAAAAATTTATTCTAGCTTGTTAAATTCTAGCCATCTAGAATTACCACAAACCAACATGTTGACAGATAATTGTATTGGACAATCAGATTTTTTAAAGAGTTTTAGGATTTTAAAATTTTAAATTATTATTAAAGATATTTAAACCCAATTATATCATTTTCTATTTGTTTTTATATTAAATAAAATTATTTCCTATTTATTTCCTATTAAATTATATCCTTTCCTATTTATTTTCATATTCAATTGATTTTTTAACTTATAAAAATCTGTTATGTTTTTTTAAAAATTTTTAGGATCATTAAAGGTGTCTAAAGTCTAAACTGAATTATATTCTTATTTTTTTATTATCATATCAAATTATATTTTTTTCTTATTTATTTTTATATTAAATTAATTTTTTTTATTTATACAAATTTATTCTAGCCGGTTAGATTATGACCCGTTAGATTTACTGAATTGTATTAACTAATGTCCCAACATGTGCATCCTAGCTTTCAGACTGATTCAATAAGCAGACATAAGCAACAGCTCCAGCTTTTTGGTCGGATTAGAGTACAGTGTAAGCTGAAATTGATGGGCAGATACGGACGAAGAGGTGTTTAGCATTCCCTGGGTTTGGGAAGCCAAACAAAAGCCTTCATTACACATGGTCCCGGGAACTGGAACCTCCTCTTCAGCGTTGGCACAGTTATATCTGGCTATTTAGCATTGCCCTAATATCTAATGCATGAATGGCAAAGATGGACGGAAAGAAAAAGGAGTCACTTCTCTGTGTCTATCCTTTCCCAAAATCTATTAAAGCTGAGCACGGCGTTGTGGGATCGGAGACGTGAAGAAAGAGAGAGAGGCGAGGTGACAGTGGAGCAAGGAGACAGGAAGAAAAGCTAAGGCGATCCCGAAGAATGAGGAGCAGCAGAGGAAACGGTGGAGACAGCGCATATCTTCTTTTCCCTTCTTCCACACTGCCTCTGTCCTTCGCCATGCACTTGATTGAGGATCTTTGTCCTTCGATCCGACCCGCTTTGTGGCAGCGCTTGCTTGCTGCATGGCCCACTACTCCATTCGCCTCTTTAATGAAAGCGAAGACGGAGCATGATGGAGAATGCGATGGGAAACAGATCCGAGGCGGGGATCGACCAGGTGGTGGCTTTCGAGGAACATGAAGTAACGGCATCAATGGATAAGAATAATACAAACCCGAGCTCGTCTGACACAGGCCGGCACGCGTGAGCTCCGACCCACGTGCATTCCTCTTTCCCTTTTCTTTACCATGATTTGGTCTGTCTCGCACCCACCCCTTCTTCTATCTCTTCGGAAGACGCGTCGACGGGCGATCCCAACCGCGAACGCATGTCTTTCTCGTGCTTCGCGATGGATCCGGGGAATCCAATTAGGTAGCCTGCTGTTCACTCGTAACCTTCAATCTCGCTACTTTGGACTTTAGAGACTTGATCTGTCCCCATTTTGATACGCTGTGTCTGTCCTGAATGGGACTGGGTGGGCTTTTAAGGTTGTAACAACGCCAGATCCGATGCAGCTGAACTTTGAGCGTGGAGGTTCTTTATTTTCGTCTTCTTTTTCTTTTGAGGTTATATGGGGTGAAGTGAGTAGTAATGCGATAAAAAAAATAAAATCATACGTTCATTTTAAATGTCCTATACGATTGGGTTTCATGATCACTTAAGAAAAGGAAATCAATATAATCCTCATGAAGAGGATATAGGGTTTTTGTCGCGGTTCAATCCGTGTTTAATATGATAAATTAATCTATTTATGATTATCATCTCAACTATACCTTGGGGCTAGGATGAAGTGAATAGGCCCCCGGGGCTATGGTGTAGCGGTAAGGTAATTAGTTGTTAACCCAGGCATCCACGGTTCGATCTTTAGCTACGGTGCATTTTGTAGAAATTTTTCCTCCAAATGGGGCGTGAACCCTGGGACGCTAGGCTTCTAGATTGTCCACCGCGAGCGTTTCCCGATTTACCGTGGTGATCGGTGAGAAACTTCTGTGGAGCCGGGCCGGTCATCCTAGGTTCAATTTGTTTGCTGCCTGATTCATCATTTTTTTAGGATGAAGTGAATAGTCCGGTGGAAAATTTTCGTGGGATCGGACCGGTCATCTCAGGTTCAATTTATCTGTTGTCTGGTTCAATATAGGATGAAGTGAATAGTAGTTCGATAAAAGGTCACACGTCGGCATTCCACACAGCCGATACTATAATTATTTATAAGGAAATAAATCAAAAAGCCAAACAGACTACTACATAAGAGTATGTAGAGGATTTTTTTCCCTAATTTTATCAAAAATTGACTTTAACCAATTTCTAAAAATCTACCGACAACCAACTCAATAATACTCGAGGGTCGGTGAAGTGAGTAATATTTCTAAATCATATGTTGATTTCAGGCGCCACATGATGGGTCTCACAGCCATCATGTGAGATCGCCATGCAGTCCTGGTTGACTCGAGGGAAGTGAGTAGTAAATTTTTTTTTTAAATGATGAATCGGGTAACGCTAAATCTGGAACGATTCATTCGATCTCATTAAAATTTTCTACCGACTACTAGGATAAATCAGAAAGTACTTATAACCAACGATTCAAAAACCAAATATCCGTGATTGCACAGCTTATTTGAAGGAAAAATTCTTATAATTATACCCGTAATTAAAGATTAAATAGTAAATAACTAATGATAATTTAACGATGATGGGTTTGTGCATCCCAGAGGTGACACGTGGAACGAGAAAGCTATGTGTCTGGGTCCACCGAGTCCGAACGCCTATCTCGGACTTCCGATATCACCTCGGGAAGGCAGATCTCCGAGACCACCTCGGGAGGGCAGATTCCCAAGACCAACTCGGGATGGTATACGCCCAAGAGCTTCTCGGGAAGATAGGCTCTCGAGGCCCTTCTGAGGGAGAAGATTCCCGAGGCCCCTCCGGGCGAGGAGATTCCCGAGACCACTTCGGGAAGGTAGATCCCGGAGACCTCCCCGGGCAGGCAGGCTCTCGAGGCCCTTCCAGGGGAGGAGATTCTCGAGATCACCTTGGAAAGGCAGATCCCCGAGACTTCCCCGGGCAGACAGGCTCCCGAGGCCCTCCCGGGGGAGGAGATTCCCCGAGACCCTCTCAGGAGAGTGGAGCCCAAAAAGTTATATACCTGATAGCCCGATTCCAATAACCGTTCCCCTTTCTTGTTAAGGAAAATTGACGGATAATTATTGTCTTTTATATGCGACAATTAAGGTCATAATATTCGCTGGAGCCGTTGCCTAAGAGTTATCAAGTAACCGATAAGTAGGGAACATGGAGATACATGCGGCCAAGCTTCCAGGTATATAAGATACTTCAACCCACAGGTAAAGGGGTTACACTCTTTGAACTCACATCTTTCTCTTTGATTTTCCTCCCGCAAGCGATTGAAGTTTTGACTTGAGCGTCGGAATGGACTCTGCCAGAAAATCTCCGGTGGTGTTCCTATTAACGCTTGTGTTAATCTCGCAGGGTGTGATTTACTTCCTTTCGTCATCATCCTTGTGGGCTGGACTCTAGTGATTCGTCGTCCGTATCGATTCCTTCCGGAACAAACGACTTTCAACAATTCCATAGCCCCGATAGTCATCGCATGCATGATTCGTATATAAAATTCATACAGCCAGCAGAAATTCACGCTGGGAAAACTGAAAGAAAAATAATGTAGCAGACTGGAAACAAGCTGGGATAAAATTCCATGAATGGACTGGTTGATTCTAATTTAATTTTAAATAAAGATAGTAACATCAAGGTACTCGGTCGTGTCTGATTAGCCAGTGAGACATGGAGGATTGGAGATTGATGCTATGTGTTGCTGATACTTACCTCTTTTGTAGTTTTTCAAGTTTGTGACATGCGTTTACTGCCGTAGAAACGCTCCTAACTGAGCCGTCGTAGGGATTCGAATTAATTATATTTCAGGACGGCTATTGGAAATGAGAAAGCAGTCCAAGTCCTCAACACCTTGCACAAACACAAACAATCCGATCGATCGAGTGTTGATAGTGCAAGTGTTCATATGTATGTGATTAATTTGTAACAATATATACGCACAGCAAAATAACATAAACACAATGTCAATAAATGATTTACGTTATTTAAAAACTCCACTATTGGTCCATGACTTACGACACGTCGAGAGTGTCACATCTGAAAGATCAACTAAACTACACCTTTACATGAGGCACAACTATTTTGGCCATGGAAGAGTTATCCTTAGTTAATTTACGAGACTGCTAGTGTTAGTGTTCAACGACTAAGGAGTTCAAATATGATAGTTGCATTGCGATAACTACCTAGTAATTAATAGAAATTTCTTATTCTCAACAAAGTTGATTGGAACATGTAGAGTAGTCCCCTTAGTTTTGAGTCAGCCAACAAGCATAACTTAGGAACACCTCAAAATCAAATGGCTATATACACAAGTTCTAGATGTAAGTCTTCAAGTGTCTTTCTCCAAACTTATGATCATGATCCTCAGTCCAAAGCTCTGCATGATTCCTCAATCTGAATGTCTTTCATCCCAAAATTGATATTTGATCTTCTACTTAGACACACTTAAGTTTGCATACTACAGATATATTGCTCACATATTTAAACTTATAGTTAAATTCAAGCCATAGAAGAAATCTGTCCTAACAATATATATGTATATGTTAAATCTATATTGATAAGTATAATAACATGGGATGTAACTCAAATTACGGAGTCTTCGTGATCACCTACTATGCAAGAGATGGGAGAAGTACAAGATTGATACCATGTATCTCCATTCTTAAGGATTTTTTGTTATTTAAACCAAACTATTCAACCTTATTTCTGATAGTCGAAATATTATTCTCATAGCAGTATGGAATAATTCTCCCAGTTGATTTCAAATAGCCTTGTTATTTATCTTTATTTTTGGTCCCCAACGCCCTAAAGGCAGTGGTACTGCATGAATACTTCACACTGATTTCATATGGTCTCTTAGTTTTTTCTATCATAGCGTGCATGGTTTTAAAACGTTACTTCACTTCTGCATTCACTTCTACATTCACTAGGTGAGTGATCCGTTACAAAGAGGTGTGAGAACACACACTAATTTGCTATATATCTTGTGTATATAAACTCGCAAGCATATTGTTTTGCACCAAGTACAAGATGATACAGTAGTAAGATAGATAGGGTCAATTATATATTTATATATACATACACTCCTGTGAAGTTTTAATAAAATTCTAATTCAACAAAATTAATTAGTTGAGAAGCTAATTAACTAAGTAGTGAATACTTATTTTTTATTTAAAAGAATTAGGAATCAACGGGTCGCTTAATTAATCAATCAAGTTGGAAATATTTTGATTTAGATTTTATAGCAAATGTGAGAGATAAAAAATGCATAATAATAATAATCAAGCCGTGTAAAATGGCAAAATAAATATAAGGGAAAAAGACAAAATGAGAGCTACTTTAATGGCATGGAATTCGGCAATCACAGCACTCCAACCTAATGGTCGCCTGCGATCGCCCCCATCAGCCACTACGGCCTCCACTAGGACAGGGTAATCAGGGCATCAGCGTCTTGTTTAGGTGCAGACGCTGGAGAGATCACCAACATGAACACAACGAACTCGAGTGAGCCGTTGAAGGGTTTAGGGTTTAGTGAGATGATTAACCATATCCTAAGCCGCTTCACTCCCCTAAGTTACTTATTCGTCTCTTTCATAAGGTTATAGCGGCGCGAACAAAAGCAAAAACAGACAATGCGGGACTAAATGTCTGGCCTTGTCTTCTATGGCCTCGACTGCACTGCTCCGGTGGCCTCCTCCACGTCCGGATTCTGTGATATCGTCGAGCACAAATTTAGGTCCAATAAATGACTATCCTGCTCTGCCACCCCCGATCAGCTCCTCCATGCAGACATCCTCCGCCGTGCAACAGTTTGAGCCGACAACCCCGTACTCTATGGACACTTCGATTTGAGGGGGGCGGGATGATCCCATGGTTTCGCTCGCTGCCAAGTCTGCTGGAGCATCTCCCTCACTGTCAACCTTTCTTGATTTTTAAAATCAGTAAGAAATGTAAATAATGAATCTCTCCCCCACTCAAACACCACCACCCAGTAGCCATCCTTCTTGTATTTTAATATGGACCGACGATACTCATCAACTGAACGAAATCAATTTTTTTTTTTTTGGGGTACTTCCTTGGATACTGGAGCAGTCTACAGCTGGCAGCAGAATGCCATATGTTTGAAGTTGCACATGTTGTCACTGACAGACCGTGGGTCGCTTAGCGCCATGCATTATGCTGAGTAAAAATTCAAAAAAAAAATTAAATTAATCAATCGAATCAATCAAATTCTAAAATTCGATTCGTTAATTTATTTTTATTTTTTTTTAAAATTTAATTTGAGTTTTGATTAATTCAATTTAGTTTTTGATTTTAAATTTTATAATTCAGTAAAATGGAATAAGAATATTAATTTAATTATTTTTATTTAAAAATATAATTAAATTAAATAATTTTTTTATTAAAATCAAATAAAATTTTAAAATTTTGGTGAAATCGGTTAATTAATCGATATTTTATCGGTTCGGTTTTCGCGATTTTTATCAAGAAATTCGATCGGTTCGGTTATTTTAAAAAATATCGGTTTATTTGATTTTCGATCTATTCAGTTCGGTCGGTTCGATTCAATTTTAACCGAATACTCATCCCTAATCATGATGGTGCCTGGCCATGGTGATTTTGATACCATACAGTGTTGCACGAGTGGCAGCTTCAAATGGTTAACGACATTTTTTCAATCTTGGACTATCAATTCGGTCCATGAAAATTTCTCATCAGGTGCCAGGGTAAATCGAAAACATTCGCGGTGGTGGTCTAGAAGTCTAGCGTTCCATGGTTCGAACCATTTGAAAGAAATTTTTTTGTAAATATGTCATAGCTGGGATCGAACCATGAATATCTGAAATAGCCACTAATCACCCTATTGCTATTTTATATGGAGTGGCAGCTTCAAAAAAAAAATGATTAACGAGGTTTTTTTAATCTCGGGCGATGACTCGGCCTCATAAAATTTTTTTATTAATTATCAGGATAAATTGAGAAGCGCTCACGACGAGTGGGATCTTTAAGCTTGCATTCCAATGTGTTGATTTTCGACGTGATGTGGTCGAATTCAGGGACCAATTGTATTAGAAACAAAAGAAATTAGAATTTTCTAGAATTCTAAAAAGCAAATTGTGCTACTGTCTTGTGAAAGTGCTTTAGTTTTAGAGGGGGCGTTGGTATAAATTTAAGAAATTTAGATACCAATATATAATATTTTCTAAAATAATAGAAATAGCAGAAAACGCTGAACTAATGGACTTTAATTAACAATATTAGTATATACGATATGCCATCATCTTTAATAACTCCAACACATATTTTAAAAAAAATCCTCAAATTTCATATAATTCAAGTTTTCTCAAATATTGTAACACATTGGAATAATAGAAAATTGTTCTAAACTCCTTGCATGTAAACTCAACTCCTCCTCAATCCCTACGTCAAAAAAAATTTATTTCCACTCCTTACATACAAAGTTTTATAAGTTTCAATTACCAATTTATCAAATTATCCTTAATTTTTTCGTAAAAAAGTCTGAAATAAATAATATTTTTTCCTAAATTCAACATTATTTAATTAAAATCTAGTATATATTTTTTATCAAATTGAGTATGACCTAATCAATTCATCCTAAGCTAATCGATTGGTATAAACTCCTAATCAATTTGATAGGTGGAAAAAGAATTGTGATCAATTTGATAGAAAATATACTAAATTCTAATTTAAATGTGCTGAATTTAGAAAAAATTATACTTATTTTTAGATTTTTGTACCCATAAAAAATAAGAGTGATTTTCTCCCACGACAAATACAACCGAAGCTCCCCAATCGATTGCCTATCGATTGGAGTAGCTCCAATTAATTTTGGGCAGCATTGATCTCGATCAACTGGATTTGAAAAAAAGAGCATACTCAATTTGATAGAAAATATATTGGATTCTAATTATATGATACTAAATTTAGAAGGGATTATATCTCATTTTGGACTTTTGTATCTAAAAATAATGTGAGCAATTAGGTAAATCAATATGTATTAGGGAGTTAAAGCAAATATAACTTTGCATGAAAGGAGTAGAAATGAAGTTTTTTCTGATATAGAGACTGAAGATAAAGTTTAAAATGTAGTTAGAGATTTAAAGGGATTGCAGATCAAGTTTAAAATGTATCAAGGGGTTTAAAGATAATTTACAGTTGAAATAATCTTATAGTAATGTGGATATACGAGAATTTATTTATTCTTTTTGCTACTTGAAGTGCAACACGAAAAATTAGATTTATTGATAAAATGAAGATTTATAAATGGTAGAAAATGACATGTATTTTTAAATAAAATTATTTTTTAAAATACATAAATAAAAGAGTTTGATTGGGATGAATAGCCCAAGTTGAACACGTGTCAATAGAAGTTGGCGTGCCATGAGAAATGCCCGGGAAGATCACTCGAGACCAGCTCGGGGGAAATCACCTAAGACCAACTTAGGGAAAATCACCTGAGATCAGCTTGACTAATTTCACCCTAGGCCAACTCAGAAGGAAGGGGCCCGACATCAACTCGGGCAAGGAGACTCAAGACCAACTCGGGCTGGACTTCCTGTGAGCACCTCGAAAGAGATGTGCTCGGGACCAGCTCGGACCTTGAGAGTTCTCGAACCTAGCTCGAAGAGCGGAGCCCAAGACCAGTTCGGAAGAGAGAATGCAGATAAGAAAGGTTTATTGTTAACGACGATAATGACGTATTTAATTTAGGTGACAATCATTTTGAACGTCCTCTCCCCTAAATAAGAATGTCGGCTAATAGTTATGACTGGCAAAACACGAGTTAATGTGCATGACCGCCGTTACCAGGAGACCTCAGTAAACGACAGCTGGCAGATGGCAGATAACCACGAATTAGGAGATGTGGGAGTAGGGGAACGGTTACAACACTATGTGAGCACTCGCAAGAAGAAAGCAACAATTATATAAAGTGCTTAGACCCCTAGGTAAGAAGGGGTTTTTTTTGTTAACTCTACTAATTTATTCTCCTTGCTCCTTCATCTTGGAGTGATTTCTGACTTGAGTATCGGAGAGAGCTCCGCTGGAACTCCTTCCGGTGTACCCCTTTTTTACGCTCGTGTTAACCATGGATGCATGAGTCTCCTCCCTCGTCATCACCCAAGATTACTCGCCGGTGACCTATCGTCCACGTCGTTCACTTCCAGAACAAGTTTGCCACCGTCTGTGCGAAAGCTAGACTAATTACCAGAAGGAACATTGTGATAGCGGAACTGGAGGGACAACCAATCATTTTGACATGGGAGGAACTGGATTGCCTGATCGCCAACGTCGTTCAAGAGGCGCTGGAGCAGCACCACATTAAGCAAGCTGCATCTCAATGAGCAGTGCCAATACAAACTGATGCCCAAAGGGCATCCGCCTCGTACGCTCTGAATAGGAGATCCATCTCGCCTCTAGGGGTGCCCGTGAATGTGGCCCCAGGACACCGATGAGACACCATGGGGGAGATGGAGAAAGCACATATGGTCGCCTCTAGCGTGTTGCGGCGAGAAGAAGGACAAGGAAAAAATAAACATGCAAAGGTTCTCTCAAAGTATACCTCTTCGCCTTTTGTTCGAGACATCGTGGATGACCCCATTGCCAAGCAATTCCGAGGTCCTGGGATTGCTGATTACGACAAGAAAACAGATCCAAAAGATCACATTTACAAATTTGAGAATGCAGCTCTACTGCATCAATATATTGATGGGGTGAAATTTCGGGTATTCTTGAACACTTTGTCAAGAGCAGCGCAGAAGTGATTCTAGAGATTGCCTAGAGATTCTATAAACCCCTTCTTGAAGTTTAAGACTGTTTTCCTACACCACTTCTCCAGAAGCTGACGATATTAGAAGACGGCGCTGAATCTTTTCGCTCTAAAGCAGAAAAGCAAAAAGCCACTAAAAAATTACATCCAGCGATTCAATCGTGTGGCGCAGGATGTTCCAAGTGCCACTTTAGATATCCTCATCGGTGCCTTCACACAAGGACTCACCGAACGAGATTTCTTCTGATCTCTAGTGAAGAAACCACCGACCAGTTTCGATGATTTATTGGGGTGGTCGGTCAATCATGTTAATGTGGAGGAAGTGCAGCACGCCTGCCGAAAGGATTCAGTAGAAACACCTATCTAAATCTTGATACGATCCGAGAGGAGGGAATCACCTGCTCCTACTTAAGCAAAGGATTCCCGCTCATGCCAAAAGTCATTGGGACCACTAGAAGAAGGTGGTGGAAACAGTGGACACTGAAAGACCAACATCACCTGAGAAGTACCGTGACTTTCATAACAGTACTACACATTCTACAGAGGAGTGATACACTTTAAAGTGGAGGAGATCCAAGGATGCAGACGCCTAGCCACGCAAGAAATGGAGCAACTCGGGGTATCAACGAAGGTCCCCTCGTCGAAGCCGATTTCCTCATTGACGACAATTGGGGGAAAGCTGACCTAGAAGGTGGTCTCGATTACCTTCGAGAGGAAGATCCCAAGAGGTCGCACTTCACCAATCTGCCTCACCGGAGAGGGACCCCGAGAAGGGCAAAGCTCTGGCTCGTGACCTCCGTCGGGTCATGTCGGAATGATCTCAGGAGGCCCGACCAGTGGGGACTCCCATCGGGCAAGGAAGTCTCATATGTGTAGGTTGGAAAACTATGACATTGGGATGAATAAATAGAAGCACCAAGGGGATGTCATCTCCTTCGGTCCAGACGATCTGGAGGATGTTGAAGCTCCCCATGAAGATACACTGGTAATTCTTACCCGCATAGCTAATTATGAGGTTAAGCGCATTTTCGTGGATACGGGGAGCTCTGTCAATATCTTGTACAAGGCGACACTGGATCAAATGCAGGTAGACGAAGGTGAGCTGTGCCCCGTCTCCACACCGTTGTTTGACTTCACTGGGCATCAGATACAGCTGATAGGATAAATTTCATTGTCACTGTCTCTTGGGGATGACATCTTGTAGAGGATAGGAAGAACTCCTTTCATGGTGGTGGACGCCCCATCGTCATATAATGTCATTTTGGGAAGACCAACCCTCACCTTATTCCAAGTTGTAGTCTTGGTCTATCATCAGAAGATTAAATTTTCGGTAAGGGATCAAGTGGCTGAGGTGAAGGGGGATCAGCTAGCTTTTTGGTGATGTTATAGAGGAGAAGTCAGAGTAGAGTCTCGTAAGAGCTTGAAGACTCACGAGACCTTGTAGATCAATTTGGTTGATCCCCAGGAAAAAGAAGGAGCCAGGGAGAAACGCTGGGCAGTTGAGTGCGAAGAAGTATAGATTCATCCTTAGTAGAGGAATTACAAGAATTGCTGCGGATCTGGGTCTGAACTAAGAAACCGGCTGATCAATGAATTCAGTGGTGTATTGACTTGTTTTAATGAGGATTGGTGTCTTACTGAGCGTGAGAAAAATTAACTTACAACCCCTATTTCTGAGGTTGAGGTTCGATCGGTTCTATTCTCCATGTATCCCCACAAGAGCCTTGGGCCTGATGGGTTTCCTGCCAGCTTCTTTCAAAAGTCCTGGGATTCTGTGGGATAGGACCTATATACTATTCGCGTGCCCTCCAACCATTAGATCCCATACTTTTTCTAAGGGCATTAGCCGATAGCCCAGAGGCAGAGAATAGATAGAGCCCATTAGCCGATAGCCCAGAGGTAGAGAATAGGGACCAGGTAGCACGAATATTGGACATCCTCTTTGAAAAAGGAAAAGGAACTGCGGAAAGCCATATATTTAGATTAGACAAAGAGCTCTAGTAAATAATAATGCAGACTCAGGTTACACCTGTGTGTGGTCTCTCTCGCACCCTCGATCCACTAGACAGACAGGTTTGCTATTCGACTGTCGGAGCTAAGAATAAGAATTGAACGTTAAAACATACCAAGTGTTTTCCATTAAATGAAAGAATAGAATGCATTCTCGTAGTCCTCGACACTAAGCTTTCAGCAGACATGATAGGGGCGACCACAAGGAGCCAACAACCAATAGGGAGATATACGACCCGACCCCCCATTAATAAGTACTCAAGCGAATATTATGCGATAGGGGCGCTCTTATTTAGTAATTTTGCGAGAGGGGCGAAATGCCATAAGGGCATGATGGCTCGACCATTAGGGTCCTCTCTTGAACTCAACTTCAAGTCTTCTTAACTTCGTTCCTGTACAAGTATTTCGACTAAACATCAAGTCTTTCCGAAGGTCATTTCCGTTGGTTCCCTATGCTTCCTTCACAGCTAGCTCTACAGCTTTAAGGCTAAGAATGTAGCGTAGATGTGAGCTCTAAAAGTAATCCTACGGGAGCTCCCCCTTGAACCTTTCAGTCGCTTCACGGAGCGGGCGTGGAGATCTGAAAAACCTGACTCGTGCTCATTCTCTAAAGTGAGATCCCTAAATGATGTGAAGAATCTGTCTAAGAAGGTCTTAAATGATGTGAAGAGTGCGACTGACTAAAAGTTTAAAGTCAAGGAAGGAGCTTTAGAGACCCTTTGGAACCGTAGTGAGTGATACTTGGATTGGATCTCTCACTGAACAAGCTAGCCTTTATTCTATCTTTATCCCCACTAAACCATAAACCAGAATCTCACACTGATTCATAAAGTCCTCAAGAAGGGATGCGATCAAGGCAGCAATACTACTCAAGAAGGGCTGATCAAATATCCGAAATAAGTGCGAGGAACGAGTGACTAATAGGTGGTCCTGCGAAGGAGTGAAATTCAGATGATCACCATAAGGCTTATATGGCTCCTATCCCCTCTTATCCGGTTGAACTACGGAAGCTAAGGAAACGACTATTCCGAGGTTAGAGCAAGCAAGTATAGGTATGCTTCTGCGTCTGCTTAGCTTTCTTACGAGTCGTTCGTTGCTTGATCTTAGCCGTCGTTACTTTATTGATGCGTCGTTACTTTCTTTAATATGTGTCTAACACTCCATTCCATGACAACCTCGGATAGAGCTCGACTGATAAGGAGAGGGTCGACTTACAAGGGAATAGAGCCAGCGACCGATAGGTCGATTATAGAACCGATAGGCTCGACTGATAAAGAGAGGACCGAATGCAATAATATAGATGCAGTGACCGGTAGGGGTAGGGAGATTATAGAATCCCTGATAGGCTCGCCCTTAATTTAGTAAGTTCTAAGGAGAGGGGCGCCCTTAGAAAATTGGCACCCCTCTCCTTAACTGTAGCGACCCGCCTTCTCTACCTTAGACGGACCGCTACTTTATCTACTTCTTGACTCTAACACACGACTAAAAATGCGGAACTTCTTTTTTTTTTCTTTTAAATCCATCTAAGGATGATATTCTAACTCTAATAGTCATGCATGATACAATGACACACTTCCTTTCTCTAGGACTTCTCTGCAATGGTACCAGTCGACTGCGATCTAACCAGTCGACTGGTATCGGCCACAGAAAGTTTCTGGGCGCGGCACCAGTCGACTGACCTCTTGGCAGTCGACTGATGCATCGAACAGAAGCTACTGTTCGATAGGGCAGTCGACTGATACTGAACCAGTCGACTGGCACGCCTGAAAACCTGAAATTCAGATTCAAAACCTTGTTTCAAAAGTCCACAAAACTTATAGTTTCAAGCCATACAAAGACTCAACACCATTTCTATACTCTATACTAGTTTCCTAAACATTTTAGCCAATCAAAACAACTTCATAAACTCGAAATTAGAACTTTTGCGGAAGTAAATAAGTTATGAAAATCTATATGAACTTTAAACTAGAGTTTTGTACCAAACTTAACTCCTATGCATTCATAACACCAAAACACATGTTCTACACCTCACTAAAGCATTTTGGAATGTGAATGCAACTTTCTAAGCATATTTAAAGCAATAAAACTTGATTCAAGGGAAACTCACAATATCTTGGCACATGCATCAAATAGCTCCATCAAGTATCAATATTCAAAACTACTCACAATCATACTCATCCCATGCAATCATAAGGATATGTATGCTAAATAAAATGACATGGAATCTTTACTCATGGCTTTAAGACATGCAAAATATCTAAAACGCAAATACTTGGATAAATGCTATATGATCTAACTTAAACTAAGACTTTATATTAAATGTATTTTGAGTCTTTTATTCATCTTGTCCCAAGGACCTCTCCAAGGTCAGCCACCACACACACGTCACTCAGCACCGCCTTGTCGCCTTCCTTCAAAATTGCTTGTCTTTACCTTTACCTACAGCAAGAGGAAATGCAACTAATAAGCATAAAGCTTAGTAAGTACTATCTAGCTCACAAAAATCTCGAAATGTGCAAGCATGCTTTTTAAACAATGGAAAAATCACATGAGATACTTTTATGCTTAAAAGAAACACTAAAACATGTATAACTCAAAACATGCATACTCAAGCATAATAAGTCTTAACTCACTTTTTCTTGTCTTAACTTGAAACTTTAGAAATTCTTTAACTTTACATCTTTCTTTAACTTTTATAAAATTTCCTTAAACTTTAGAAAAACTTTGCTAAAGCATATACTTGAAAATAATACTCACTTGGATCCACTTAAGACGTAAGTACCATCTTATGCGCGTTCCCTAAAAGGTTGGGGTAGCGAGCCACCAATCCTAATAGAGCAGACCTTGGTCTACCAGGGCCAAGACCTTGGAATTGGACACCTGGATTTCTTTAACGACGCCCTTGGACCCCGAGTACTGGCCTTAGAAAATAAAATACTTACTTTTTCTTATCTTGAATGCCTTGGCATTTTAACGAGCACCTTGTGTGCCCAAATCCCTAAGTCTTGACTTTTGGGGATTTCTTAAGGCCTTGGCCTTTTCTTTTCTTATCTTTATCTTCTCTTTTCTTTTCTCATAACTTTTCTTAGCCCCTAACCTCATATAGGGTGCTTAATCAAACTTATACAAGCATGGATTAAACTAGGATTACATGCAAAATCATAAACTAAAGGAAAATTACATTTTTAACTTTCTAACGGGAAAAACTTGCGGAAAACCGCCTCTTAATGCAGGTGAGCAGTACTTATATTGATATCTTGGACTTACAACCAAAATTGACGTCTAGGGCTCGGGAGAAACTTGAGATCTCGATGAACCGTTCGCGCCTACGCGTTCCTCTCGTCGAGACGAACGAAACGCTCCGCACTCCTTGGTTCTTCCTTGGCCGGCGCCCCCTTAGAGGAGGAGAGGAGGTGGTGGGGCGTGCGCACAAGAGAGGGGAAGAGGGGGGTCGGCGTGAGGGCTTGGGCGAGGGAGAGAGGGTTTAGGTTTAGAGAAAATAAAATTCCTCTCTTTAATTATCTATTTATACTTAGGGTATTTAAGTCCAACTTTATAACTTAACTTAATATTTCTCTATTTTCTTTCAGCACACCCCTGCTGGGGCTCCTGGTTAACCCGACCAACTTAAGTCGTTGATCCCACGGGAGGTCTCGGGTTCAAAACTCATCCAGGCAACTTTTTTTGCCGAAAACTCTATTTCTTTTAATAAAAATACTAAACGGGCTCGGAAAATTCCATAAAAATATTCTAAAAATTCCTAAAATATCTAGAATATTTCTAAAACATTTTTAACTAATTTCAAGGACTTTAAGGACTTAAAATGGAAATTTTTGGGGCCTTACATTAACGCGAAGGCAATGAAAGTGTTATCCTATGAATCCGGTACGGAAGACGGGATCAACTACACAGCAAATGAAACTAGTTCAACAACAGCCATTCTTCTTTGAACTTCACCCAAGAGCTTTTCTTTCAAGCGTATTTTTTGAAAACTGCTTATTCAATAGCTGATATGTGTATAGAGCGCAGCTAACCCTTCCTTATCCCCAAGCAAACATCCTTGAGTAAGCTCTCAGGTTGTGGTGAGTCACTTAGGCATGATTAAGGCAACCACAATCCTTGACAGAACTTCCCAATTGTTCTCACTTAGAAGACTTAGTATTCAACATAGACCCTTAACAAGTAAGAACTAATTCTGATTTAACTAATCCTAGGTACTCAAAAGAGTTTGCTGAGTTAGTTTGGTGACAACTAATTTGCCGCCTCCTAACTAAAATATAATTTTATTATTTAGATAACAGATTTGATTCTTAGGTACAAAATATTGGTTTGAGCCTACTTCCTTTCTTAAGGAAGGTTTTGGGACACATCCTTGGACTTGGTTACTAATGTTTTGACTAACCAATGAGATAGGATTTGTTGGTCGACTTGGGTTTATAACTTGTTGGAACTTGGATGGCTAGAGAGGGAGGGGGGTGAATATAGCCAGACACTAATTCTTACACTTTTGAACTTCTGCACTTGAAGATTAGTCGCAGCGGAAGAAATACAAAGTATAACAGCAAAAACAAAGTGCAGAAACTAAAGACAAACCAAAACGCTAACAAGGATCGTTTACAAGGTTCGGGGATAACTTGCCCCTACTCCTTGGCGTGCTCTTAAGGTGGGTGATCCCTTGATCGTCGGCAGATCAAGCCCCGGTGAACACCGGATAAGATAGAGCCTCCTTCTCGGTGGAGAAACCTCTCCACAGCGTTTCAAGATGAATAAAGTATTAAGTATAGGAAACACAAGAAGAAGCCTTACTGAGCACTTAGAACCGCAAGAACACAAGCAAACTTCTCACCGAGCTCCACTCAGCACAGATCTCACGCAAGAACTCCCTTCTTCGTGTCTTCTCGCTGATGGACTCGCCAAGCTCCTTGTTTCTCTTCCAAGTGCTCAAGTATCACAAGGTTGCTCAAGATTCACAGTAGAATTGCTCAAGAGATGGATCAGAGTAATCGCACGAGCAGAACAAGAGATGTCGTAAGAAGTCTACAGCTCCTTCTCCACTACACAGCTTAACCAGCTTCCATCGCTAGGTCACACGATCCTCTGCAGCAGCTCCCAGCTGCTCACCTGCAACAGCCAGCTACCCTTAACCTCCTCTGGACTCACTGAAACCCCTCCAGTCGAGCCCCAGGTCATCAGCTCCTCAGCTATTGCAGCTCGTGCCAGAGAACGTTACAACCTGCGGAAGCAAACGGACAAACCTGCTATAGCGAAATACCCAGTTTGCTCTCCATGGATGGTCCCTGAGTCACCTACACACTTAGCAGCTCATTAGGGCAGCAAATCAACAGAAGATCAAACATCAGAGGGCTCAGAACAAGTATCAGTAGTGTGTCAGTAGGAATCAGAGTGCGATCAGACGCGATCAGAGCGTCTGACAGCGCGTTTGAATTAAAGTGATCGGTCACCGGACCGATCCAGGGCTCGTGGATCGGTCACCGGACCGATCCACAGCTTTGCTGGGATTCCCACCTTTCGTGGCCACACGGGCCTGATCGGTCACCAGACCGATCAGGAAGCTCTCTGACCGATCAGGCTCTAGCCTGATCGGTTATTAGACGGAGTCCGCGACACTTGATCGTTCACCAGAACGATCTGAACAGTATCTCTGATCGGTCACCAGACCAATCAGGAGCCAAGCAGTAAGGTTCCCAAAACCCACTGTATGCTCCCTAATCGATCACCAGACCGATCAGGAGCCGAGCAGTAAGGCAACTGCATGCTCCCTGATCAGTCACCAGACCGATCAGGAGTCGATCAGTAGCCCATCAAGGTCACTGTGTGCTCCCTGATCGGTCACCAGACCGATCAGTCATCTCTGGATCGGTCACCAGACCGATCCACGAGGGAACATCGTGCCAACTTCCCTGATTGGTCACCAGACCGATCTAGGCAAGGTCAAATCCACTCCAAGTCACGAGAACAAGCCTACAACCCTTCTCTGACTCGTGCTTGCTCCCTCGGACCAATACTCCATGCTCAGTCTCACTCACCGGGACTTCAACCTAGCCCTCCAAGCTAGGACCTGGCTTCACTCACTAGGGTTTCGGTCACCCGGCTTCACTCACCGGGACCCGGCTTCACTCACCGGGATTTCAACCTAGCTTCACTCACTAGGATTTCCATCACCTGGCTTCACTCCCAGGACCCGGCTTCACTCACCGGGATTTCAACCTAGCTTCACTCACTAGGATTTCCATCACCTGGCTTCACTCACCAGGACTCGGCTTCACTCACCGGGATTTCAACCACCTGGCTTCACTCACCAGGACCCGGCTTCACTCACCGGGATTTCAATCACCTAGCCCTCCAAGCTAGGACTTTTCACACCTAGCCCTCCAAGCTAGGACTTTTTCATACCTAGCCCTCCAAGCTAGGACTTTTCACACCTAGCCCTCCAAGCTACGACTTTTCACATGCCAGCGTGCGATCTCCCGATCCACCTGGACTTAATCCGAATTCAACCAAACTTGAATCAAACTTAAATCCGTGTCAAACACCAAAACAACAATCAGGGTCAGACTGCATCAACAATCTCCCCCTTTTTGTTGTTTGACAACCCGATTTAAGTTTAGGCATTAATGATCAATTGAAGGCAGTTCAATTATCGTAAGGGAATCAAAATCCTCCCCCTATAATAACCCTAAACTTAATCAACCATTCTCTCCCCCTTTGTCAAACATCGAAAAGGGTATGGTTATTAAGTTTAAACATACATCCCTCTCAAACACGGGTCTCTCCCCAAACCCAAAATAATCAAAGGTAAACTTTTGAATTGCATATGAAAGGCATATACCATAAATGTATCATGGCAACAATTTATATGCATCATACGTCAATAAGTGTGAATAGCACATGAAAACATATACAGAAATATATCATGGTCAAACATGTATATGTTTCATATGACAAGTAAGGAATGCAGCTGTAACGGACACATAATCCTGATTGGTTTCAGTGACTGATCAGGTTTGTTGATTATTTGATACAAAAATATTTCTTGTTAGTCTGGGGAGCGATCAGATTTCAGAAAATTTTTTGAAACTCTGATATGTTCCTGATCAGACTGCATTAACAATTGGCATTCCACAACAAGGATGTAGACTCTATTGATATTCATCATTTCAGAAAAATTTATGAAACACGAGATTAAGAATAAGAGTCATGACTCAACAAACCCTTTCTTATGAATTTTG